>JBBBDQ010001265.1:1562500-1991912 GCA_037127315.1 Ascarosepion bandense | reverse complement strand
TATTAGGTAACAATAGGAAACGCTTAGATATTTAAAATATTTTGGAGGTTTCGATACTTTACAGAAGTTTAAAAACTTTGAAAATTACGTTGAAAAACTATGCGAAATCAGCTAAAAAGTGATACTTTTTGAGGTATATTTTGAAATTTTCAGAGTCTCAGAAAATTAATTCATCCTTAGGATAAATTAATGAAAATAGGTGAAACATGTTGAAACCACTTGGTATGAATAGAAAACACTTAGATATTAAAAAATTTTAGGGTCTTCAATATTTTCTGGGAGTTTGAAAATCTCGAAAAATGCAATAGATTTATTACGTAAATTTTGAAAATTTCAAAGTTTCAGAAAATTAATTTATCTTTCAGATAAATTAATAGAAATTGTTATATCATGTTGATAACATTAGGTAACACAGGAAACGCTTAGATTTTTAAAAAATTTTGGAGGTTTCGATACTTTACAGAAGTTTAAATCCTTTGAAAATTACGTTGAAAAACTATGCGAAATCAGCTAAAAAGTGATACTTTTTGAGGTATATTTTGAAATTTTCAGAGTCTCAGAAAATTAATTCATCCTTAGGATAAATTAATGAAAATAGGTGAAACATGTTGAAACCACTTGGTATGAATAGAAAACACTTAGATATTAAAAAAATTTTAGGGTCTTCAATATTTTCTGGGAGTTTGAAAATCTCGAAAATGCAATAGATTTATTACGTAAATTTTGAAAATTTCAAAGTTTCAGAAAATTAATTTATCTTTCAGATAAATTAATAAAAATTGTTATATCATGTTGATAACATTAGGTAACAATAGGAAACGCTTAGATATTTAAAATATTTTGGAGGTTTCGATACTTTACAGAAGTTTAAAAACTTTGAAAATTACGTTGAAAAACTATGCGAAATCAGCTAAAAAGTGATACTTTTTGAGGTATATTTTGAAATTTTCAGAGTCTCAGAAAATTAATTCATCCTTAGGATAAATTAATGAAAATAGGTGAAACATGTTGAAACTACTTGGTATGAATAGAAAACACTTAGATATTAAAAAAAATTTAGGGTCTTCAATATTTTCTGGGAGTTTGAAAATCTCGAAAATGCAATAGATTTATTACGTAAATTTTGAAAATTTCAAAGTTTCAGAAAATTAATTTATCTTTCAGATAAATTAATAAAAATTGTTATATCATGTTGATAACATTAGGTAACACAGGAAACGCTTAGATTTTTAAAACATTTTGGAGGTTTCGATACTTTACAGAAGTTTAAAAACGTTGAAAATTACGTTGAAAAACTATGCGAAATCAGCTAAAAAGTGATACTTTTTGAGGTATATTTTGAAATTTTCAGAGTCTCAGAAAATTAATTCATCCTTAGGATAAATTAATGAAAATAGGTGAAACATGTTGAAAGCACTTGGTATGAATAGAAAACACTTAGATATTAAAAAAATTTTAGGGTCTTCAATATTTTCTGGGAGTTTGAAAATCTCGAAAATGCAATAGATTTATTACGTAAATTTTGAAAATTTCAAAGTTTCAGAAAATTAATTTATCTTTCAGATAAATTAATAAAAATTGTTATATCATGTTGATAATATTAGGTAACAATAGGAAACGCTTAGATATTTAAAATATTTTGGAGGTTTCGATACTTTACAGAAGTTTAAAAACTTTGAAAATTACGTTGAAAAACTATGCGAAATCAGCTAAAAAGTGATACTTTTTGAGGTATATTTTGAAATTTTCAGAGTCTCAGAAAATTAATTCATCCTTAGGATAAATTAATGAAAATAGGTGAAACATGTTGAAACCACTTGGTATGAATAGAAAACACTTAGATATTAAAAAAATTTTAGGGTCTTCAATATTTTCTGGGAGTTTGAAAATCTCGAAAATGCAATAGATTTATTACGTAAATTTTGAAAATTTCAAAGTTTCAGAAAATTAATTTATCTTTCAGATAAATTAATAGAAATTGTTATATCATGTTGATAACATTAGGTAACACAGGAAACGCTTAGATTTTTAAAAAATTTTGGAGGTTTCGATACTTTACAGAAGTTTAAATCCTTTGAAAAATACGTTGAAAAACTATGCGAAATCAGCTAAAAAGTGATACTTTTTGAGGTATATTTTGAAATTTTCAGAGTCTCAGAAAATTAATTCATCCTTAGGATAAATTAATGAAAATAGGTGAAACATGTTGAAACCTCTTGGTATGAATAGAAAACACTTAGATATTAAAAAAATTTTAGGGTCTTCAATATTTTCTGGGAGTTTGAAAATCTCGAAAATGCAATAGATTTATTACGTAAATTTTGAAAATTTCAAAGTTTCAGAAAATTAATTTATCTTTCAGATAAATTAATAAAAATTGTTATATCATGTTGATAACATTAGGTAACAATAGGAAACGCTTAGATTTTTATTTAAAATATTTTGGAGGTTTCGATACTTTACAGAAGTTTAAAAACTTTGAAAATTACGTTGAAAAGCTATGCGAAATCAGCTAAAAAGTGATACTTTTTGAGGTATATTTTGAAATTTTCAGAGTCTCAGAAAATTAATTCATCCTTAGGATAAATTAATGAAAATAGGTGAAACATGTTGAAACTACTTGGTATGAATAGAAAACACTTAGATATTAAAAAAAATTTTAGGGTCTTCAATATTTTCTGGGAGTTTGAAAATCTCGAAAATGCAATAGATTTATTACGTAAATTTTGAAAATTTCAAAGTTTCAGAAAATTAATTTATCTTTCAGATAAATTAATAAAAATTGTTATATCATGTTGATAACATTAGGTAACACAGGAAACGCTTAGATTTTTAAAACATTTTGGAGGTTTCGATACTTTACAGAAGTTTAAAAACGTTGAAAATTACGTTGAAAAACTATGCGAAATCAGCTAAAAAGTGATACTTTTTGAGGTATATTTTGAAATTTTCAGAGTCTCAGAAAATTAATTCATCCTTAGGATAAATTAATGAAAATAGGTGAAACATGTTGAAACCACTTGGTATGAATAGAAAACACTTAGATATTAAAAAAATTTTAAAATTTTTAGGGTCTTCAATATTTTCTGGGAGTTTGAAAATCTCGAAAATGCAATAGATTTATTACGTAAATTTTGAAAATTTCAAAGTTTCAGAAAATTAATTTATCTTTCAGATAAATTAATAAAAATTGTTATATCATGTTGATAACATTAGGTAACAATAGGAAACGCTTAGATTTTTAAAAAATTTTGGAGGTTTCGATACTTTACAGAAGTTTAAAAACTTTGAAAATTACGTTGAAAAACTAAGCGAAATCAGCTAAATAGTGATACTTTTTGAGGTATACTTTGAAATTTTCAGAGTCTCAGAAAATTAAATCATCCTTAGGATAATTATTGAAAATAGGTGAAACATGTTGAAACCACTTGGTATGAATAGAAAACACTTAGATATTAAAAAAATTTTAGGGTCTTCAATATTTTCTGGGAGTTTGAAAATCTCGAAAATGCAATAGATTTATTACGTAAATTTTGAAAATTTCAAAGTTTCAGAAAATTAATTTATCTTTCAGATAAATTAATAAAAATTGTTATATCATGTTGATAACATTAGGTAACAATAGGAAACGCTTAGATTTTTAAAAAATTTTGGAGGTTTCGATACTTTACAGAAGTTTAAAAACTTTGAAAATTACGTTGAAAAACTATGCGAAATCAGCTAAAAAGTGATACTTTTTGAGGTATATTTTGAAATTTTCAGAGTCTCAGAAAATTAATTCATCCTTAGGATAAATTAATGAAAATAGGTGAAACATGTTGAAACCACTTGGTATGAATAGAAAACACTTAGATATTAAAAAAATTTTAGGGTCTTCAATATTTTCTGGGAGTTTGAAAATCTCGAAAATGCAATAGATTTATTACGTAAATTTTGAAAATTTCAAAGTTTCAGAAAATTAATTTATCTTTCAGATAAATTAATAAAAATTGTTATATCATGTTGATAACATTAGGTAACAATAGGAAACGCTTAGATTTTTAAAAAATTTTGGAGGTTTCGATACTTTACAGAAGTTTAAAAACTTTGAAAATTACGTTGAAAAACTATGCGAAATCAGCTAAAAAGTGATACTTTTTTAGGTATATTTTGAAATATTCAGAGTCTCAGAAAATTAATTCATCCTTAGCATAAATTAATGACAATAGGTGAAACATGTTGAAACCACTTGGTATGAATAGAAAACACTTAGATATTAAAAAAATTTTAGGGTCTTCAATATTTTCTGGGAGTTTGAAAATCTCGAAAATGCAATAGATTTATTACGTAAATTTTGAAAATTTCAAAGTTTCAGAAAATTAATTTATCTTTCAGATAAATTAATAAAAATTGTTATATCATGTTGATAACATTAGGTAACAATAGGAAACGCTTAGATTTTTAAAAAATTTTGGAGGTTTCGATACTTTACAGAGGTTTAAAAACTTTGAAAATTACGTTGAAAAACTATGCGAAATCAGCTAAAAAGTGATACTTTTTGAGGTATATTTTGAAATTTTCAGAGTCTCAGAAAATTAATTCATCCTTAGGATAAATTAATGAAAATAGGTGAAACATGTTGAAACCACTTGGTATGAATAGAAAACACTTAGATATTAAAAAAATTTTAGGGTCTTCAATATTTTCTGGGAGTTTGAAAATCTCGAAAATGCAATAGATTTATTACGTAAATTTTGAAAATTTCAAAGTTTCAGAAAATTAATTTATCTTTCAGATAAATTAATAAAAATTGTTATATCATGTTGATAACATTAGGTAACAATAGGAAACGCTTAGATTTTTTAAAAATTTTGGAGGTTTCGATACTTTACAGAAGTTTAAAAACTTTGAAAATTACGTTGAAAAACTAAGCGAAATCAGCTAAAAAGTGATACTTTTTGAGGTATACTTTGAAATTTTCAGAGTCTCAGAAAATTAATTCATCCTTAGGATAAATTATTGAAAATAGGTGAAACATGTTGAAACCACTTGGTATGAATAGAAAACACTTAGATATTAAAAAAATTTTAGGGTCTTCAATATTTTCTGGGAGTTTGAAAATCTCGAAAATGCAATAGATTTATTACGTAAATTTTGAAAATTTCAAAGTTTCAGAAAATTAATTTATCTTTCAGATAAATTAATAAAAATTGTTATATCATGTTGATAACATTAGGTAACAATAGGAAACGCTTAGATTTTTAAAAAATTTTGGAGGTTTCGATACTTTACAGAAGTTTAAATACTTTGAAAATTACGTTGAAAAACTAAGCGAAATCAGCTAAAAAGTGATACTTTTTGAGGTATTTTTTGAAATTTTCAGAGTCTCAGAAAATTAATTCATCCTTAGGATAAATTATTGAAAATAGGTGAAACATGTTGAAACCACTTGGTATGAATAGAAAACACTTAGATATTAAAAAAATTTTAGGGTCTTCAATATTTTCTGGGAGTTTGAAAATCTCGAAAATGCAATAGATTTATTACGTAAATTTTGAAAATTTCAAAGTTTCAGAAAATTAATTTATCTTTCAGATAAATTAATAAAAATTGTTATATCATGTTGATAACATTAGGTAACAATAGGAAACGCTTAGATTTTTAAAAAATTTTGGAGGTTTCGATATTTTACAGAAGTTTAAAAACTTTGAAAATTACGTTGAAAAACTATGCGAAATCAGCTAAAAAGTGATACTTTTTGAGGTATATTTTGAAATTTTCAGAGTCTCAGAAAATTAATTCATCCTTAGGATAAATTAATGAAAATAGGTGAAACATGTTGAAACCACTTGGTATGAATAGAAAACACTTAGATATTAAAAAAATTTTAGGGTCTTCAATATTTTCTGGGAGTTTGAAAATCTCGAAAATGCAATAGATTTATTACGTAAATTTTGAAAATTTCAAAGTTTCAGAAAATTAATTTATCTTTCAGATAAATTAATAAAAATTGTTATATCATGTTGATAACATTAGGTAACAATAGGAAACGCTTAGATTTTTTAAAAATTTTGGAGGTTTCGATACTTTACAGAAGTTTAAAAACTTTGAAATTTACGTTGAAAAACTATGCGAAATCAGCTAAAAAGTGATACTTTTTGAGGTATATTTTGAAATTTTAGGAGTCTCAGAAAATTAATTCATCCTTAGGATAAATTAATGAAAATAGGTGAAACATGTTGAAACCACTTGGTATGAATAGAAAACACTTAGATATTAAAAAAATTTTAGGGTCTTCAATATTTTCTGGGAGTTTGAAAATCTCGAAAATGCAATAGATTTATTACGTAAATTTTGAAAATTTCAAAGTTTCAGAAAATTAATTTATCTTTCAGATAAATTAATAAAAATTGTTATATCATGTTGATAACATTAGGTAACAATAGGAAACGCTTAGATTTTTAAAAAATTTTGGAGGTTTCGATACTTTACAGAGGTTTAAAAACTTTGAAAATTACGTTGAAAAACTATGCGAAATCAGCTAAAAAGTGATACTTTTTGAGGTATATTTTGAAATTTTCAGAGTCTCAGAAAATTAATTCATCCTTAGGATAAATTAATGAAAATAGGTGAAACATGTTGAAACCACTTGGTATGAATAGAAAACACTTAGATATTAAAAAAATTTTAGGGTCTTCAATATTTTCTGGGAGTTTGAAAATCTCGAAAATGCAATAGATTTATTACGTAAATTTTGAAAATTTCAAACTTTCAGAAAATTAATTTATCTTTCAGATAAATTAATAAAAATTGTTATATCATGTTGATAACATTAGGTAACAATAGGAAACGCTTAGATTTTTTAAAAAAATTTGGAGGTTTCGATACTTTACAGAAGTTTAAAATCTTTGAAAATTACGTTGAAAAACTATGCGAAATAAGCTCAAAAGTGATACTTTTTGAGGTATATTTTGAAATTTTCAGAGTCTCAGAAAATTAATTCATCCTTAGGATAAATTAATGAAAATAGGTGAAACATGTTGAAACCACATGGTATGAATGGAAAACACTTAGATATTAAAAACTTTTTAGGGTCTTCAATATTTTCTGGGAGTTTGAAAATCTCGAAAATGCAATTGATTTATTACGTAAATTTTGAAAATTTCAAAGTTTCAGAAAATTAATTTATCTTTCAGATAATTTAATAAAAATTGTTATATCATGTTGATAACATTAGGTAACAATAGGAAACGCTTAGATTTTTAAAAAATTTTGGAGGTTTCGATATTTACAGAAGTTTAAAAACTTTGAAAATTACGTTGAAAAACTATGCGAAATCAACTAAACAGTGAAACTTTTTGAGGTATATTTTGAAATTTTCTGAGTCTCAGAAAATTAATTCATCCTTAGGATAAATTAATGAAAATAGGTGAAACATGTTGAAACCACTTGGTATGAATAGAAAACACTTAGATATTAAACACTTTTTAGGCTCTTCAATATTTTCTGGGAGTTTGAAAATCTCGAAAATGCAATAGATATATTACGTAAATTTTGAAAATTTCAAAGTTTCAGAAAATTAATTTATCTTTCAGATAATTAATAAAAATTGTTATATCATGTTGATAACATTAGGTAACAATAGGAAACGCTTAGAATTTTAAAAAATTTTGGAGGTTTCGATACTTTACAGAAGTTTAAAAACTTTGAAAATTACGTTGAAAAACTATGCGAAATCAGCTAAAAAGTGATACTTTTTGAGGTATATTTTGAAATTTTCAGAGTCTCAGAAAATTAATTCATCCTTAGGATAAATTAATAAAAATAGGTGAAACATGTTGAAACCACTTGGTATGAATAGAAAACCCTTAGATATTAAAAAAATTTTAGGGTCTTCAATATTTTCTGGGAGTTTGAAAATCTCGAAAATGCAATAGATTTATTACGTAAATTTTGAAAATTTCAAAGTTTCAGAAAATTAATTTATCTTTCAGATAAATTAATAAAAATTGTTATATCATGTTGATAACATTAGGTAACAATAGGAAACGCTTAGATTTTTAAAAACTTTTGGAGTTTTCGATACTTTACAGAAGTTTAAAAACTTTGAAAATTACGTTGAAAAACTATGCGAAATCAGCTAAAAAGTGATACTTTTTGAGGTATATTTTGAAATTTTCAGAGTCTCAGAAAATTAATTCATCCTTAGGATAAATTAATGAAAATAGGTGAAACATGTTGAAACCACTTGGTATGAATAGAAAACACTTAGATATTAAAAAAATTTTAGGGTCTTCAATATTTTCTGGGAAGTTTAAAATCTCGATTTATTACGTAAATTTTGAAAATTCAAACTTTCAGAAAATTAATTTAACTTTCAGATAAATTAATAAAAATTGTTATATCATGTTGATAACATTAGGTAACAATAGGAAACGCTTAGATTTTTAAAAACTTTTGGAGTTTTCGATACTTTACAGAAGTTTAAAAACTTTGAAAATTACGTTGAAAAACTATGCGAAATCAGCTAAAAAGTGATACTTTTTGAGGTATATTTTGAAATTTTCAGAGTCTCAGAAAATTAATTCATCCTTAGGATAAATTAATGAAAATAGGTGAAACATGTTGAAACCACTTGGTATGAATAGAAAACACTTAGATATTAAACAAATTTTAGGGTCTTCAATATTTTCTGGGAGTTTGAAAATCACAAAAATGCAATAGATTTATTACGTAAATTTTGAAAATTTCAAAGTTTCAGAAAATTAATTTATCTTTCAGATAAATTAATAAAAATTGTTATATCATGTTGATAACATTAGGTAACAATAGGAAACGCTAAGGTTTTTAAAAAAATTTGGAGGTTTCGATACTTTACAGAAGATTAAAAATTTGAAAATTTCGTTGATAAACTATGCGAAATCAGCTAAAAAGTGATACTTTTTGAGGTATATTTTGAAATTTTCAGAATCTCAGAAAATTAATTCATCCTTAGGATAAATTAATGAAAATAGGTGAAACATGTTGAAACCACTTGGTATGAATAGAAAACCCTTAGATATTAAAAAAATTTTAGGGTCTTCAATATTTTCTGGTAGTTTGAAAATCTCGAAAATGCAATAGATTTATTACGTAAATTTTGAAAATTTCAAAGTTTCAGAAAATTAATTTATCTTTCAGATAAATTAATAAAAATTGTTATATAATGTTGATAACATTAGGTAACAATAGGAAACGCTTAGATTTTTAAAAAATTTTGGAGGTTTCGATACTTTACAGAAGTTTAAATACTTTGAAAATTCCGTTGAAAAACTATGCGAAATCAGCTAAAAAGTGATACTTTTTGAGGTATATTTTGAAATTTTCAGAGTCTCAGAAAATTAATTCATCCTTAGGATAAATTAATGAAAATAGGTGAAACATGTTGAAACCACTTGGTATGAATAGAAAACACTTAGATATTAAAAAAATTTTACGGTCTTCAATATTTTCTGGGAGTTTAAAATCTCGATTTATTACGTAAATTTTGAAAATTTCAAAGTTTCAGAAAATTAATTTAACTTTCAGATAAATTAATAAAAATTGTTATATCATGTTGATAACATTAGGTAACAATAGGAAACGCTTAGATTTTTAAAAAAATTTTGGAGGTTTCGATATTTACAGAAGTTTAAAAACTTTGAAAATTACGTTGAAAAACTATGCGAAATCAGCTAAAAAGTGATACTTTTTTAGGTATATTTTGAAATTTTCAGAGTTTCAGAAAATTAATTCATCCTTAGGATAAATTAATGAAAATAGGTGAAACATGTTGAAACCACTTGGTATGAATAGAAAACACTTAGATATTAAAAAAATTTTAAGGTCTTCAATATTTTCTGGGAGTTTGAAAATCTCGAAAATGCAATAGATTTATTACGTAAATTTTGAAAATTTCAAACTTTCAGAAAATTAATTTAACTTTCAGATAAATTAAGAAAAAATTGTTATATCATGTTGATAACACTAGGTAGCAATAGGAAACGCTTAGATTTTAAAAAAATTTTGGAGGTTTCGATACTTTACAGAAGTTTAAAAACTTTGAAAATTACGTTGAAAAACTATGCGAAATCAGCTAAAAAGTGATACTTTTTGAGGTATATTTTGAAATTTTCAGAGTCTCAGAAAATTAATTCATCCTTAGGATAAATTAATGAAAATAGGTGAAACATTTTGAAACCACTTGGTATGAATAGAAAACACTTAGATATTAAAAAAATTTTAGGGTCTTCAATATTTTCTGGGAGTTTGAATATATCGAAAATGCAATAGATTTATTACGTAAATTTTGAAAATTTCAAACTTTCAGAAAATTAATTTAACTTTCAGATAAATTAATAAAAATTGTTATATCATGTTGATAACACTAGGTAGCAATAGGAAACGCTTAGATTTTAAAAAAATTTTCGAGGTTTCGATACTCTACAGAAGTTTAAAAACTTTGAAAATGACGTTGAAAAACTATGCGAAATCAGCTAAAAAGTGATACTTTTTGAGGTATATTTTGAAATGTTTAGAGTCTCAGAAAATTAATTCATCCTTAGGATTAATTACTGAAAATAGGTGAAACATGTTGAAACCACTTGGTATGAATAGAAAACAATTAGATATTAAAAAAATTTTAGGGTCTTCAATATTTTCTGGGAGTTTGAAAATCTCGAAAATGCAATAGATTTATTACGTAAATTTTGAAAATTTCAAAGTTTCAGAAAATTAATTTATCTTTCAGATAAATTAATAAAAATTGTTATATCATGTTGATAACATAAGGTAACAATAGGCAACGTGTAGATTGTAAAAAAATTTAGGAGGTTCGATACTTTACAGAAGTTTAAAAACTTTGAAAATTACGTTGAAAAACTATGCGAAATCAGCTAAAAAGTGTACTTTTTGAGGTATATTTTGAAATTTTCAGAGTCTCAGAAAATTAATTCATCCTTAGGATAAATTAATGAAAAATGTTGAAACATGTTGAAAGCACTTGGTATGAATAGAAAACACTTAGATATTAAAAAAATTTTAGGGTCTTCAATATTTTCTGGGAGTTTGAACATCTCGAAAATGCAATAGATTTATTACGTAAATTTTGAAAATTTCAAACTTTCAGAAAATTAATTTAACTTTCAGATAAATTAATAAAAATTGTTATATCATGTTGATAACATTAGGTAGCAATAGGAAACGCTTAGATTTTTAAAAAATTTTGGAGGTTTCGATACTTTACAGAAGTTTGAAAACTTTGAAAATTACGTTGAAAAACTATACGAAATCAGCTAAAAAGTGATACTTTTTCAGGTATATTTTGAAATTTTCAGATTCTCAAAAAATTAATTAATCCTTAGGATAAATTAATGAAAATAGGTGAAACATGTTGAGACCACTTGATATGAATAGAATACTCTTAGATATTTAAAATTTTAGGGTCTTCAATATTTTCTGGGAGTTTGAATATCTCGAAAATGCAATAGATATTTACGTAAATTTTGAAAATTTCAAACTTTCAGAAAATTAATTTATCTTTTAGAAATATTAATAAAAATTCTTATAACATGTTGATAACATTAGGTAACAATAGATAACGCTTAGATTTTTATAAAATTTTGTAGGATTCGATACTTTACAGAAGTATAAAAACTTTGAAAATTACGATGAAAATCTATGCGAAATCAGCTAAAAATGATACTTTTTGAGGTATATATTGAGAAATTCAGAATCTCAGAAAATTAATTCATCCTCAGGATAAATTAATGAAAATAGGTGAAACATGTTGAAACCACTTGGTATGAATAGAAAACACTTAGATATTAAAAAAATTTTAGGGTCTTCAATATTTTCTTCGAGTTTGAATATCTCGAAAATGCAATAGATTTATTACGTAAATTTTGAAAATTTCAAACTTTCAGAAAATTAATTTATCTTACAGATAAATTAATAAAAATTATTATATCATGTTGATAAAATTAGGTAACAATAGGAAACGCTTAGATTTTTTAAAAATTTTGGAGTATTCGATACTTTACAGAAGTTTAAAATAGAAATCGTTGAAAATTTCAAAATATACCTCAAAAACTACCGCTTTTTAGCTGATTTCTCATAGTTTTTCAACGTAAGTCTTCATTTTTTAAACTTCTGTAATATATCGAAAACTCCAAAATTTTATAAAATCTAATCGTTTCCTATTGTTACCTAATGTTCTCATCATTTTATAATAATTTTTATTAATTTATCTGAAAGATAAATTAATTTTCTGAAAGTTGAAATTTTCAATATTACGTAATAAATCTATTGCGTTTTCGAGATATTAAAAATCCTACAAAATATTGAAGACCCTCAAATTTTTTAATATCTAAGTGTTTTCTATTCATAGCATGTGGTTTCAATACGTTTCACTTATTTTCATTAATGTCTCTTAAGGATGAATTAATTTTCTGTGACTCTGAATATTTCAAAATATACCTAAAAAACTATCGCTCTTTAGCTGATTTCGCATAGTTTTCCAACGTATATCTTAATTATTTAAACTTCTGTAAATTATCAAATATTCCAAACTTTTCTTAAAATCTAAGCGTTTCCTATTGTTATCTAATGTTCTCATAATGTTATAACAATTTTTTTTAATTTATCTGAAAGATAAATTAATTTTCTGAAAGTTTGAAATTTTCAAATTTTACGTAATAAATCTATTGCATTTCCGAGATTTTTGAACTCACAGAAAATATTGAAGACCCTAAAATTTCTTTAATATCTTAGTGTTTTCTATTCATAGCAAGTGGTTTCAACATGTTTCACTCATTTTCATTAATTTCTCCGAAGGATGAATTAATTTTCTGAGACTGAATATTTCAAAATATACCTAAAAATCTATCGATTTTCAGCTATGTTCGCATAGTTTTTCAAGGTATTTCTTAATTATTTAAACTTCTGTAAAGTATCGACAACTACAAAATTTTATTAAAATCTAAGCATTTCCTATTGTTACCTAATGTTCTCGTCTTGTTATAATAATGTTTATTTATTTAACTGAAAGATAAATTAATTTTCTGAAAGTTTGAAATTTTCTAATTTTACGTAATAAATCTGTTGCATTTTCGAGATTTTCAAAATCCCCGAAAATATTGAAGACCCTAAAATTTTTTTTCATGTCTAAGTGTTTTCTATTCATAGCAAGTGGTTTCAACATGGTTCACTTATTTTCCTTAATTTCTCCTAAGGATGAATTAATTTTCTGAGACTCTAATATTTCAAAATATACCTCAAAACTATCGCTTTTTAGCTGATTTCGCATAGTTTTTCAGCGTATTTCTTAATTTTAAACATCTGTAAAGTATCGAAAACTCAAAATTTTTTTTAAAATCTAAGCGTTTCCTATTGTTACCTGATGTTCTCATCATGTCATAATAATTTTCATTAATTTGTCTGAAAGATAAATTAATTTTCTGAAAGTTTGAAATTTTCAAATTTTACGTAATAATTCTATTTCATTTTCGAGATATTCAAACTCCCAGAAAATATTGAAGACCCTAAATTTTTTTTCATATCTAAGTGTTTTCTATTCATAGCAAGTGGTTTCAACATGTTTCACCTATTTTCATTAATTTATCCTAAGGATGAATTAATTTTCTGAGACTCTGAATATTTCAAAATATACCTCAAAAACTATCGCTTTTTAGCTGATTTCACGTAGTTTTTCAACGTATTTCTTAATATTTAAACATCTGTAAATATCGAAAACTCCAAAACTTTTTTAAAATCTAAGCGTTTCCTATTGTTACCTAAAGTTCTCATCATGTTATAATAATTTTTATTAATTTATCTGAAAGATAAATTAATTTTCTGAAAGCTTGAAATTTTCAAATTTTACGTAATAAATCTATTGCATTTTCGAGATTTTCAAACTCCAACAACATATTGAAGATCTTAAAATCTTTTTAATATCTAAGTGTTTTCTATTCATAGCAAGTGGTTTCAACATGTTTCACATATTTTCATTAAATTCGCCTATGTATGATTTAATTTTCTGAGACTCTAAATATTTCAAAATATACCAAAAACTATCGCTACGTGAAATCAGCTAAAAAGCGATAGTTTTTGAGGTATTTCTTAATTATTTAAATTTCTGTAAAGTATCGAAAACTCCAAATTTTTTTTTAAATCTAATCGTTTCCTTTTGTTACCTAATGTTCTCATCATGTTATAATAATTTTTATTAATTTATCTGAAAGATTAATTAATTTTCTGGAAGTTGAAATTTTCAAATTTTACGTAATAAATCTATTGCATTTTCGAAATTTTCAAACTCCTAGAAAATATTGAAGACCCTAAAATTTTTTTAATATCTAAGTGTTTTCTATTCATAGCAAGTAGTTTCAACATGTTTCCCTTATTTTCATTAATTTTTCTTAAGGATGAATTAATTATCTGAGTCTCCGATTATTTCAAAATATACCTCAAATACTCTCGCTTTTTAATTGATTTCGCATAGTTTTTCAACGTATTTCTTATTTATTAATCTTCTGTAAAATATCTAAATCTCTAAATATTCTTAAAATCTAATGCTTTCCTATTGTTACCTAATGTTCTCATCATGTTATAATTATTTTTAATAATTTATCTGAAAGTTAAATTATTTTTCTGAAAGTTTGAAATTTTCAAATTTTACGTAATAAATCTATTGCATTTTCGAGATATTCAAACTCCCAGAAAATCTTGAAAACCCTGATTTTTTTTAATATCTAAGTGTTTTTTATGCATACCAACTGGTTTCAACATATTTCACTTATTTTCGTTAATTTCTTATGAGGATGAATTAATTACTCTCAAAAACTCCCGATTTTTACTGATTTCGCATAGTTTTTCAACGTATTTCTTAATTATTTATCTTCTGTAAACTATCGAAAACTCAAAAATTTTTTTAAAATCTAAGCGATTCCTACTGTTACCTATTGTTCTCATCTTGTTATAATAATTTTTATGAATTTATCTGAAAGATAAATTAATTTTCTGAGAGTTGAAATTTTCAAATATTACGTAATAAATCTATTGCATTTTCGAGATATTCAAACTCCTAGAAAATATTGAAGACCCTAAAAATTTTGTAATATCTAAGTATTTTCTATTCATTGCAAATGGTTTCAACATGTTTCACTTATTTTCATTAATTTCTTCTAATGATGAATTAATTTTCTGCGACTCTGAATATTTCAAAATATACCTAAAAACTATCGCTTTTTAGCTGATTTCCCATAGTTTTTCATCGTATTTCTTAATTTTTAAAACTTCTGTAAAATATCGAAACCTCCAAAATGTTTTTAAAAATCTAAGCGTTTTCTGATTGTTACCTAATGTTCTCATCATGTTATAATGATTTTTATTAATTTATCTGAAAGATGAATTAATTTTCTGAAAGTTGAAATTTTCAAATATTACGCAATAAATCTATTGCATTTTCGAGATATTCAAACTCCTAGCAAATATTGAAGACCCTCAAATTTTTTTAATATCTAAGTGTTTTCTATTCATAGCAAGTGGTTTCAACACGTTTCACTTATTTTCATTAATGTCTCCTATGGATGAATTAATTTTCTGCGACTCTGAATATTTCAAAATATACCTAAAAAACTATCGCTCTTTAGCTGATTTCGCATAGTTTTTCAACGTATTTCTTAATTATTTAAACCTCTGTAAATTATCGAAAATTCCAAACTTTTTTTTAAATCTAAGCGTTTCCTATTGTTATCTAATGTTCTCATCATGTTATAGTAATTTTTATTAATTTGCTCTCTCAGATAAATTAATTTTCTGAAAGTTTGAAATTTTCAAATATTACGTAATAAATCTATTGCATTTTCGAGATGTTCCAACGCCCAGAAAATATTGAAGACCCTAAATTTTTTTAATATCTAGGCGTTTTCTATTCATAGCAAGTAGTTTCAACATGTTTCACTTATTTTCATTAATTTCTCCTAAGGATGAATTAATTTTATGAGATTCTGAAAATTTCAAAATATTTCTCAAAAACTATCGCTTTTTAGCAGATTTCGCACAGTTTTTCAACGTATTTCTTAATTTTTAAACTTCTATAAAGTGTCGAAAATTCCAAACATTTTTTTAAATCTAAGCGTTTCCTATTGTTACCTGATGTTCTCATCATGTCATAATAATTTTTATTAATTTATCTGAAAGATAAATTAATTTTCTGAAAGTTTGAAATTTTCAAATTTTACGTAATAAATCTATTGCATTTTCGAGATTTTCAAACTCCCAGAAAATATTGAAGACCCTAAAATTTTTTTAATATCTAAGTGTTTTCTATTCATGGCAAACGGTTTCAACATGTTTCACTTATTTTCATTAATTTCTCCTAAGGATGAATTAATTTTCTGAGATTCTGAATATTTCAAAATCTACCACAAAAACTATCGCTTTTTAGCTGATTTCGCATAGTTTTTCAACGTAATTCTTCATTTTTAAACTTCTGTAAAGTATCGAAAACTCCAATTTTTTTAAACATCTAAGCGCTTAATATTGTTACCTAATGTTCTCATCATGTCATAATAATTTTTATTAATTTATCTGAAAGATGAATTAATTTGTTGAAAGTTTGAAATTTTCAAATTTTACGTAATAAATCTATTGCATTTTCGAGATGTTCAAACTCCCAGAAAATATTGAAGACCCTAAAATATTTTAAATATCTAAGTGTTTTCTATTCATAGCAAGTAGTTTCAACATGTTTCACTTATTTTCATTAATTTCTCTTAAGGATGAATTAATTTTCTGAGATTCTGAATATTTCAAAATATACCTCAAAAACTATCGCTTTTTAGCTGATTTCGCATAGTTTTTCAACGTAATTCTTCATTTTTTAAACTTCTGTAAAGTATCGAAAACTCCAAATTTTTTAAAAAATCTAAGCGTTTCCTATTGTTACCTAATGTTCTCATCATGTTATAGTAATTTTTATTAATTTATCTGAAAGAAATTAATTTTCTGAAAGTTTGAAATTTTCTAATTTTACGTAATAAATCTATTGCATTTTCGAGATTTTCAAATTCCCAGAAAATATTGAAGACCCTAAAATTTTTTTAATATCTCAGTGTTTTCTATTCATAGCAAATGGTTTCAACATGTTTCACTTATTTTCATTAATTTCTCCTACATATGAATTAATTTTCTGAGATTCTGAAAATTTCAATATATACCTAAAAAACTATCGCTTTTTAGCTGAATTCGCATAGTTTTCAACGTAATTCTTCATTTTTTAAACTTCTGTAAAGTATCGAAAACTCCAATTTTTTTAAACATCTAAGCGTTTAGTATTGTTACCTAATGTTCTCATCATGTCATAATAATTTTTATTAATTTATCTGAAAGATAAATTAATTTGTTGAAAGTTTGAAATTTTCAAATTTTACGTAATAAATCTATTGCATTTTCGAGATGTTCAAACTCCCAGAAAATATTGAAGACCCTAAACTTTTTTTAATATCTAAGTGTTTTCTATTCATAGCAAGTAGTTTCAACATGTTTCACTTATTTTCATTAATTTCTCCTAAGGATGAATTAATTTTCTGAGATTCTGAAGATTTCAAAATATACCTCAAAAACTATCGCTTTTTAGCTGATTTCGCATAGTTTTTCAACGTAATTCTTCATTTTTTAAACTTCTGTAAAGTATCGAAAACTCCAAATTTTTTAAAAATCTAAGCGTTTCCTATTGTTACTTAATGTTCTCATCATGTTATAGTAATTTTTATTAATTTATCTGAAAGAAATTAATTTTCTGAAAGTTTGAAATTTTCTAATTTTACGTAATAAATCTATTGCATTTTCGAGATATTCAAACTCCCCGAAAATATTGAAGACCCTAAAATTTTTTAAATATCTATGTGTTTTCTATTCGTAGCAAGTTGTTTCAACATGTTTCACTTATTTTCATTAATTTCTCTTAAGAATGAATTAATATTCTGAAACTCTGAAAATTTCAAAATATACCTAAAAAACTATCGCTTTTTAGCTGAATTTCGCATAGTTTTTCAACGTATTTCTTAATTATTTAAACTTCTGTAAAATATCGAAAACTCCAAATTTTTTCTAAAATCTAAGCGTTTCCTATTGTTACCTAGTGTTCTCAGCGTGTTATAATAATTTTTATTTATTTATCTGAAAGATAAATTAATTTTCTGAAAGTTTGAAATTTTCAAGTTTTACGTAATAAATCTATTGCATTTTCGAGATTTTCAAACTCCCAGAAAATATTGAAGACCCTAAAATTTTTTTAATATCTAAGTGTTTTCTATTCATAGCAAATGGTTTCAACATGTTTCACTTATTTTCATTAATTTCTCCTAAATATGAATTAATTTTCTGAGATTCTGAAAATTTCAATATATACCTCAAAAACTATCGCTTTTAGCTGAATTCGCATAGTTTTTCAACGTAATTCTTCATTTTTAAACTTCTGTACAGTATCGAAATCTCCAATTTTTTTAAACATCTAAACGTTTACTATTGTTACCTAATGTTCTCATCATGTCATAATAATTTTTATTAATTTATCTGAAAGATAAATTAATTTGTTGAAAGTTTGAAATTTTCAAATTTTACGTAATAAATCTATTGCATTTTCGAGATGTTCAAACTCCCAGAAAATATTGAAGACCCTAAACTTTTTTTAATATCTAAGTGTTTTCTATTCATAGCAAGTAGTTTCAACATGTTTCACTTATTTTCATTAATTTCTCTTAAGGATGAATTAATTTTCTGAGATTCTGAAGATTTCAAAATATACCTCAAAAACTATCGCTTTTAGCTGAATTCGCATAGTTTTTCAACGTAATTCTTCATGTTTTATACTTCTGTAATGTATCGAAAACTCCAAATTTTTTTAAAAATCTAAGCGTTTCCTATTGTTACTTAATGTTCTCATCATGTTATAGTAATTTTTATTAATTTATCTGAAAAAAATTAATTTTCTGAAAGTTTGAAATTTTCTAATTTTACGTAATAAATCTATTGCATTTTCGAGATATTCAAACTCCCCGAAAATATTGAAGACCCTAAAATTTTTTAAATATCTAAGTGTTTCCTATTCGTAGCAAGTTGTTTCAACATGTTTCACTTATTTTCATTAATTTCTCTTAAGAATGAATTAATTTTCTGAAACTCTGAAAATTTCAAAATATACCTAAAAAATTATCGCTTTTTAGCTGAATTTCGCATAGTTTTTCAACGTATTTCTTAATTTTTTAAACTTCTGTAAAGTATCGAAAACTCCAAAATTTTTTTAAAATCTAAGCGTTTCCTATTGTTACCTAATGTTATCAACATGATATAACAATTTTTATTAATTTATCTGAAAGATAAATTAATTTTCTGAAAGTTTGAAATTTTCAAATTTTACGTAATAAATCTATTGCATTTTCGAGATTTTCAAACTCCCAGAAAATATTGAAGACCGTAAAATTTTTTTAATATCTAAGTGTTTTCTATTCATAGCAAATGGTTTCAACATGTTTCACTCATTTTCATTAATTTCTCCTACATATGAATTAATTTTCTGAGATTCTGAAAATTTCAATATATACCTCAAAAACTATCGCTTTTTAGCTGAATTCGCATAGATTTTCAACGTAATTCTTCATTTTTAACCTTCTGTAAAGTATCGAAAACTCCAATTTTTTTAAACATCTAAGCGTTTACTATTGTTACCTAATGTTCTCATCATGTCATAATAATTTTTATTAATTTATCTGAAAGATAAATTAATTTGTTGAAAGTTTGAAATTTTCAAATTTTACGTAATAAATCTATTGCATTTTCGATATATTCAAACTCCCAGAAAATATTGAAGACCCTAAACTTTTTAATATCTAAGTGTTTTCTATTCATAGCAAGTAGTTTCAACATGTTTCACTTATTTTCATTAATTTCTCTTAAGGATGAATTAATTTTCTGAGATTCTGAATATTTCAAAATATACCTCAAAAACTATCGCTTTTTAGCTGCTTTCGCATAGTTTTTCAACGTAATTCTTCATTTTTTAAACTTCTGTAAAGTATCGAAAACTCCACATTTTTTAAAAAATCTAAGCGTTTCCTATTGTTACCTAATGTTCTCATCATGTTATAGTAATTTTTATTAATTTATCTGAAAGAAATTAATTTTCTGAAAGATTGAAATTTTCTAATTTTACGTAATAAATCTATTGCATTTTCGAGATATTCAAACTCCCCGAAAATATTGAAGACCCTAAAAGTTTTTAAATATCTAAGTGTTTTCTATTCGTAGCAAGTTGTTTCAACATGTTTCACTTATTTTCAATAATTTCTCTTAAGAATGAATTAATTTTCTGAAACTCTGAAAATTTCAAAATATACCTAAAAAACTATCGCTTTTTAGCTGAATTTCGCATAGTTTTTCAACGTATTTCTTAATTATTTATACTTCTGTAAAGTATCGAAAACTCCAAAATTTTTATAAAATCTAAGCGTTTCCTATTGTTACCTAGTGTTCTCAGCATGTTATAATAATTTTTATTTATTTATCTGAAAGATAAATTAATTTTCTGAAAGTTTGAAATTTTCAAATTTTACGTAATAAATCTATTGCATTTTCGAGATTTTCAAACTCCCAGAAAATATTGAAGACCCTACACTTTTTTTAATATCTATGTGTTTTCTATTCATAGCAAATGGTTTCAACATGTTTCACTTATTTTCATTAATTTCTCCTAAATATGAATTAATTTTCTGAGATTCTGAAATTTTCAATATATACCTCAAAAACTATCGCTTTTAGCTGAATTCGCATAGTTTTTCAACGTAATTCTTCATTTTTAAACTTCTGTAAAGTATCGAAATCTCCAATTTTTTTAAACATCTAAGCGTTTACTATTGTTACCTAATGTTCTCATCATGTCATAGTAATTTTTATTTATTTATCTGAAAGATAAATTAATTTTCTGAAAGTTTGAAATTTTCTAATTTTACGTAATAAATCTATTGCATTTTCGAGATATTCAAACTGCCCGAAAATATTGAAGACCCTAAACTTTTTTAAATATCTGTTTTCTATTCGTAGCAAGTTGTTTCAACATGTTTCATTTATTTTCATTTTTTTTCTCTTAAGAATGAATTAACTTTCTGAAACTCTGAAAATGTCAAAATATACCTCAAAAACTATCGCTTTTTAGCTGAATTTCGCATAGTTTTTCAACGTATTTCTTAATTATTTATACTTCTGTAAAGTATCGAAAACTCCAAAATTTTTATAAAATCTAAGCGTTTCCTATTGTTACCTAGTGTTCTCACCATGTTATAATAATTTTTATTTATTTATCTGAAAGTTAAATTTATTTTCTGAAAGTTTGAAATTTTCAAATTTTACGTAATAAATCTATTGCATTTTCGAGATTTTCAAACTCCCATAAAATATTGAAGACCCTAAAATTTTTTTAATATCTATGTGTTTTCTATTCATAGCAAATGGTTTCAACATGTTTCACTTATTTTCATTAATTTCTCCTAAATATGAATTAATTTTCTGAGATTCTGAAATTTTCAATATATACCTCAAAAACTATCGCTTTTAGCTGAATTCGCATAGTTTTTCAACGTAATTCTTCATTTTTAAACTTCTGTAAAGTATCGAAATCTCCAATTTTTTTAAACATCTAAGCGTTTACTATTGTTACCTAATGTTCTCATCATGTCATAGTAATTTTTATTTATTTATCTGAAAGATAAATTAATTTTCTGAAAGTTTGAAATTTTCTAATTTTACGTAATAAATCTATTGCATTTTCGAGATATTCAAACTGCCCGAAAATATTGAAGACCCTAAACTTTTTTAAATATCTGTTTTCTATTCGTAGCAAGTTGTTTCAACATGTTTCATTTATTTTCATTTTTTTTCTCTTAAGAATGAATTAACTTTCTGAAACTCTGAAAATGTCAAAATATACCTCAAAAACTATCGCTTTTTAGCTGAATTTCGCATAGTTTTTCAACGTATTTCTTAATTATTTATACTTCTGTAAAGTATCGAAAACTCCAAAATTTTTATAAAATCTAAGCGTTTCCTATTGTTACCTAGTGTTCTCACCATGTTATAATAATTTTTATTTATTTATCTGAAAGTTAAATTTATTTTCTGAAAGTTTGATATTTTCAAATTTTACGTAATAAATCTATTGCATTTTCGAGATTTTCAAACTCCCATAAAATATTGAAGACCCTAAAATTTTTTTAATATCTATGTGTTTTCTATTCATAGCAAGTGGTTTCAACATGTTTCACTTATTTTCATTAATGTCTCCTAAGGATGAATTAATTTTCTGAGACTCTCAATATTTCAAAATATACCTCCAGAACTATCGCTTTTTAGCTCATTTCGCACATTTTTCAAAGTATTTCTTACTTTTAAAACTACTGTAAAATATCGAAAACTCCAAAATGTTTTTTAAATCTAAGCCTTTCCTATTTTTACCTAATATTCTCATCATGTTGCAATATTTTTTATTAATTTATCTGAAAGATGAATTAATTTTCTGAAAGTTTGAAATTTTCAAATTTTACGTAATAAATCTATTGCATTTTCGAGATTTTCAAACTAACAGAAAATATTGAAGGCCTTAAAATTTTTTCAATATCTAAGTGTTTTCTATTCATAGCAGGTGGTTTCAACATGTTTCACTTATTTTCATTAATTTCTTTTAAGAATCAATTAATTTTCTGAAACTCTGAACATTTCAAAATATACCTCAAAAACTATCGCTTTTTAGCTGAATTTCGCATATTTTTTCAACGTACTTCTTAATTTTCTAAACTTCTGTAAATATCGAAAACTCAAAATTTTTTTTAATCTAAGCGTTTCCTATTGTTACCTAATGTTCTCATCATGTTATAATAATTTTTATTAATTTATCTGAAAGACAAATTAATTTTCTGAAAGTTTGAAATTTTCAAATTTTACGTAATAAATCTATTGCATTTTGGAGATATTCAAACTCCCCAAAAATATTGAAGTCCCTAAGATTTGTTTAATACCTAAGTGTTTTCTTTTCAGACCAAGTGGTTTCAACATGTTTCACCACTTTTCATTAATTTATCATAAGGATGAATTAATTTTCTGAGATTCTGGAAATTTTAAAATATACCTCAAAAAGTATCGCTTTTTCGCTGATTTCGCATAGTCTTTCAACTTATTTTTTAAATTTTTAAACTTCTGTAAATTATCGAAATCTCCACAATATTTTTAAAATCTAAGCGTTTCCTATTGTTATCTAATGTTTTCATCATGTTATAATAATTTTTATTATTTTATCTGAAAATAGATTAATTTTCTGAAAGTTTGAAATTTTCAAATTTACGTAATATATCTAGTGCATTTTGGTGATATTCAACCTCCCAGAAAATATTGAAGGCTCTAAAACTTTTTATATTTCTCCGTGTTTTCTATTAAATATTTTTTAATATTTAATGATATCTAGTCATATCAAGCCTTTTCAACATGTTTCTTGTATTTTCATATATTTATCCTTAGGATGAATTAACTTTGTGAGACTCTAAAACTTTCGAAATATTCATCAAAATTTATAACTTTATAGCTGATTTCACATAATTTTTCGTCGTATTTGATAAGGTTTTTCAACTTCTGTAAATTATCGAAACCACCAAAAACTTTTTAAAATCTAAGCGTTTCCTATTGTGACCTAATGTTATCTGAAAGATGCATTAATTTTCTGAAATTTTGATATTTTCTAATTGTACGTTATAAATCTTTTGCCTTTTGGGATATTCAAACTCCCAGAAAATATTGAAGATCCGAAACTTTTTTTCATATCTATGTGTTTCCTATTCATAACAAGTAGTTTCAACATGTTTCACTTTTTTCATTAAATCATCCTAAGGATGAATTAATTAAAATTTACCTCAAATAGTATCTCGTTTAAGCTGATTTCACATAGTTTTTCAACGTATTTGTTTTATTTTATAAACTTCTGTAAAGTATCGACAACCCCATTTTTTAAAAATCTATACGTTTCCTGTTGTTACCTAATGTTTTCCTCGTGTTATAATATTTTTTATTAATTAATCTCAAAGATAAATTATTTTTCTGATAGTTAGAATTTTTCAAATAATACGTAATAAATCTATTGCATTTTGGAGATATTCAATCTCCCAGAAAATATTGAAGACCATAAAGTTTTTTAATATCTAAATATTTTCTACTCATACCAATTGGTTTCAACATGTTTCACCTATTTTCATTAATTTATCCTAAGGATGGAATTAATTTTCTGTAACACTGAACATTTCAAAATTTACCTGAATAATATAGCTTTTTCGTTCATTTCACATATTTTTAACTTATTTGCAAATGTTTTTAAACTTCCGTAAATAACGAAAACCCCTAACTGTTTTAAACATTTAAACGTTTCTCATTTATACCTAATTTTTTCTTCATTATATCATGTTTTTTGGAATTTATCTGAAAGATAAATTAAATTTTTGAAAGATTGAATTCTTCACAATTTTTCGTAAAGTCTATTACATTTTCAAGGTATTCAAACTTCCGTGAAATTTCGAAGACCCCTAAAATATTTATTATCTATATATTTTTATTCATACTAAGTTGTTTGATTATGTTTCACTCATTTTCCTTAATTTATTCTAAGAATAATTTAATTTTCTGAGTTTCTGATAATTTAAATTTTACCTTAAATTGTATGGATTTTTATTTGATTTCGTATTTTTATTCAACTTATTTGTAAATGTTTTTAAACGTCTGTAAATTATCGAAAATCCCCAATTGTTTTAAAATCTAAGCTATTTCATTGATGTCTAATATATCCTCATGTTATAATAATTTTATTAATTTATCTGAAAGATAAATAATCTTCTGAAACGTTTCAAAATTTACGTTAAACCTGTCGCCTTTTGAAATATTCAGACTTCCATAAAATTTCGAAGATCCCTAAAATCTTTTTAATATCTTATTGTTTTCTATTCATACCAAGTGGGTTCATCATGTTTCACTTATTTTCATTAATTTCTTTACTGAGACTCTGATAATTTCGTAATTGACCTTAAAATGTTGGCTTTTTAGTTGATTTCGCATAGTTTTTCAACGTATTTGTATATGTTTTTAAACTTCCGTAAATATCGAAAACCTGAGAAATTTTAAAAATCTTAGCGTTTCCCTTTTATACGTAATGTTTTCATCATGTTATAATAATTTTTGTTAATTTATCTGAAATATTAATTAAATTTCTGAAATTTTGAATTTTCAATATTTACTTTAAAAACGATTCCATTTTCCAGATATTCAGATTTTCGTAAAGTATTGAAAACCCCTAACCCTTTTTAATATCTAAGTGTTTTTTATTTATCCCGAGTGTTTTCTACATGTTTCATTTATTTCATGAGATTTTCCTAAGAACGAATTAATTTTCTGAGAATCTGAAAATTTCAAAAATCTCTTTTTTTTTCTTTTTTTTATTATAGCTTTTTAGTTGATTTCGCATTATTTTTCAACGTATTTGTAACAGTTTTTAATCTTCCGTAAAATAACTCAAACCTTAATTTTTTTTAAATTCATGCGTTTCCCATTGATACCTCATGTTTTCATCATGTTATATTAATTTTTATTAATTTATCTGAAAATAATCAATTTTCTAAAAATTTGATATTTTCCAAATTTACGTTAAAAGCTATTGCAATTTTGAGATATTCAAATTTCCGTAAAATATTTAATACCCCTAAAAATTTTTAATATCTAATATTTTCTATTCATACCAAGTGGTTTCTTCATGTATCACTTATTTTCATTAATTTATCCTAAAAATGAATGAATTTTTTGAGACTCAAAATCTAAAAAGCTTTACGTTTTAAAATAAATTTGAAATATTCACAGTCTCAAAAGATTCATTCCTCTTTAGGATAAATTAAACGTTTAAACGTTTACAAATACGTTGAAAAACTATACGAAATCAACTAAAAAGGTGATTTCCTATAGTTTTTCAGCATCTTTGTGTAATATAACAATCTGGTCCCACCCGAGGAAAGGCTGATGCAAGCGGGGTTGTTTTCCGGTCGTTGAAAGGAACGGATGTTTGTTTGACCTTATTTCCGGCAATAGCGGAAATGGCTACAAGAGGCAAACAGAACAGGTGTCTCTGAGAATTACGTGGGCGTGCGTGGGCGAGGCAAAAATCGGAAGTCCCGGTTTGGAGATTATAAAAAGACCTCGGCGCACGGATTTCACCAGACAGACAGACCAGACAGAGGCAGACGAGAGAGCCAGACCAGACCAGAGGAGCAACAGATACGACGACCCCCCCGTCAACCCCATTAGAAGCGCGCTCTCAATTCTCTGTCCCTGTGCTACACGGTTCATCGTCATTAATAAAAATATAACTTCATATATTTTTATATATATGCGTGTTTGTTGTATATTGCTATATAACATTTGTAAACGGTTTTAAACTTCCGTAAAGAATCGAACCCCCACCAATTTTTTCAATCTAAGCGTTTCCTCTTGATAGTTAATGTTTTCATCATGTTATAATAATTTTTATTAATTTATTTGAAAGATAAATTACTTTTCTGAAAGTTTAAATTTTCCAATTTTACAATAAAAACTATTGCACTTTAGAGATATTCAAACTTCAGTAATAAATCGAAGTCCCCTTAATATTTTAATATCTAGATGTTTTCTAATAATACTAAGTTGTTTCATCATGTTTCAGTTATTTTCCTTAATTTATCCTAAGGATTAATTAATTTTCTGAGACTCTGAATATTTCAAATTTTACCTTTTTAGAAGATTTCGCATAGTTTTTCAACGTATTTTTTAAAAGTTTTCTTCAAATGTTTTCTATTAATACTAAATGGTTTCAACTTGTTTCTCTCTTTTTCATTTATTTACCTCAAAGATGAATCAATTTTCTGAGACTTCAAATTATTCAAAATATCCAAAAAAGTTAACAATCTTTGATTTCGACGTTGTTCTTCTACGTATTTGTAAACGTGTTTAAACTTCCGTAAAATTTCGAAAACCCCTAATTGTTTTATATCTAACTTTTTTCTATTCCATTTAATCCTTTTCATCATGTTGTAAATCTTTTCATTTATTTATATTAACGATATATTAATTTTATAAATGTTTGAATTTTTCAAAAATTACATTAAAACGATTGCAATTTTATTGATTTTTAAATTTCCGTCAAATATCAAAAACACCTAATTTTTTTTAAATCAAAATGTTTTCCATTATTACGAAGTTGTTTTAACTTGTTTTAATTGTTCTCCTTATTTATTTTAAGCATGAATTAATTTTCTGAGACTTCGAATTTTTCAAAATATACTTTAAAAATTTAGCAAATCGCTGATATCGACGTTTTTTTCCGCATTGACAAAAGATTTTAAACTTCCTGAAAGCATCGAAAACCCCTCAATTTTTAATCTATGTGTTTTCCATTGCCCCCAATCGTTTTCATCATGTTATAATACTATTCATAAATTTATCTTAAGGATAAATTAAATTTATGAAATTTTGAACTTTTCAAAATTTACATTAAAAACTATTCCAAATTTCTTGATAAACTTCCGTAAAATATCGAAGACTCCTTACTTTTTTAAAAACCAAAGTGTTTTTCATTCATACCAAGTGATAGCTACTCGTTTTCATTAATTTATGTCAAGGATTAATTAATTTTCTGAGGTTTCGAATTTTTTCAAAATATACGTTAAAAGTTTAGCAAATATTTGATTTCAACGTTGTTTTTCTACGTATTTGTAAAAGTTTTTAAACTTCCGTGAAGTATTGAAAACACTTAATTTTTTTTAAATCTAAGTGTTTTCCATTGCAACCAATCGTTTTCCTCATGTTATAATAATTTTGATTAATTTCTATTAAGGTTAAGGTTAAATTCATTTTATGAAATTTGAAATTTTCAAAAATTACATTGAAAACTATTGCAATTTTATTGATTTTTAAATTTCCGTAAAATATCAAAGACACTTTAAATTTATTAAAATCTAAGTGTTTTCCATTGATACCAAGTGGTTTCAGCTTGTTTCAGTTGTTTTCATTAATTTATTTCAAATATGATTTAATTTTCTGAGACTTCGAATTTTTTGAAAATTTGCGTTAAAAAGTATAGCAAATTGTTGATTTCGACATTGTTTTCAAACATCCTTAAAGTATCAAAAACCCTTAAAATTTAAAAAATTCTAAGTGTTTTCAATTGCACCCAATCGTTTTCATCATGTTATAATAATTTTCAATAATTTATCTTAAGAATGAATTATCTTTCTGTGACATTGAATATTTCAAACTTTGGGTTAAAATCTACTGCTTTTCGTTGACTTGGACGTTGCTTTTTAACGTATTTGTAAAAGTATTTAAACTTCCGTAAATTATCGGAAACCCCTAAAATTCTTAAAAATCTCAGTGTTTTCCATTGCAACCAATCGTTTTCATCATGGTATAATAATTTTCATTCGTTTTTATTAATGATAAATTAATTTTATGAACTTTTGAGTTTTCAGAAATTACGTTAAATACAGTGGCATTTTTGTTGATATTTAAACTTCCGTAAAATATCGAAAACCCTTAAAAATTTAAACAATTAAGTGTTTTCCATTGATATCATTTAGTTTCTAATTATTTCAAGTGTTTTCATTCATTTATATTAAAGATAAATTAATTTTCTGTGACATTGAATATTTCAATCTTTAATTTCAAAAACTACTGCTTTTCGTTGATTTCGACGTTGTTTTTCAACGTATTTGTAAAAGTTTTTAAACTTTGGTAAACTATCGAAAACCTTTAAAATTCTTAAAAGTCTAAGTGTTTTCTATTGATACCTAATGTGTTCGTTATGATATAATGTTTTTTATTCATATGAAGGATAAATTAATTTTATGAAAGTTTGAATTTTTCAAAATTTGCGTTAAAACAATAACATTTTTGTTGATATTTTAACTTCGGTAAAATATCAAAAACCCTTAAATTTTTTTAAAAATCTAAGTGTTTTCCATTAATACCAAGTGGTTTCAACTTGTTTCAGTTGTTTTCATTAATTTATCTTAAAGATGAATTAATTTTTTGTGACATTGAATATTTCAAACTTTAGGTTAAAAACTGTTTTTCGTTGATCTTGACGTTTTTCAACGTATTTGTAAAAGTTATTAAACTTCCGTAAAATATCTAAAACCCCTGAAATGTTTAAAAATCTAAATTTTGTCATCATGTTATAATAATTTTCATTAATTTATATTAATTATAGATTAATTTTTTGAAAGTGTAAATATCAACAAAAATGCTATTATTTTTAACGTAAACTTTGAAAAATTCAAACTTTCATAAATTTCATATTTCATATTTTCAAATCTGATGATAATTTATTAGTAAATATGAAATACATGTTTGCTCCTTTTTTTTCAATGCCTTTCACGCACGGATGTGCATTCTTCGCACTGGATAATTATAATCCGATAATATCAGGTGCTATTTCAACACTGATGAACGTGTGAAAGATGTTAGTCCTTCAGTAAAGAAGGGATTTGCTCAAGAAACTAAAACACAAACAAACAATCAGATATCTTTTCTCAGTTTTTCTATGCCTGTACAGAAAAAGAGGAATGATTGAAATCAAGTTCTAGTAAGAAAAGAACATTTTGTTGAAAAGGGACCTCATTTGACGGTTCGATAAATCGTCATGCTGCTAAAGAGTAATACAAGAGTTCTTACGTCCAAACAGGTAAAGATATAGTTGTAGTCTTATGGTTTTGTAAAGTTCAGTTTCTATTTTCTTTTATCAAATTTCAATCGCAGAACTAACGACATATAAACATGAAATGCAAGTGAGCAAAATTTTCGATGAAAGCACCGTGTGAACGTTTGAAAATGTAGAAGAGTGGGTAGAAAGCTAATATTCTAATACGTATTATGTAGTTCCAATTACTGCAAGTGAAGAATGTGCGTTGTAAGGTTAATGAATATGTTGGTTCTGCAGGCGAATACATCTGAAATATTTCATGGCCAAATTTCATGATTGAATTGAAAGGAAGTATATTCAGCTTAACAAGGGAAAATCTGCTTCCCGATATAAAGAAATACGAATATTATACTCAAAACGAAAATGTAGTTAAATAATAATATTAAGAAATGTGTTGTGAATTTAGGAATAATTTTATCAAAATACGTCCTCAATATATTTCTGAATTAATCATACGGGTAAATATAGAATAACGACAAAATTAGTAATTCCCACTAATGATATAATCATAAAAGTAATTAATAACAATCGGAAAACTGTTTAGGTGTGAAATGGTGGCCGGTTTGTGCAGTTGATTAGAGCATCGTGCTAATAATGCTAGTGTTCGGACCCTATACTGGTCAATGAATATGTGTCGTTCAAATTTTATTTAGGTTTTTTTTCTCATATTTTCAAATCTGATGATAAATTACTAGTAAATATGAAATACTTGTTTGCTGCTTTTCTTTCAATGTCTTTCACTCTCGGATGTTCCTTCTACACACTGGATGGATGTCTTTCTATTATAATCCAGAGAATATCAGATCGAATTTCAGCACCGATGAACGTGTGAAAGATGTTAGTCTTTGAGGAAACTTGGGATTTTCTCAAGAAACTAAAAAACAAACAATCAGATATCATTTCTCAGTTTGTCTCTGCCTGTACAGAAAGATAGAAATGATTGAAATCAACTGCTAGTCAGAAAAAACCTTTTGTTGACGAAAGGACCTCATTCGACGGTTTGATAAATCGTTCTGCTGCTAAAGAGTAAGACAGGATTTCTTACGTCCAAACAGGTAAAGGAATAGTTGTAGTCTTATGGTTTTGTAAAGTTCATTTATAATTTGTTTTATCCCGAAAAGGAATACAGTATAAAATGATTAGTTGAAGAATGGAACTCCACACCAGAAATAAAAAATACAGATTTATTGTACTAAGATACAATTAACAATAATACACATATAGATAAGCCACGGGTGGAGCGGCATCGGCTATCGAATAGCTAATATGCCTTCGCCTAAGACATTTCTCTCGTCGTACCGCTCGTTACCGTTTTTATAAAGTAGAGCATTCTATTCTCGGGGATCGCAGGATGTTCCACTCTAACACCTGCCCCCGAGTTAAATTCTTCCTAGAATTTTTCTCTTAATATTTTTTCTGTTAGGATCTGTACATAGCCGTCTAGTTCTTTTCCTTTTTTCTGTTACTTCTTATCCTGTCCGTCCCTGTGTCTTTACTTTTAAGAGAATCAGTAATTATTTGTGTAGATGTTACCTCCATAGAAACTCCATTGTTAGTGGGTGGTTTAATCTGAGATGTGTCATATTACCTCCATTGGTATCGCTTGGTTATTTGCAACGGTTTCAATGTAGTTTATGTGTCTTTTACAGACAAACCTCTCTCCTTTAATTATATAAATGACTCTCTGGATTATTCTAATTACCAAACCGTCTTCCCAAAAGTACTTTCCAGACAGATCGTTCTTAAAGAAGACCTTGTCTCCTTCTTTGAAAGATTTAATATCAGAGTTTAGTTTTATAAAGCTCTTCTTTTTCTTTGATAACGGCCTATCAAATACTGATCGAATCTGTCTTGCGTACATGACCTCAGCAGGCAACAAATTTCCATTAATGTTCTGATTCGGCGTAATTCTATAAACCATCAGAAATGTTTGGATATTCTTGTCTTCGGTGTCGATCCCATTAGCTTTTCTCATAGCTCTTTAAACGTATCGACAAACCTTTCTGCCTGACCATTCTATCTCGGATTATACGTAAGCGTGCTTATGTGTTCGATTGCTAACAAATCACAATAATGTTTAAACTCAGCTCCCGTAATGATAGTTCTGTTGTCACAAAAGTTTCGTTTAACGCCTTTATTGTATTTGCTGCTGTCGGGTGTTTAAATCTGTAAACTTCAGGCCATTTCGAATAACTATCAACAATAATTAGGTAATAGTCTCCCTTTAATGGTCCTGCATAGTTAATCTGTATCCATGACCACGGCACATCTGTTTTGGGCCATGGCTGAGTTTTATAGGTGGTGATTTTGCTGCTAACTGACAGCCTTTACAATGCTTCACCAAATCTTCAATGTCGTGGTCCATCCTAGTTCACTATATATAGTTCCTCATTAAGGATTTCATTCTGGATATACTCGGATGACCCAAATGAAATTCTTTTGATATCCTCTTACTTAGAACACGTGGAATTACCACTCTTTGAGCATACATCAGTGTTTCATTGCAAATTGAATATGGTGATACTTTACATCCTTTGTTTTTCTCATTCCCTTTCACTTGTTTAATCATCTTTGAAATGTAATCATCCGTTTTTGCCATTTTCTTAATTTCCGCCAGCGTTACCAGTAATTCACTAACGGTGTTCCCCAGTACATCCACAAGTTCTTTCTCTTCTTTTAACGCTGCTATCACTGTTTCCTCCAACAACTCAGGGTGTTTGGGGATTTGTCTTGAAAGACAATCCGCGTGGACGATTTCCTTAGACGGAATGAATTGCATTTTAAAATTGTAATTTAAATTACACTCCATCTTTACAACCTGTTTGCGGAATGAGTAGGTACTCTTTTTTCGACCCAAAAATCGACAATAAGGGTTTATGGTCGGTTTGTAGCACGAACGATCTTCCATAAATGAATCTGTGAAAATTCTTCACAGCATAAACTATAGCTAGCGCTTCCTTCTCTATCTGACTATAATTTCTCTCCGCTGAAAGCAACGCTCTCGAGACATGAGCGATAGGTTTTGTTACACCATCCTGAAGTTTGTGTTAAAGAACAGCTCCTATGCCATATTTACTTGCATCGACGCTACAATTAATTCTTTACTTGCAACAAAGTGCACTAAAGCTAAATCCGACAATAAGCACTTAATTTTTTTAAATACTTCGTCGCATTCCCTTGTCCAACAGCATTTTTTTTTATTTTTTTCTAATAATTTGTTTAGTGGTGCTCTTAAATCATGCATATTAGGAATATATAAATTGTAGTAATTTGCAAGGCCCAGAAATGACTGTAACTTAGTCACGTTATCCGGAGTAGGCATATTTTTTATCGCTTCAGTTCTGTTTGGGTTTGGTTTCCTTCCTTTATGATCAATTATTTGACCCAAATATTCGATCTTATCAATACAGAACTCGCATTTTTCAAGTCCTACCTTGAATCCATACTTCCTAATTCTTTTGAAAAATTACACGGACATGAATTTTATGTACTTCCACATTTTCACTTTTTATTAATATGTCGTCCAAGTATGCAATTGCATAATCTAGGCCCGACAACATCGTATCCATAATGTGTTGAAATACGCTCGGTGCTACCTTCAAACCGAGCGGTAAACGTTTCAACCGATACAATCCTCTATGAGTGTTGATGCTTGAATATTTCGAACATTCCTCCTCGACCTTGACTTGTAGATAAGCTTCTGACAAATCAATTTTCGAAAAGATTTTGCCCCCATTCAACCTTGAAAATATCTCCTCTGGTGTGGGGAGTGGATACGTGTGATCCTTTAAACATTCATTCAGTCCGGTTGAGAAATCCGCGCAAACTCTTATTTTATTATTTCTCTTTTTTACGTAGACTGTAGATGATGCCGACTCAGAATAATCTACCTTAATTACTCCGTTCTCTTCCAATCTCTGTAACTCTTTATCTATCGTCTCTAACGATGCAAAGGGAACTTTTCTGTTTGAATACGGTTTTATATTATCCTTTAGTTCAAATTTCACTTCTGTCTGCATACAACAACCAAGTTCATCCGAAAAAACTTCAGTAAATTCATTCTTCAAATCTTTCAAATTTTTCTGTCTGTTTAGACATTCCTATATTCGACGCATTTATTTTCCTACAAAACGTATTCATGGGTTTCTCCCATAAATTAAACAATACAATCAAATCAATGCCAAACAAATTTGCATTTTTTCCCGAAATCACAGACTTTAGTTTTGTGGATTTTGCCGTCGAATGCTACCTTCGCCAAAAATTCACCCTTGAATTTTAACTTGTTACCCAAAATGCCTCTCGCAATTTTCTTAGTGTTCTGAAACTCTGGTCGGCCTATTTTTATCCAGGTATTTTCGTCAATTGTGGAAATGTCACTTCCGGTATCTAGCAAACAAGTGATATTTCGACCATTTAACTTAATGTCTAAGTACTTTCTTGTACCAAATTCCGTCGTAATTTTTTTAGATAAAACAGTATTTTTCCTTTTAGGCTTTTGATAATTTTTCTTTTTACACATTACTGCTTTGTGCCCCTTTTGCGCACATTCAAAACATATTTTATTTCAAAATAGCACTTAGTTGCCAAATGATTTGCAGTATGGCCTTTCTTCATTGTAGACACGTTGTTTTACTTTATGTATTCGGGCAATACTCTTTTCTTCAATACATAAATTATCCCGTTTAATATTAACCAATTTCTGGCATTGCTCCGATACTTCACTGTAAAGTTATGTCCGTATCATGCTCCAACATTGCTAAAATTCTCGAACGAACTTCCTTACTCAAAAATTAGGTATTTGAACATATCTTCTTTGATTTTTTAATTTTTAAACCTTCACACTGAGAGTTAACTTTCCCAGTGTACGCAACAAAGTCTTCGTCCTCTTCTTTCGTGATATTTAAGCATTTATACCGTGTATGAAACAAACTGTCCCGTTCGCCAAACATTTTCGATAATATTTCAACAGTTTCGTCAAACGAAATCTCTTCTGTTTTCTTTAGCAAAAGGAAGTTCGTGTACTTCGTATTTTCCTTAGCACCGATTTTTTGTAACAAAAGCATAATTTTTTCTTCATCGGTCCATGATTTGCACCTTTTTGAAAAGAATTGTCTCGTACCTTTTAAAGTACGCAGGAAAAGTTATTCCTTCCTCAGGTTTGTACAAAAATTCTGAAAGAGAGTTTGCTATACCCTCCACTGAGAAAATTCGGGACCTTTCTTTGGTTCCCCTTGCTTTAAAAATATTTTTTGCAAAACCTCTTGTTGACTTTGCTGAACCGCTACGCCTAGCGTCTTCATACATTTTACTAACTGTTCCATGTTCCGTACACACCAAAATATGTATACGGAAAAATAAAAATTCGACCATACAGTTGACTAATAAGTTAAAACTTTGACAAGAAAAAAACGTAATTTTTTTTTATATGATCGTCAGTGTTGAAGGTTCATATTTTGCGACTCTTTGTTTAATATGGTTGTATTTATTTAGGGGTCCAAATCCTTATTCAACAACTGAAATTTCCTTGTGAATTTGATTTTTCTGTCGCCAATTGATATCCGGAGGTAAATTTCCTAGTTCGCCAAACTGGCATCAGGCGACAGTCATCTTCGTCGCCAAACTGATATATCCCGACAAGGTATACAGTATAAATGATCAGTTGAAGAATGAAACTCGACACCAGGAATGAGAAATAAAGATTTATTGTACTAAGGTACAATTAACAATAATACACATATAGGCAAGTCACGGGTTGGAGCGGAAACAACTATAGAAGAGCGAATGCTTTCGCCTAAGACATTTCTGTATTTACTAGCCTTCCCACGCAAGGCCAGATGTGACACATGGTCATTTTATAGTGGGTATTCCCGGCCATATAGCCGGGCCAAAAAATATCTGTCTATCTTTCCCCAGTCGTGGTATCACCCCTCGGCGGAACCACGACTGGGCCCGCGCGCTCTCTGCTCGGAAGCAGAGAGCGCCCACCACCCCAAGGCAGAGAGCTGACAGTGTCACAGAGCAGTCAGGCGAATGCCTAAGACATTTGTATCGTCGTATCAATCGTTACCGTTTTTATAAAGTAGATCATTCTATTCTCGGGAATGGCAGGATGTTCCACTATAACATAATTTTTTTATCAAATTTCAATCGGAGAACTAACGACATATAAACATGAAATGCAAGTGAGCAAAATTTTCGATGAAAGCACCGTGTGAACGGTTAAACATGTAGAAGAGTGGGTAAAAGGCTGATCTTCTACTGCGTATTATGTAGCTCCAATTACCGCAAGAATGTGCGTTGTACGGTTTAGTTAATATGTGGGTTCTGCAGGCGAATGCATTTGAAATATTTCATGGCCGAATTTCATGATTGAACGGAAAAGGAAGTATATTCGGATTAACGAGGGAAAATCTGCATCTTAATATAAAGGAATACGAATAATATACTCAAAACGAAAATGTAATTAAATATTAATATTAACAAATGTGTTGTGAATTTAGGAATAATTTTGTCAAAATAGATTCTCAGTATTTTTCTGAATAAATGATACGTGTAAATTTCGAATAACGACAAAATAAAAGAATGGTAATTCGCACTAATAATATAAACATAAAAATACATAAATCAATTGGCAATTGGAAAAATATTTCGGTGGGAAATGGTGGCCGGTGAGCTCAGTTGCTCAGAGCTTCGTGCTAATGATGCAAGTGTCGTGGGTCCGATCCCATATTGTCAAATGAATATGTACCGCACTTGTTTTAGTTGGATTTTTTCTTCTCATACTTTTAAATTGGATGATAAATTATTAGTAAATATGAAATACTTGTTTGCTGCTTTTCTTTCAATATTTTTTACTCTCGGATGTTCATTGTACGCACTGGATAGATGTCATTCTATTATAAACCAGAGAATATCAGATCGAATTTCCACACATATATACGTGTGAAAAATGTTAGTCTTTGAGGAAAGTAGGGATTTTCTCAGAAAACTAATAAACAAACAATTAGATATTTATTCTCAGTTTTTCTCTGCCTGTACAGAAAGATAGAAATGATTGAAATTTAATGCTAGTAAGAAAAGAATATTTTGTTGACAAATGGACCACATTTGACGGTTCGATAAATCGTCATGCTGCTAAAGAGTAATACAAGTGTTCTTATGTCCAAACAGGTAAGAGAATAGTTGTAATTGTATGGTTTTGTAAAGTTCATTTATAATTTTTTTTTTATCAAATTTCAATCGGAGAACTAACCGCATATAAACATGAAATGCAAGTGAGCATATTCTTCGATCAAAGCACCGTGTGAACGTTTGAACATATAGAAGAGTGGGTAGAAGGCTGGTCTTCTAATGCGTATTATGTAGCATTTTAAATATTTCATGGATGAATTTCCTGATTGAATTGAAAGGAAATATATTCGGCTTAACGAGGGAAATCTGCTTGGTATATATAGCGAAAACCATGCAGTTTGTCTGAGAGGAGCCTCGTGAAGAGTCGGCTAGTCATGGCACCCCGCGCTTCTGGCATTGATCTTGCCTTCAGGCAGTCGATCAATCGAAGCCGCAACACTCGCTTCTGGCATTGATCCTGCCTCCCGGCAGTCGATCAATCGAAGCCGCAACACACAGCTTCTGGCACTGATCCTGCTTCGGCAGTCAAATCAGCCACCAGGAGTCGCATCCGCCACGACTGAACTCGACTCAGCCCTGTTTAGGGATTCCGCCACCGTAACGTAACCACTCGGTACGGTCTCGCATCCTCTTCGACCTTAACTCGACTCGGCCCTGTTTAGGGAGTCCACCTCTCGTCAAGCATCTTCCATTGGCACGAGCTCGCTCCCACGCTCGCCACCTCAACTTGGGCCCGACGACGGACACGTCCCAACCAGCTAGGCGATTTTTCCAGCATCACCAGTCGACCAGTTACCGCTACGAACGCACCATTGGACTCGACACTGGACGAGGCCCGACACATGCCGCGCCAACTCCATAGAGGCTGTTACACTCCGGACCAGGAGCCTACCCGGACAACAACTTGTACTACCTTACATAAATGAACAGCAAGGACGTTATTGTTTTTACCTTTGTCACTTCATTGTCTTCGCTGTAAACACTTATCAGAAATTCAAGTTTGTAGGGTCGACTTCATCCAACGCTACCACAAAAAATACTTGTTTGCAGCTTTTCTTTCAATATCTTTCACTCTCGGATGTTCATTCTACGCACTGGATAGATGTCATAAACCAGAGAATATCAGATCGAATTTCAACACCTATATACGTGTGAAAAATGTTAGTCTTTGAGGAAAGTAGGAATTTTCTCAGAAAACTAATAAACAAACAATTAGATATTTATTCTCAGTTTTTCTCTGCCTGTACAGAAAGATAGAAATGATTGAAATCAAATGCTAGTAAAAGAACATTTTGTTGACAAATGGACCGCATTTGACGGTTCGATAAATCGTCATGCTGCTTAGGTCAGAAAGTAATTTTGAGACAGCGAAAGATAAGATGAGAGGTGTAAGGGAGGCGAACATAGTAAGCCGCCTGACTTGGGTCAAGGGAGCTACTAATTACTCTCTCAAATCTAGGTCTGTCTGCCCGCGTCTGTCTGGCGATGCTTTCTGTATCGGCTTTTTATATCTTCATTTTGGATCGCAGCAGATCATTTCGGGATTCACATCCCTATTTGATTCTGGGCTTCCCATTGGCCAATAAATAAAATTTGCGTAAGCTCGCGAACTGGAAATTTAATATTTAATTAATTTTTAGTTTTCAACCGGAACATCTGCGCGAATTCAGCTGAGCACCGTCGAGATCTGGTCATTTGCTTTTTGGATGAGAGGGTACCAACATCCGGTAAATCGCTTTTGCTCAGTCGGTATCACCACATAACTTTCGCCCCAGAAAACGGAGTTGTTGTTTGTTTGTTTTTTTTTTTGTTGTTTGTTTTTTTTGTATCTGTTGTCTCTTTTTTTTTTCGAACTGGAAGTTTCCGTTTTTTTTAGTTGTTGTTGTTTTTGTTATTAGGAATAAATTATGTGTTTTCTTTCTTCCATTTAACCGTTCTACCGAACTTAGTTTCCTCGGTACAAGATGGGGAGTATTCAAATCCCGTCTTGATTCGATGGAATCTTTTGGTTTTTGGTTCTTGTTGAAAGAGCGAACACTGGTAGTGAATTTTTTCCCGCTGTGGGAACAGCCATGGGTTGGTTGGTTTGGATTTGTTGTAGTTTCTTCTGCGTCCGTTGCCATGTTGAATTTGTGTTGCAGGGAAATATTCAAATTTCGCTGAAAGTCCAAATTCTTCTTTTTTTTTTTTTCATTGTGGGAATAGCCATGGGTTGGTTGGTTTGGATATGTTGTAGTTTCTTCTGCGTCCGTTGCCAGGTTGAATTTGTGTTGCAAGGAAATATTCAAATTTCGCTGAAAGTCCAAATACTTTTGTGTGTGTGTGTGTGTGTGTGTGTGTGTGTGTGTGTGTGTGTGTGTGTGTGTGTGTGTGTGTGTTGAACTCACGTCGGGTAGTCACCAGTTTATAGCGGGGAGGCGTTCTTTTTAAGTCACAAGTGACTATCCGACTGTTTTTTGTTTCTTTTTTGTTTTTCTGTTGTTTTTCCAATTTATTTCGTTTTTTTTTTTTTCTTTCTTACGTTTTTTTTTTTCATTATTAATTGTTTGCGCCGGGGGTCTATTCACTCTTCGACTACGTGTCTGAAACACATGGAGTTTTTAATGGTAAGTCTGACGGACGTTAGGTTTTTCATTTTGGTGCCGAAATGCTGGAAAGTGTAATTTGGCTTACGGTAATGTGGGTTGTTCATTGCCATAGGTGCTGAGAAGATGGGTAGGAGCGTGGTGTTGTAATCACGTCAAGGTAGACCAATTTATCTGGGGGAAAGTCGGGATCGCCAGTTTATCTGGGGAACGTCGGGGTCGACAATTTATAGTGGCAATAGAAAGCTGACAAGAAGAATTCCATACTTACGGTAGGTGCGGGCGTTGTATTTAAGGAAACAGTCTTTGAACTTTCCGCTCCTTATGTCACTAAGTAGTTTTGAGACAACATCTAAGATGAAAGGGGTAAGGGAGGCGAACATAGTAAGCCGCTTGACTTGGGTCAAGGGAGCTACTAATTACATTCGTCTCTCTTGAGTCTGGGTCTGCCTGCCCATGTCTGTCTGGTGATGCTTTCTGTATCGGCTTTTTATATCTTCTTTTTAGATCGCAGCAGATCATTTGGAGATACACATCTGTATTTGATTCTGGGCTACCCATTGGCCGATAAATAAAATCCGCGTAGGCTCGCGAACTGGAAATTTAATATTTAATTAATTTTTTAGTTTTCAACCGGAACATCTGCGCGAATCCAGCTGAGCACCGTCGTGATCTGGTCATTTGCTTTTTGGTTGTAAATGTGCCAACATCCGGTCCATCGCTATTGCTCGGTCGGTATCATCACAAACGTTTGAACAATGAACATATAGAAAAGGGGGTTGAAAACTGGCCTTTTAATGCGTTCCAAATAACGCAAGCGAAGAATGTGCGATGTCGGTTTAGTGAATGTGTTGGTTCTGTAAGCGAATGCATTTGAAATATTTCATGGACGAATTTCCTGATTAAATTGAAAGGAAGTATATTCGGCTTAACGAGGGAAATCTTCTTCCCAATATAAAGAAATACGAATAATATACTCCAAACGAAAATGTAATTGAATATTAAGATTTAGAAATGTGTTGTGAATTTATAAAAACTTTTTTCAAAATACGTTCTCAATATATTTTTAAATTAATAATACGTGTAAATTTCGAATAACGACAAAATAAGAGAATGTAATTCGCACTAATAATATAAATATCAGAATACACAAATCATTTGGCAATTATAAAAGTGCGTAATTGGAAATTGGTGGCCGTTTATTTCAGTTGGTTATGGCGTCGTGCTAATGTCGCGAGTTCGATCCCCACACGTTCGAACGAATACCGCTCAAGATTTAGTTAAATTTTTTCTCATATATTCAAATCTGATGATAAATGATTAGTAAATATGAAATACTTGTTTGCTGCATTTCTTTCAATGTCTTTCATTCTCGGATGTTCATTCTGCACACTGGATGGATGTCTTTCTATTATAATCCTGAGAATATCAGATCGGATTTCAACACCGATAAACCTGTGAAAAACTTTGAGGAAAGTAGTGATTTTCACAGGAAACTAATCAACAAACAAACAATCAGATAACTTTCCTCAGTTTATCTTTGCCTGTATAGAAAGATCGAAATGAGTGAAATCAAATGCTAGTAAAAAAAGAACTTTTTGTTGAAAAAGGAACCTCATTTGACTGCTAATTTCATGCTGCTAAAGCGTAATACAAGATTACTTAAGGTCCAAACAGGTAAAGGAATAGTTGTAATTGTATGGTTTTGTAAAGTTCATATATAATGTTTTTTATGAAATTTCATTCAAAGAACTAACAGGATATAAACATGAAATGCAAGGGAGCAAAATTTTAGATGAAAGCACCGTGTGAACGGTTGAAAGAGTGGGTAGAAGGCTGATCTTCTACTGCGTATTATGTAGTTCCAATTACCGCAAAAGAATGTGCGCTATACGGCCTAAAGAATACGTTGCTTCTGCAGACGAATGCATTTGAAATATTTCATGGCTAAATCTCCTGACTGAATTAAAAGTATACTCGGCTTAACGAGGGAAATTCTGTTTCCCAATATAAAGAAATACGAATAATATACTCAATATAATATACTCAAAACTGGCCAAAAATATATATACAGCTCAAATTTTAGTTTGATGTTTTTATTTCATATTTTCAAATCTGATGATAAATTATTAATAAATATGAAATACTGTTTTGCTGCTTTTCTTTCATTGTCTTTCACACTCGGATGTTCATTCTGCGCACTGCATTTCTATTATAATCGAGAAAATATCAGATCGAATTTCAACACCGATGAACATGTGAAAGATGTTAGTCTTTGAGGAAAGTACGGATTTTCTCACAAAACTAATACACAAACAAACAATCAGTTGTATTTTCTCAGTGTTTCTCTGTCTGTACAGAAAGATAGAAATAAATAAAATTAAATACTAGTTAGAAAAGTATATTTGTTGACAAAGGGACCTCATTTGACTGAAAAATGAAATGCAAGTGAGCAATATTTTCGATGAAAATATGTGGACAGTTGAAAATGCGTATTATGTAGTTCCAATTACCGCATGAGAAGAATGTGCGTTGTTCGGTTTAGTGAACATGTTTGTTCTGCCGGCGAATGCATTTCAAATATTTCATGTCCGAATATTCTGATTGAATTGATAGGAATTTGTGGTGGTATCAAGCAAAAGCGATGGATTGGTTGTTTGCGCTTTCACGACCAAAAGCAAATGACCAAAAGTCGTCCGTGCGCCGCCGGCTCCGCGCAGATGTTCCGGTTGAAAATTAAAAATTAATCAAATATTAAATTTCCAGTTCGCAAGACTACGCGAATTTTATTTATCAACCAATGGGAACCCCAGAATCAAATACAAGTGTGAAATCCCAAATGATCTGCTGTGATCCAAAATGAAGATATAAAAAGCGGATACATAAAGCTTCGACAGGCAGACCGACTCGAGGAGAAGAAAGTAATTAGTAGCTCCTTTGACCGAAAGTCAAGTGGCTTACTACGCTCGCCTCTCTTAGCTCTTTCCTTCTTCCCTGCCTCAAAACTACTTACTGACCTAAGGAGCTACTACATCAAAGACATTCCTTACTCATAGCGCTTCCCACATTCCTCAGCATTAGTTCTCTTTCAGCATATTATTGCCATAAACAAATTTTAAATCTGTTGTACCCATATTCAAAGATTGTTTCCTTACATACAAGACGCCTCCACACAATTTAAGAATGAATTATCTTGTCAGCATTCTATTGCCACTACAAAGTGGTTTACCGCGACGTGATATGAACACGCACAACGCAACCTTCTCCCGGTCAACGCAGCGACCCAACTTTTCAGCAACTATGGCAATGAACAAGTTAATGTCTGTCGGCACCCACTACCGTAAGCATTCATACGAACAAAAACTCTTTTTACTGCATTTTGGCACCAAATTGAAAAACCTAACATCCGTCGGACTCACCACTAAAAACTCCATGTGCGTCAGACACATGGTAGAAGAGTAAATAGGCCCCCGGAGCAAACAATTAATAATTAAAAAAAAAACAAAACAAAACAAAACAAAACAAAAACGGAAAAACAAAAAAAAAGGAACAAAAAAAACAGTCGGATAGACACTTGTGAATTTAAAAGAATGACAAACCCACCATAAACTGGTGACTACCCGACGTGAAATTCAACACCTATATATATATATATATATATATATATATATATATATATATATATATATATACACACAAAAAAAATATTTGTTTGGACTTTTAGCAAAATTTGAATATTTCTCTGCAGCACAAACTAAACATGGCAACGGACGCTAAAGAAACTTCAACAAATCATAGCTAACCAACCCATAGCTATTCCTACAAAAAAAAGAGTATTTGGACTTTCAGCGAAATATGAATGTTCTAAATTCTAAATGGCAACAGACGCGGAAGAAACTGCAACAAATCAACCAACCCATGGCTAGTCCCACAAAAAAAAAAAATTCGCTACCAGTGTTCGCCCTTTCAGCAAGAACCAAAAACCAAAATATGACATCGAATCAAGACGGGACTTCAATACTCCCCCTACCGAGGAAACTAAGTTTGGTAGAACGGTTAAATGGAAGAAAGAAAACACTTAGTTTATTTCAAACGAAAACAAAAAAAAAAAACAAACAAACAAAAAGGAAACAGCAAAACAAAACGAAAACTACTATTTGAAAAAAGCAACAACAGATACCAAAACATAACTCGGTTTACTGGGGCGAAAGTTATGTGGTGATGCCATGAACCGGGATGTTTGCGATTTCACGACAAAAAGCAAATGACCAAAAGTCGTCCGTGCGCCGCCGGCTCCGCGCAGATGTTCTGGTTGAAAACTAAAAATTAATCAAATATTAAATTTCCAGTTCCCGAGCCTACGCGAATTTTATTTATCAGCCAATGAGAAGACACTCACTTCTAACAGAAAAATAATAGACACCCCCACTATAGAAGTATATTGACTTAGCGAGGGAAAATCTGATTTCCAATGTAAAGAAATACGAATAATATACTCGAAACGTAAATGTAACTAAATATTAATATTAACAAATATGTTGTGAATTTAGGAATAATTTTGTCAAAATAAGTTCTCAATATATTTCTAACTTAATAATACGTGTAAATTTCGAATGATGTCAAAATAAGAGAATGATAATTCGCATTAATAATATAAATATAGGAATACACAAATCAATTGGCAATTAAAAAACTATCCAGTTTGGGAATAGTGGCCATTTATCACAGTTAGTTAAATTGTCGTGCTAATAAGGCGAATGCCGTGGATTCGATCCCCATACTGGCGGATGAGGATATATTGTTCTACTTTTACTTAGATGTTTTTTTGTTGTTGTTTTTTTTTTCTCATATTTTCAAATCAGAAGATAAAGTATTAGTAAATATGAAATACTTGTTTGCTGCTTTTCTTTCAATGTCTTTCACTCTCGGATGTTCATTCTTCACACTGGATAGATGTCTTTCTATTATAATCCAGAGAATATTAGATCGAATTTCAACATTAGTCTTTGTGGAAAGTAGGCATTTTCTCGGGAAATTAATAACCAAACAAACAATCAGATATCTTGCCTCACTTTTTCTTTGTCTGTACAGAAAGATAGAAACGATTAAAATAAAATGCTAGTTAGAAAGTATATTTTGTTGACAAAGAGACCTCATTTGAGGGTTCGATATATCGTCATGCTTCTAAAGAGTAATACAAGTGTTCTTACGTTCAAACAGGTAAAGGAATAGTTGTAATTGTTCGGTTTTCTAAAGTTCATTGAAAATTTGTATCAAATTTTAACCGGAGAACTAACGACATATAAACATGAAATGCAAGTGAGCAAAATTTTATGAGGGAAATTCTGCTTCCCAATATAAAGAAATACGAATAATATACTCGAAAGGAAAATGTAATTAAATATTAATATTAACAAATGCGTTGTGAATTTAGGAATAATTTTGTCAAAATACGTCCTCAATATATTTCTGAATAAATGATACGTGTAAATTTCGAATAACGACAAAATAAGAGAATGAAAATTCGCACTAATAATAAATATAAATATAAAATTATACAAACCAATTGGCAATTAAAAAACTCTTTACCTGCGGAATGGTGACCGGTTAGATCAGTTTAGTACGTCGTACTATTAATAATGCGGATAGCGAGGGTTCGATCCCAACACTCGCCAATGAATATTTACCATTGAAGTTTTAGTTAGTTTGTTTTTCTAATATTTTCAAATCTGATGATAAATCATTAGTAAATTCGATTTTTTCTGCTTTTTTCAATGTCTTTCACACTCGGATATTCATTCTGCGCACTGGATAGATGTCTTTCTATTATAATCCAGAGAATATAGGACCGAAATTCAACACCGATGTACATGTAAAATATGTTAGACTTTGAGGAAAATAAGGATTTTCTCAGAAAACAAATACACAAACAAACGATAAGATATCTTTTCTCAGTTTTTCTGTCTGTACAGAAAGATAGAAATGATTAAAATAAAATGCTAGTTATAAAAGTACATTTTGTTGACAAAGTACCTCATTTGACTGTTCGATATATTGTCATGCTTCTAAAGAGTAATACATGAGATCTTACGTCCAAACAGTTAAGGAATAGTGGCAATAGTATGGTTTTGTAAAGTTCATTTATAATTTTTTTTATCAAATTTTAAGCAAACTGACGACATATAAACATGAAATGCAAGTGAGCAAAATTTTCGATGAAAGCACCGTGTGAACAGTTGAACATTTAGAAGAGTGAGTAGATACTTGAAGTCCAACGGAGGTTAGAATGTTCATGGAAAATATAATGCTGAAATGATAAAAGGATTAGTAATGTGGAGAAATGTTCATTTTGATGTTGCCAAACCAATTGGCAATTCAGAAACTGCTTAGATGGCCAATGGTTGCCGGTTAGGTCAGTTGGTTAGATCGTTGTGCTAAGAACGCGAATGTCGTGTGTTCGATCCTCATACTGGCAAATAAATATATACTGCTAATGTTTTACTTCGATGTTTTTTTTTCTCAGATTTTTAAATCTGATGATAAATTGTTAGTATATATGAAATGATGTGCGTGTGGTGCATTGGATATCGGCTCGGAAGGAAAAATCAGGGAGCCGAGTTCGAATTCCAGCTGAATTCATTGGATTCACTTACGCGCAAATTCACCTGGGAAAGGTATTAATCTGACTATTCCTTCCAGTTATGGGTTAAATAACAGTACAGATTAAGTTCTATAGCCTTGATCGGCCACCAGTCTACTGCAGAAAGCAATGGCAACCTAGTGCAGGATAATATTCTGCCCAGTCAGTCATCTCTCTTTCGAGACATGATAGCCCAAGCGTGTTTCATGTATGGCACTTAACTGACTGATATATGAAATATTTGTTTGCTGCTTTCTGTCAATATCTTTCACTCTCGGATGTTCATTCTGCGCACTCGATAGATATTTTCTATTAAAATCCAGAGAATATCAGACCGAAATTCAACACCGATGTACGTGTGAAAAATGTTAGTCTTTGAGGAAAGTAAACATTTTCTCAGAAAACTAATAAACAAACAAACAATAAGATATATTTACTCAGTTTTTTTTTCTATCCATACAGAAAGATAGAAATGATTAAAATAAAATGAAGAAGAGTGGGTAGAAGGCTGATTTGCTAATGAGTATTATGTAGTTCCAATTACAGCAAGAGAATAATGTTCGTTGTACGGTTTAGTGAACATGTTAAATCTGCAGGCGAATGAATTTCAAATATTTCATGGCCGAATATCCTGATTGAATTGAAAGTAAGTATATTTGGCTTAACGAGGGAATATCTGCTTCCCAATATCGAGAAATACGAGTAATATACTCGAAAGGAAAATGTAATTAAATATTAATATTAACTACTGTGTTGTTAATTTAGAAATAATTTTGTCAAAATAAGATCTCAATATATTTCTGAATTACTGATACGTGTAAATTTCGAATAACGACTAAATAAGAGAATGGTAATTCACACTAATAATATAAACATAAAATTACTCAAGCTAATTGGCAATTCAAAAACTGATTAGTCGGGAATGCTGGCCGGTTAGGTCTGTTGGTTAGAGCGTCGACCTAATATTCTGGGTTCGATCCCCATACTGACCAATAAATATATACCGCTGAAGTTTTAGTTAGATTTTTTTCCCCCATATTTTCAAATCTGATGATAAATTGTTAGTAAATATGAAATATTTGCTTGCTGCTTTTTTTCAATGTCTTTCCCTATCGGATGTTCATTCTGCGCACTCGATAGATGTCTTTCTATTATAATCCAGAGAATATCAGACCGAAATTCGACATCGATTTACGTGTAAAAACTATTTGTCTTTGAGGAAAGTAGGCATTTTCTCAGAAAACTAATAAACAATCAAACAATCAGATATCTTTTCTCAGTTTTCTCTGTCTCTACAGAAAAATAGAAATGATTAAAATAGAATACTAGTTAGAAAAGTACATTTTGTTGACAAAGAGACCTCATGTGACTGTTCGATATATTGTCATGCTTCTAAAGAGTAATACAAGAGATTGTTATGGTTTATAAAATGCCGAGTGTTCTAAAAATAGATAAAGATAGACACACTGACATCAAGAATTCAAAATTGGCAGGCAAAATAAGGAACCTTTTCTTTTGGTAGGAGCAGGAGTAAGAGTAGGAGTAAGAAATAAGAGTTAAGGACAGTAGTTTTGTGTAGGAGATTTGAAAAGGGGATGACGCTAGGAATTGACGACGATAGTCCTGAAGGGTTAGGCTCGTTTACTACTAGCATCCCACAGAGAAGAGAATTTAGCTACTCTGTTCCCGTATCCACACAAAATTTAAAGATTGTAACTTGATGTAAAGACCTAAAGTTTTATACCAAAAATAAACATCATTCATTCAAGTTTGTGTTATCTTCTAATTATACCAAAACGAAGCAACACATCAGTGGTGAGCACGACATACGAACAGAAAGCAACCTCATATACAAAATATATATATATATACACACATATAAAAGGATAAATGGAGCAGACAGGAGAGGAAACGACTCATCACGTCAATATCAAGGCACCGGAATTCATGGAAACTGTTGTAAATGGATAGTTTACAATATTAAAAGCCCAGTTTCACTTGCGAAATGTGACAGCGTCGAAAACAAAGTTTTATACAGTAGTATCGTCGTTACCTGCCGAAGAAGTGGGTAAACTACAAATGCTACCTTCGCATCACAAGACTACGAGGAATTAAAACGCACTCTGATAGAAGCTCACGAACAAACAAAACTGGAGCTTCTAGAAAAATTAATATAGGCTACGACTATTTCAGGACGACCGCCGACATATTTGCACGAAATGATATCCGTAGCTAAACGGATAGGTATTAGCAACGACATTGTGAAACACAAATTCCTGCAGGCATTACTGTCAACAATAGCTCCAGTAATAGCCTCGCAAAAAGATATAAACCATACCCAACTTGGCAGGTTAGCAGATGAACTAATGCCATTATTGAATAACGATAAGGCATTTGTTGTTCAGCGACCCTTATCTACTAAGTATAACTCACTAACAAATTATAAAGGAAAATTCAGCCAAGACACTTCAGTGCCACTACATGTCAGACCGTATCGGAATAACCATCTGACAAAAATTTGCAGAGCACATATTTATTTCGCGGATGAAGCAAGAACATGTAAACCTTGGTGTAAATAGCCCAAAAAGAACAATCTACAAATGTTGCCTAGTTCCCAACCAGCAATACCTACGCTAAGTGATTCGGAAAACTAATAGGGCGAACAAGTTCAGTCCCATGAGGTTTGCCGCTATTAGAAATCACCGCAAACTTAGGGGCTACCAAATTAAAATTTATTGTAGATACTGGCGCAAGTATCTCAATATTACCAACTTCTGCAATAAATGGTATTACATTAACACCGACTCCCATATCACTATCCACTGCAAATGGGGAGAAAATAAAATGCTACGGACAAGCGTGTTTGAAAATTGGAATACCCAGTTTAAGGAGACCTTTTACTTGGACATTCGTGATCGCTGATATCACCAGCCCACTCCTTGGACTGGATTTCCTCAGCAAGTTTGGTCTAATAGTAGACTGCAGTAACAAAACCATTTACGATCCTACAACAACCCAGAGAAAGCGTATAAAAATATCTGCATCAGCGGTGAATCTAGTCGTAAATGAAACGGAGCTCTCGTCATTCATAAGGAACATGATTAAAGAAAAATATCCGAACCTAATCACACCACATAAGAACAGTAAAAAAAAACAAAAAACACTGCGGCACAGAATTGACACAGGAAGCCATACGCCAGTATTTGCAAAACCCAGGAGGCTTAATGTAGAAAAAATGGAAGCCGCGCGTAGCGAATTTAAAACCCTACAAAAAGACGGAGTGGTCTTCCTTTCCAAAAACGAGTGGTCTAACGTACTACATATAGTATCTAAACAAAGCGGAGGATTTAGATGTTGTGGAGACTGTCGTTCTCTCAATAGCATAACCAAGACTGACAGGTACCCTATCCCAAATATAAACTCCTTTTCAGCAAAGCTTGCGAACAAACGACGATTCTCCAAAATCGATTTGATTTCAGCCTACCACCAAATTTAAATGCATCCGGACGATATAGCAAAATCTGCTCTCACCACCCCATTTGGTCTTTATGAATATAATTATATGCCGTTTGGATTAAAAAATGTGTCAGCTACATTTCAACGGTATATGGACAACATTTTTGAAGACATTGATTGTGTTTTTATATATATTGATGACATTTTAATTTTCAGCAATGATGAGATTTCTCATAAAAAAACACATTGAAACTGTTTTTAATATTTTAAATGAACACAATTTAAAAATTTCAACCACAAAATCTGTTTTCAATGTGACTTTCCTAGATTTCTTAGGCTTTCATATTAGCGTAGATGGCGTTAAACCTACAACTAGTAAAATAGAAGAATTAAAAACCTTTTTCTTACCCTAAGGACGCAAAAAGGCTACGCAGATTTCTTGGAATATTAGGATTTTATAGAAAATTAATACCAACATTTTCAGAGATAGTCTTACCCCTATCTGAGAGAATGAGGTTATCCCCTAAAGGCTCGTTCACATTAGATGAATCTGAACGATAATCTTTCAAAGTTTATAAAATGGCGATTGTTCTAAAAATAGAAAAAGATAGACACACTGACGCCAAGAATTCAAAATTGGGCGGCAAAATAAGGAACCGTTTCATTGGTAGGAGTAGGAGTAAGAGTGGGAGAATAAGTAGGAGGTAAGGACAGTAGTTGTGTATAAGAGATTTGAAATGGGGAAGAGGCTAGTCAGTTGACCACTAGAGTCCAGAGGGATAGGCTCGCTTACTACTAGCATCCTACAGTGAAGAGAATAGTCTGCTCCTATATCCACACAAAATTTAAAGATTGTAGCTTGATGTAAAAACATAAAGTTTTATACCAAAAATAAACATCATTAATTAAAGTTTGTATTATCTTCTAATAATACCGAAACCAAGCAACACACAAAGATATTACGTCCAAACAGGTAAAGGAATAGTTGTAATAGTATGCTTTGTAAAGTTCATTTATACTTTTTTATCAAATTTTCGCCGGAGAATTAACGACATATAAACATGAAATGCAAGTGAGCAAAGTTTTCGATGAAAGCACCGTCTGAACAGTTGAACATTTAGAAGAGTGGGTAGAAGGCTGATTTTCTAATGAATATTATGTAGTTACAATTACCGCAAGAATGTTGAAATTTTATTTGTCCGTTCGTTTGGTCGTTTTTTTCTTTCTCTCCTTTTCTCGCTAGGGCCGTTGGGAAATTGAAATGTCTTTGCGGTACCACGTGTCGCGTATCCCCCCTCTGATTGGTTAGCTCCTTCTGATAGAATCTCAAGGAGCGGGAATCCTCAGTTTTTTTATTTTCGTCGACTTGAGCAGTCCTGAAAATTTTAGCCCCGTCAGACCAAAGACGTAAAAAGAAGCTTGAATTTATTTGTGGGCTAGAGAAGCTCGCAAAAGAAGAAAAGAAAGAATTTCCTCCTGATGAACAGAGAAGAAACAAGACTCAAGATACTACTTCCAGAGGAAGAAAGAGTACATTTCTCTAAAAAGGATCGTTTCTCCTGTTTGTCATTAACCCACGTGGCGTAAGAAAAAAAAAGTTTAAACGTCACTTCTTCCAGAGAAAGAATAACAATTTATTTTAAGAAAAGACACTTCTTCCAGAGGAAGAAAGAAAATTTATTTTGCGAAAATATACTTCTTCCAGAGGAAGAAAGAAATTTATTGTACGAAAAGATACTTCTTCCAGAGAGAAGAAAGAAATTTTACTTTCCGGAAAAGGGATACAGTTTCCCAGGTCGGCCCACAACCAACAAGGGTTGAAGAGAATAAACAAAACAAAAAAAACAACAAAAAAAGCAAACACATTTTTCCAGGCTCGAAACAAGAAACGAACTACGAACACTATACTTAACAAGGTAAACTGAGAAAGACTTTAATTTTTTTCTTCTTCTTGTGATACTAAAGCTATAACCTAGCCTTTGCTAACGGACCTGTTTTGCAGTGAGCGCACAAATCCTCTCTGTTTTTAATAAAGCTGTAAATTTCCTTTAATTTGAACCCTTGTGTTGTATTGATTTTTTGATTTTTTTATTACCTTTCCCCTTTTGTTCACAGCAGAATTTTTTCATAACAAATTTCTGCACTCTGCAAGACAGTTACCCTCTGCAAAACAGAGGTTCCCTTCCCTTCAATCTGTTCTTAATTAATTTTATTCAAATTTAAAAGAGGATTTAAGTTTGCTGTGCTGACTGCATTAACGTTCGTGTTTTTCTTACAGGTATTTCTGTTTCCCAACGTTTCTTTAATTTGGTTTACTCTTTTTTTATGCGGTTCTGACCGCGATTGTTTGCTTCCTTTCTTAGGCGTGCTGTGAACGCCATATTGTCTCCTTGTTCATTTCTCTTTGGTGCCAACTTTTCGCGCCGTTTTGTACACGTGTAGGTAAGATGACCTCTACTCCCACCGTCTCTCTTCTTCTTTAGAGAAAGGGGATACTTAAGAATAAAATCTCCTGAACCTTAAAATATTTGGAAGGCCTAGATACCCCTTCCAAAGCTCAACTCCTTTTTCTCAAGGAACAAATCGAAAGGTATTTTTCCACTATGGACATGCTGGACGACCAAATAAATAGTTCCTATTTGAAAAATGACACTGAAGACGACATTGTCTCTTCATTTAATGATGAGGAAACTCTGTATCGAGCCAGAGTCTTGACAGCATTGCTCGGTTGCAGAATTTATCCAGGCCTGTGGGTTTTGCTGATTCACGGAAGATGAATTTGAAGACTACTCCTTATAATGTAACTCCTAAGTTGGAATGCCCCAAGTTTAACCCCAAGAGTCTCGAAAATGACAAGCTGGCTTTCTTGAACTTCCAGAAGGAATTCGTTAACTGTGTGGCAGGTTTGGATAGTGATGCCTTGAGACTCGTGGTATTAAAAAACCACCTGGAAGGCTACGCCTTCCAGCTAGTCCGACATCTGTCTATTTCCGATGCCAATTTTGAGGCTGCCATGTTAATATTGGAAAAAGAATTTTTGGACAGGGGTAGTATTGTAGATTCTTTGTTTGGAGGGTAATAAAATTTATAATGATCTCGCTTCTGCTAAGAAATTTCTTACGAATTTCAAGGCTCAGGTTTACGAGTTAAAGAACTCCTTTGGTTTGGATTTCCTCGAGAAAGATTCTCCTGGAAATAAACTACTGAGTCATGTAGTGTTTAAAAAATTGCCTCCTCCACTGAAATGTGAATTAATTCGTCGGGTAGGGAGCAATTACCCTTCCTTAGAAGATATTTTAGAAAACTACACTGAGATTGTTCACACCCTCAAATTGACTAAGCCTGTAGAATCTAATCTTCATAAGACAGTGTCTAGTTCGAAGAAAATAAACAAACAGGAATTCAGGAGTAAGTTGGTTACGAAAGAGCCTTCCACCCTGGAAAATTTTTTGTGAAACCGGTTGGAGTCTACTTTAAGTGTAACCTTTTTTTTTTTTTTAATCATATCACCCCAAGCAAGGCGAAAACGCCACTGATGCGCAGGGGGCTACGTAAGAGTGAAAAGATTGGAAAAGAGAAAAACCGGAAACCACAACCTAAACAGGAAACAAGGGATGAGCCTCTTCACCTGTTCAATAGACGTGGGTGGAGTGTGTATGTAGGAGTAATAAACACAACGCATTCGATTGTGCCACTTACGCCTCGCTTACTGACAGGGTAAAAAGATGTGGAGAACTGGGATTGTGTGACCGTTGTACTAGCCCATCCCACGTGAGTAAAGCCTGCCCGGGCAAGGAGCTGAAACTCCTTCCATGCTAGCATTGTAGCAGTCGTGGGCATGCGGGCGCGTTGTGCCCTTCTCTTAAGACTGCAGTAGTTTCTAACACTTGTTGGCATGTAGGTAGCTCTGACCTGTTGCCTATTATTGAAATTTCTATTCGCGCAGGTTCTGTCGAGAAGAAAATTAACTGTTTAGTGGACTCAGGAAGCGAGAGGTCCTACCTGGCCGATTGTGTTCTGGATATGTTGAAGTGGAGAGAATTTGACATGAAAAGGGAAAAATTTATGATTAAAACCTTCTTGAATGCTGAAGAGCGGTGTTTTAAGGAGATTGAATTGCATGTACGTTTTCCTAATTCTAAGCATCTCATTCCATTTCTGTTGGATGATAAATTGAAATAGACCTTCCATGTGGAAGCTGTGAAAAACTTAGCTAGAGAAGGAGCCAAGTTGGCTGCCAAGTTGGCTGCCAAGTTTTTGATGCAAAAAATGATACCTTACCGGTGTATGGACTGTGAAGAGTAGATGTTTTGAAGCTTATTGAACCCTTGCAAACGCTTAAGTTTATGAGAGGTACCGTATGGGAATTTCCTCAGGGCATTGTACCCTTTGGAAATGTCGCTGATTTCATGCCTCCCCATACTACAGATTCTGGTATTGAGGCATGTTGTCTCAACTACAATCAAGTGATTGCTGACCATTCTAGGTGTAACCTGACTCATGTATACTTCGTATTGAATCCCAAATCGGATTACGTGGATCCCTTGAGTTGTTTCGACGAATCCTCGGTTGAGAGATCCGTGGAAAAATTATTCAGTTTAGATACCCTCGGAGTTTCCCAGGACGAAGTTAGTGACTATGACAAAGACAGAATTGAATCATTTCGCTCCTCCATTTGTTATAAAAACAATAGCTATTTTGTTAGCTTGCCTTGGCAAGAAGAACAACTGTCTCTGGTCCCTTCAAATCACCAGGTGTCTCTATCTGTACTTCATCGTGTGGTGAACAAACTAACCAAACAAGGGCTATATGATGACTATTGCCAGGTTTTTCTAGATCAAGAGAGAAGGAAGGAATCATTGAAAGGTTCATAGTTGACCCTTCGGAGTTTAAAACTATAAATGTATCCCTCTGTGATTAAGCAGGCTGAACAATGTTCCACCAAAATCCGACCGGTGTTTAACTGTTCATTGAGAACTGGAAGTTATCCCTCCTTAAATGACTGTACATATCCCGGGGTGAATTTATACACCGATATGTTTGAACTGCTGTTCAAATTCAGGACAGATCGTTTCGTCCTTTTGGCCGATATTCGTAAGGCGTTTCTTATGATCCGTCTTGAAAGAGACTCTAATAAAAATTGTTTTTGTTTTTTCATGAAGTTAGGTAACGAATTAGTTTGTTTTCGTTACAGAACCTTAATTTTTGGATTCGTTGCTAGTTCTTTTATCTTGAACTATGTGATAAAGTATCACGTTGAAAAATATCCACCCAGCCCATGTAAAGAAATGTTGCTCAGCAATTTCTATGTGGATAATTTAATCAAAACTCACAACTCTCCTGATTCTCTTATGAATCTATATTTACATGCTGTGACTGTAATGAACGAGGGTGGTTTCTTGCTTAAGAATTGCAAATCCAATGAGAAGATCCTACGTGCTCGCATGAGGGAAGATGACAACTTGGTTTCTCATGACTCTCCCTCTGAAAAGGTGCTAGGTTACCTATATGAAACTGCTACAGATGAATTACTGCTAGCCCCTTGCACTGCTGGGGTGGCAGCTGTTACCAAAAGAGGTATTTTATTTCAGAATTCTGCAGTATTCGACCCTTTGGGGTTAGTTCTTCCTGTTACTATAAGAGGTAGAATTCTTCTAAGTGAGATTTGGAAATTGGATTTAGCCTGGGACGCCCGCGTCCCTAATGATATTCAATTAATATGGAATAAGTTGTATCTCGATTTATTGAATGTCGACAGTCTGAGGTTCAAAGGATTTACTGTTGATACATCCGCCCCTGCTAAGTTAGTTTTGTTCTGTGATGCCTCTACGCAAGCCTATGGATTTGCTGCCTATTTGTGCCAAAAGGGTTCTGCCAACCTGATTTTTTCCAAGGCAAAGGTAGCACCTTCTACTAAAAGGACATTGCCACCCCTTGAGTTACTGTCAGTCTATTTGTGCATGAAATGTATTCCCAGTATTATAAAGGCATACCCTCGAGATTTGTTAAAGGACATTATCGTGGCTGTGGATGCACAAGTGGTCTTATCTTGGGTTCTGTCGAATAACGTTAAGACTTAATGTCAATTTACTCGAAATTATTTGAAAGATGTTCGTTCTAGATTTTACTTTCCGGAAAAGGAATACAGTTTCCCAGGTCGGCCCACAACCAACAAGGGTTGAAGAGACTAGACAAAAAAAAACAACAACAAAAAGCAAACACTTTTTTCCAGGCTCGAGACGAAGAAACGAACTACGAACACTGTTCCTAACAAGGTAAACTGAGACAGACTTTAATTTTTCTTCTTCTTGTGGTACCAAGGCTATAACCTAGCCTTTGCTAACGGACCTGTTTTGCAGTGAGCGCACAAATCCTCTCTGTTTTTAATAAAGCTGTAAATTTCCTTTAGTTTGAACCCTTGTGTTGTATTTATTTTTTTATTTTTTTTATTACCTTTCCCCTTTTGTTCAGAGCAGAATTTTTTCTTACTACATAAAAAATTTCTGCAAAAGAAGAATATGCGTTGTACGGTTTAGTGAATATGCTGAATCTGCAGGCGAATGAATTTCAAATATTTCATGGCCGACTATTCTGATTGAATTCATAGGAAGTACAGTCGGCTTAACGAGGGAATATCTGCTTCCCAATATAGAGAAATACGAATAATATACTCGAAAGGAAAATGTAATTAAATATTAATATTAACTACTGTGTAGTGAATTTAGAAATAATTTTGGCATAAGTTCTCAATATATGTCTGAGTTACTGATACCTGTAAATTTCGAATAACGACAAGATAAGGGAATGGAACTTCGCATTAATAATATTAATATAAAATTACACGAACCAATTGGCAATTAAATAACTGCCCAGTACGGTACTGGTGGCCGGTTATCAGTAGGTCAGCGAGTCTTGTAAATAACGCGAATGTCGTGGTTCGATCCCCATACTGGCAAATGTATATATACAGTTGAAGTTTTAGTTAGATTCCCCCCCCCATATGTTCAAATCCGATGATAAATTGTTAATATATGAAATATTTGTTTGCTGCTTTTTGTCAGTGTCTTTCCATCTCGGATGTTCATTCTGCGCACTCGATTGTTGATTTCTATTATAATCCAGAGAATATCAAACCGAAATTCAACACCGATGTACGTTTGAAAGGTAAAGGGATAGTTGTAATTATATGGTTTAGTAAATTCATTTATAATTTTTTTTTCTCAGATTTTAACCGGAGAACTAAACACATATAAACATGAAATGCAAGTGAGCAAAATTTTCGATGAAAGCACCGTGTGAACAGTTGAACATTTACAAGAGTGGCTAGAAGGCTGATTTTCTAATGAGTATTATGTAGTTCCAATTACCGCTAGAGAAGAATGTGCGTTGTACGGTTTAGTGAATATGTTGAATCTGCAGGCGAATGAATTTCAAATATTTCATGGCCGGCTGTTCTGATTGAATTCATAGGAAGTACAATTGGCTTAACGAGGGATTATCTGCTTCCCAATATAGAAAAATACGAATAATATACTCGAAAGGAAAATTTAATTAAATATTAATATTAACTACTGTGTAGTGAATTTAAAAATAATTTTGTCAAAATAAGATCTCAATATATTTCTGAATTACTGATACGTCTTAATTTCGAATAACGACAAAATAAGAGAATTGTAATTAGCACTAATAATATAAATATTTGACTTTACCGGTTCAGCAACCCAGAGGTCATTAAACAAGCGCTACAAAGTAAACTAAAATGAAATGCCCTCAGGATTCACCGAAAGGGAAGGAGGATGATGGATCCAAACAGATTAATCGGCAACGATCCCGGACCGAAAAACAATCTATAAATTTAGAAAATGTACATGTGTTTGTGGTTTGAAATTCAGGTCTCAATAGGGAGCGAAATTTCCCCTTTAAAAAATGGGTTGCTTCCCTGAAAATGGTTCAGGAGCAGTGCTCTGTCAATGCAGATAAGACGTCGGAAAACCAAGGCCAGGATGCATACCACAGTGCTGAGGATATCCAAGCTGTTGAATTAAAGGTTGGGACGCATCTCAAACTGCCAAGAATCAAATTTCCACCAGCGTCAGACTCGCAGACTCGGAAGCGTGGTGTATGCTAGACAACATCATTAGCAAAACATTACGTAAAGAACTGGGAAGAAAGAATTATCAAGAACGTTTTAACAAAAGTAGTAAAATAATCTACAGGGTTTGTAAGGAAGTCTACGACGTGAAAGAGAAAAATGATAAGCCACCACTCAAAAAGAACAGACGTCAAAGGTTAATGCAGGATTTGGGAAATAAAAAAAGAAATCTAAAACGGCAAATCCGTTTCGCAAATTTTGACGAGAAAGAAGGCTTGCTTAAAATCTGGCAGGACCTTAAAGAGAAACATAACGCTCTTAGCAGAGCGGAAAATCTAAGGAAGAGACGAGTGAAACGGATGAAAGATCAAGAGCGTTTCTTCCAGGAACCTTACAAATATACAAGGAACATATTTGATAAACCAAGATCGGGTGTGCTTAAAATAGAGAAAAGTATTCTAGAGGAGCATTTAAGAGATATGTACTCTGATCCTAAACGACATATTCCTCTAGATCATAATAACAATTTATTTTGGCCAGCTGTTTCTAAAGCGAAGTTCGACATGAAACCACCCACACGTAAAGAAATAAAGCGCATAATCAACAAAAGCAGGAACAAATCTACACCTGGCCCTAACGAAATACCATTCCTTCTCTACAAAAAATGTCCTACACTTCTTAAATGGTTACATACTAACTTAAAGTTAGCATGGAAAAATGACCATATCAGCCAACAGTGGATGATAGCTGATGGGGTGTACATACCCAAAGAAAAGAATTCCAAGTACATCAGTCAATTTCGGCCAATTTCGCTTCTCAATGTAGAAGGAAAGATATTTTTCGCATTTTTGGCATCGAAGTTGACCAAATACCTTCTTGATAACGAGTATATCGATACCTCAGTACAGTAGGATGGTGTTCCAGGAATAGCTGGTTGCTTAGAGCATGGAAACATGATCTGGAAGGCCATTCAAAAAACAAAGAGTGAAAGAAAAGATTTGGATGTCATTTGGTTGGACTTAGCTAATGCCTACCTCACCAAATGATACATTTATCATTACAGGTGTACCATATTCCCGAGGAAATATCTAAGATGATAAGAACTTATTTTGATGGTTTTCTCAAGCGTTTCACCACAAAAGACTTTACGACTAAGTGGAATAGACTTGAGGTTGGAATTGCAATGGGATGCACAGTGTCACCAAGACTTTTCGTTCTAGCAATGCAGCTGATTCTCAAAGCGATAAACAACAAGGCCGATGTTGTTGAACTTGGTGGAGAGTGTCAAATGCCACCAGTGAAGGCGTTCATGGATGACACTACAATCCTCTCATCCAAAGTAAATTCAACTCACAAGATATTAAGTTTGATAGACGACCTAATAAGGTGGTGTAGAATGAAATTTAAACCAAACAAGTCCAGAAGTATTTCGCTTAGGAAAGGAAAATTGAATAAAAACATGAATTTTGCAGTAGGAGCTCAAAGAATCCCTACTGTATCAGAAAAAGCAGTGAAAAGTTTAGGTCAGTGGTACGATCAATCGTTAAAAGATACCAACCAAGTAAAAGAAACATCCAGATCATTGCAAGAAGATCTCCATAAGATAGATCTTTGTCCTCTAAAAGGAAAATACAAGGTATGGTGCTTAGAGCATGTACTCATTCCAATGCTACTATTGCCCCTACTTGTATACGAATTTGGAATGAGTAAAATTGAGTCCATGGAAAGAAAAGTTAACAAATATATCCGAAAATGGTTGGGTTTGTCTCCAGGTTTGTCTGATATTGCATTGTACTGCAGACAAGCGAAGTTAAAGTTACCGATTAAATCGATTGTGGGGGAGTATAAATCCGGAAAAATTAGACTTCAAATGATGTTGGATGACTCCAAGGATACAGCAATGACAGTATTAAATCCTACATTAAAAACAGGCAGAAAGTGGAAGGTCAGAGAGACAATAACAAGTGCTAAAGACAATCTAGCTTTCAAAGAAGTCATCGGATATACTCAAGCAGGAAAACAAGGGTTAGGACTAAATGAAAGGCAATGGTGGTCAAAAACGTCTGGTAAAGATCGCCGAGACATGGTCATCCAAAATGTTAGGAACGTAGAAGATAATAAAAGACTCGTAAAAGGAGTTCAACAATCCCAACAAGGCCAATGGACAAACTGGGAGGAGGCTCTGCAGAAATCTATTACTTGGAAGGACATTTGGCAGATGGCCCCACTCAGGTTGAGTTTTTTAATACGTTCCATATATGACCTGCTACCATCTAAGAACAATCTTGTTAAGTGGAAGAAAGAGAGTGATCCAACTTGTTCCCTGTGATAGGAAAATCCACAAACATTAGAACATGTTCTTAGTTTCTGTAAAACAGCCTTTGGCAATGGAAGATATAGATGGAGGCATAATAGTGTTTTGGATGAGTTGGTCAGAATTATAAAGAAATATATGAAGGCTGAGTCATCTAATTCAACCCAGAAATTTGTTGCAGAGGGAAAAAGGTATGGCGGTTCTAAGCAAACAAGAAAATATCAAGCTATACCGGAAAACATCTCCTTAGTTCTGGGGGCATTTGGGAGGTATCTGCAGACCTTCCTGGTTGGCGTAATGATTACCCCAAAATAATATCAAGTAAAGGTCTGCGACCAGATAATGTTCTTCTATCAAGGGTGAATTACAAAATCATCCTGGTTGAATTAACAGTACCATATGAAAGCAGGATGGAACAAAGCCACGATTATAAAACAAATAAATACGAAAATCTAAAATCAGAACTAATAAAGGAGGTGTATAATGTAAGTGTTAGAGCAGTGGAAATTGGAGCAAGGGGTTTCGTTGCAGCCACTCTGTACCAATTTCTGGGTCAAATTTGAAGCGTAATAGGACCAAAAGAAATCACTGAAAATAGTTCTATGTGGATATGGAAGAAAAGAAATATTCCGTGGAGTGTTTCAGCGAACATGACGGCATGACATGATTAATCGTGAGTGCGTAATGAGGTTCACGTTGCATTCTGGGAACGCAAGGTTTGCCGTTTCTCGTTTTTCGTAAAGTAATTTCGCCGTTAGACATTTGAACAAGTATAACTACACATGTATTTCGTTATAATGGAGCCTCACATCAGTGAGGGGGGCCGGTGTGCAAGTGAAACCGTAAAGAGGAAGGCCTCGAAACGGTGCACATTCTCTCCTGATGACCCCAATTAAAATATAAATTCAAAAGGACAAAATTCCAATGAAGTCATATACCGTAGAGAAGTTCGATGGAATTGTTATTGGTAAGAGGAGCATTTTATATTCAGCTCGCTTTAGGTGAGTGTCAATTACTTTCCAGTAATTTCCTTCCCCTAAAATTACACAAACCAATTGGAAATTAAAAACTGTGCAGTAAGAGAATGGTAGCCGCTTAGCTCAGAGCGTCGTGCTAATAACGCGAATGTCGTGGGTTCGCTTGCCATACTGGCCAATGAATGAATGTATGCAGCTGAAGTTTAGTTAGATTTTTTTTCTCCCATATTTCAAATCTGATGATAAATTGTTAGTATATATGAAATATTTGTTTGCTGCTTTTTTTCAATGTCTTTCCCTCTCGGATGTTCATGTTGCGCACTCGACATATGTCTTTCTATTATAATCCAGAGAATATCAAACCGAAATTCAACACCGATGTACGTGTGAAAAGTATTACTCTTTGCGGAAAGTAGGCATTTTCTCAGAAAACTAATAAACAAACAAACAATCAGTTGACTTTTCTCAGTTTTTCTCTGTCTGTACAGAAAGATAGAAATGAATAAAATTAAATGCTAGTTAAAAAAGTATATTTGTTGAAAAAGGGACCTCATTTGACTGTTCCATATATTGTCATGCTTCTAAAGAGTAATACAAGAGATATTACGTCCATACAGGTAAAGGGATAGTTGTAATTATATGGTTTAGTAAATTCATTTATAATTTTTTTTCTCAGATTTTAACCGGAGAACTAAACACATATAAACATGAAATGCAAGTGAGCAAAATTTTCGATGAAAGCACCGTGTGAACAGTTGAATAATTAGAAGAGTGGGTAGAAGGCTGATTTTCTAATGAGTATTATGTAGTTCCAATTACCGCAAGAGAAGAATGTGCGTTGTACGGTTTAGTGAATATGTTGAATCTGCAGGCGAATGAATTTCAAATATTTCATAGCCGACTATTCTGATTGAATTCATAGGAAGTACAGTCGGCTTAACGAGGGAATATCTGCTTCCCAATATACAGAAATACGTATAATATACTCGAAAGGAAAATGTAATTAAATATTAATATTAACTACTGTGGTTAGGTTAGGTTAGGTACGTTAGGACTTCTAGGCCTCGCGGCCTCTCGTGTGTCCCTTCTTAAATCCCCTCTCGCCTCTCTTAGCGTTGTGGCATGGCCGAGATAGAAAAAAAATAAATTATTTCCATCTCTAATCAAACTCATATTTTAATTTTAATAGTGTCTTATCCTTTTCAATAAGGCTTTTAAATTCCGTAAGAGTTTTTGCCAATTTTATGTGTGATGGTAGTGCATGCCAATACTTTGTGACTCTGTTCCAAAAAAAAGTTTTGTCTAATATTAGTTCTACTGTGCTGGGTTATTATTTTTAATTCGTTGTTACGTGTTCTAGAATAGTCAGACATAGTGAATAAATTCTTATTAGTGTGGTCAGTAGAATGGAATATCTTGAAAACATTTATCAAGTTCCCCCTCAGTCTTCTATATTTCAGTGATGGTAATTTCAATTTTCCTAACCTATCCTCATATTTAACAAATTTTAACGACGTCAACAAGTGTGTTGCTCTTCTTTGAACTCTTTCAATTGCTACTGACTGTCTTTTTAGAAGAGGACTCCAGATTTGGGTGCCGTATTCTAGATGTGGTCTAACTAAGCTCTTGTATAATTTTGATAAAGTTGGACAGTTTAATCCAGAAAAGCACCGTTTAATTAAACCTAGCATTTTGTTTGCTTTATTTATGGCCTTATTTATATGCATATCAAAATTTATTTTTGTGTCAAAAATTACACCAAGGTCTTTCTCTTCAGTACAAGTATCTAATGTATGTGTATTTGTTCCATGAGTTATACTGTAGCTGAAATTTGAATTCTTTAACCCTATATGCATAACTTTACATTTGCTTGCATTAAAATACAAATTCCATTTTTCGAACCAGCTTATAAGATTATCAATATCATTTTGAATCACCTGATGGTTTTTTGTTGTATTATATGTTTTTGTATCATCTGCAAATATTTTATACACACTTTTAACCACTTGTGGCAAATCATTTATATATATTGTGAAAAGGATAGGTCCCAGTATGCTACTTTGTGGGATTCCACTTAATACTTCAGACTGTTTAGAGCATTTATTATTTATTTTAACCCTTTGAGTTCTACCAATAAGAAAGTTTCTTGTCCATTTCAAGGTTTGTTCAGATATACCATAAGACTGCATTTTGAGTAAAAATATTTCGTGCGGTACTGAATCGAAAGCCTTTCTAAAATCAAGGTATATAACATCAAATGCTTCTTTCTCATCTAATAATTTTATAAAGTCATCCATTACTTCAACAAGTTGAGTCATACAAGACCTTCCTGATTTAAATCCCTGTTGACAATTAGAATACAATTTAGAATCATTCATATGAGTAACAATAGCATCCCTTATAAATTGTTCAAATACTTTACATGATATACATGTTAGACTAAATGGTCTGTAATTTCCTGGATCAGTTCTAGTTCCCTTTTTGAAAATCGCTGTGACATCAGCTTTCTTCCAGTCATTAGATAGTAATCCTGAACTTAAACTTCTATTAAATAGTATAGTTAGTGGCATAGCTAATTCGTCACTTAATTCTTTTAATACTCTAGCAATGGGTCTAGTTCATGGATTTTCTTTTTTACTGCATCTATAGTTATGTCAATGTTTCTAGACTCCTTTCCTGGTTTATTTGTTCTATCAACATGTGGCAGATTATTTACATCCTCTCTTGTGAATACACTTGAGAAATAATCATTTAGAATATTCGCCTTTTTCTCATCCGTGGTTATTAAGTTACCATCTTGGTCCATTAGAGGACTAATACCTGTAGTCATTTTTAGTTTATATATTTCCAAAATAATTTTGGATCCTGTTGACAATTATTTGCTATTTTCTGTTCGTGCTGTTTCCTTTCTTTATTTGCTTGCAGCATTAGTTCCTAATTTTGATGTAATCCCGATAATATTTGCTGTATTTATTATTATTGCTTTCTAGAAACCGCTTATAATGCCTATATTTTTTCTTTACATTCTTCCTAAGGTCAGGGGACATCCAGTAAGGTCTGTATTTTTGTTTTCCTGGCTTCTGATTTTTTACTTTTGGTATATGTTTTTCCATTGACATATGAATTTTATTTTTAATACCTTGCCAACAATTCTCTACATCTAATTCTTCTAGGTGTTCCCAGTTTTGTTTAGCAAATTCTTTTCATATGAACATAATTCCCTTTTTTAGATTATATTTTTGAGTGTTATTATTACTGATGTTTCCTGAATAAATATACATTGAAAAAGTAAGAATCTGGTGGTCACTTTTCCCCAGTGGACACATGTGGATAACGTCTGATATAAGATTAGTGTCGTTAACGAGAATTAAGTCTAAAATATTTTCATTTTGACCATCACGTTGACGTGTGGTTTTTTTAACCATTTGGTATAAATATGAGTCACGTAATGTTTCTATGAATATCTCATCTTTAACTGAAGACCATTCACCATTTCAAGAAATGTTAGGAAAATTAAAGTCCCTCACTATGCATATCTTGTTATATTTTTTCAGTTCATCATCTTTTAATAATTCATACATTTTATTTAGATTTTCCTCGGTGGAATTTGGGCTCTTGTATAAACATCCAATTAAGCATTTTTCTTTTTCCTTTGTTTCAAAATGACACCATACTGACTCTTTGAAATCTTTTGAGTTTAATGGTAGGCATTCCTGTGCATTTAAAGATTTATCACAATATATTGCTACTCCTCGATTAGGATCTTCATTATCGAACAAGTCAAAATTGTCTATCTTATATTCAGTTAGCATAAAGTCATCCACATTTTGGGGTATTGTTTCAGTAATGGCAATTATTTTAAGTTTAATATCTTCAATTATTGTAAATAATTCCTCTTTTTTGTTTAACAAACCATCAGCACTTGTATAAGTAACTATTAATCCTAATTGATCTATACAGCTATTTGAACTTGAATTAAAACTTATATGTACATTTGGCTTGGTAGTGTTTAGTCAGTATTTTTCTCCATCAGACTCTTGTCTAGGAGATCTTTTTGTTATTTTGACATTCCTGATGAGATCTGTTTCTTCATTTTCTCTCCTGGCTTTGAGTTCATTCCTCAACTGTTTTTGTTCTTTTCTCTCCTTTGGTGTGTAGTCTGGGTTTACAAAAACCCTGTCATTATTTGCCGACACATTTTTATTTAGCATGTAGGCATGCTTCAAGGTGTTCTTTACTTCTTCTGATGACACCTTGACCCTAAGTAGCCTTCTTTTGTTTCCTTCTGGTTTGCCCAGTCTGACTGGCTCTGCTAGCGTGTCATCCTCAATGCCTGTGCACACTCTCTTCAGAAGTCCCATGGCTGTGTCAATGTCATCTTTCTTTTTTTCTTCCACATTTTCTTTTGAACTTTCTGGAAAGTTCAAAGATCAAATTGTTCTTTCTTTTTTCCCTTTCATCCCTCTCTTCCAGTGCTTCAGTGACCTTTTTCTCGACCATATTTTCTATCTTCTGGTCAAAACTTTCGCCTGAGCATGTTTTTTCGAGGGTCAGAATTTTCTCCGCCAAGGTTTGGACAACCTTTGTCAAAGCATCTATCTTTGCTTCTAGTTTTCCCGTCCTCTCAGTTGTTCCCTCATTACATTCTGTGCACACCCACAGTATGTTTACATTCCCTTCTGTCAAAAATGCATAGTCTCTGTTAGTCAAGGTTGTACATTCCTTATGTACCTAGTTCTTACAGCCATGGCACTGTACCCCATCGACGTCTTCGTCCACGGTCGAGTCGAGTTGGTACAGTCCAATGTGTGAAGTCGAGTTTTTTCTTTTCCTTCCACCTGCGAGCACGGACTACCACCAGTCTTTCGTCCACCTCCCCTCGCTCCCCTCCCGGACCTTGCACCACCCCTCACCATTTTGCAATAATCCAATCGAATTAAGTAATTTTTCTTTTTTGTGTGTGTTTTCTTTTGCGCGCCTTTTTTTTTTTTTTGATGTGGTGAATAATTTTTTTTTCAATATGTTGGTACTCTGTAGTCATCAAATGTGTTAAACAATTTAAAAACTTCCATGTCGGCAAATTAAAGTTCCTCCGGAGCCAGCCAAAGCAAATAAAAAATCAGAGAAAAATCAAAAAGAATTTATTAATATTTTTGTTTTTACTCAGAATTATTGAACTTAATAATGAAATTTATTGCTAGTTTTCCTATCTTGCATTAGTTCAGCAGCATTATTATTTGATAAACATAGATTGAGGAACGAACCAGTGAATGTTTTCAAAACTGTAAGCTGTAATTTTTCAAGGCTTCTTTAGTTCTTGTCATACTAGACTTTGTTCCGATTTCATTTGAATGAAATTGGTTTCCATCAAAGCAAACACTATTTCGGAGAGATTAATATTTTTTTTGTTTTTCTATAAAATAAAGTCTATTTAAAAGCCTTGTGTTTATCTTATTATATTATCTATCACTATTAATATGATTATAGTGATGGCTGGCTGAACAGTTTCAAAAAACGCCACGGAATACCACTGTAGTGGATTTAGAAATAATTTTGTCAATATAAGTTCTCAATATATTTCTGAATTACTGATACGTGTAAATTTCGAATAACGACAAAATAAGAGAATGGTAATTCGCACTAATAATATAAATATATAATTACACAAACCAATTGGCAATTAAAAAAGTGTTCAATAAGGTAGTGGTGGCTGGTTAGCCCAGTTGGTCAGGGCGTCGTGCTAATAACGCGAATATCTAGAAATGATTAAAATCAAATGCTAGTTATATATTTGTTGAAAAAGGGACCTCATTTGACTCTTCCATATATTGTCATGCTTTTAAAGAGTAATACAAGTGTTTTTATGTCCAAACAGGTAAAGGAATAGTTGTAATTGTATGGTTTTGTAAATTTCATTTATAATTTTTTTATCAAATTTCAACCGGAGAAGTAACGACATATAAACATAAAATGCAAATGAGCAAAACTTTCGATGAAAACACCGTGTGAACAGTTGAACATGTAGAAAAGAGGGTAGAAGGCTGATCTTCTAATGCGTATTGTGTAGTTCCAATTACCGCAAGAAAATAATGTGCTTTGTACGGTTTTGTGAATATGTTGGTTTTTCAGGCGAATGCATTTGAAATGTTTCATTTCGAATATCCTGATTGAATTTATACGAAGTATATACGGCTTAACGAGGGCAAAACTGCTTCCCAAGATAAAGAAATACGAATAATATACTCGAAACGAAAATGTAATTAAATATTAATATTAACAAATGTGTTGTGAATTTAGGAATAATTTTGTCAAAATACGTTCTCAGCATATTACTGAATTAATGATACGAGAAAATTTCGAACAATGGAAAATAAGAGAATGATAATTCGCACTAATAATATAAATATAAAAATACACAAATTATTTGTCAATTAAAAAACTGTTTAGTTAAGTAGTGGTGGTCCGTTAGCTCAGTTGGTTAGAACGTTGTGCGAATGTCGTGGGTTTGATCCTCATACTGGCCCAATAATATGTACCACTCAAGTTTCAGGTAGACTTTTTTCTCATATTTTCAAATCTGATGATAAATTATTAGGAAATATGAAATACATGTTTGCTCCTTTTCTGTCAATGTTTTTCACTTACATTTAAAATATTTTATGGCGGAATTTCTTGTTTGAAATGAAAAGGAGTATATTCGGCTTAACGAGGGAAAATCTCTTTCCCAATATAAACAAATATGAATAATATACTCAAAATGAAAATGTAATTAAATATTAACAAATGTGTTGTGAATTTAAATATAAATCACACAAAATATGTTCTCTATATATTTCTGATTTACTGATACGTGCAAATTAGAGAATGGTAATTCGTACTAATCCTAAAAACATAAAAATACGAATATATTGTGAAACAGATTTTCAATGTTCAACCGTTCACACGGTGCTTTCATCGAAAGTTTTGCTCACTTGCATTTCATGTTTATCTGTCATTAGTTCTCCGGTTAAAATCTGATAAAAAATTATAAATGAATTTACAAAACCATACAATTACAACTATTCCTTTACCTGTTTGGACGTCAGATCTCTTGTATTACTCTTTAAATGCATGACAATATATCTAACAGTCACATGAGGTCCCTTTGTCAACAAAATGTACTTTTCTAACTAGCATTTTGTTTTAATCATTTCTATCTTTCTGTACAGACAGAGAAAAACTGAGAAAACATATCTGATTGTTTGTTGTTTATTAGTTTTCTGAGAAAATCCCTACTTTCCTCAAAGACTAACATTTTTCACACGTAATTCGGTGTTAAATTTCGGTCTGATATTCTCTGGATTATAATAGAAAGACATCTATCGAGTGCGCAGAATGAACATCCGATAGGGAAAGACATTGAAAAAAAGCAGCAAACAAATATTTCATATATACTAACAATTATTCATCAGATTTGAAAATATGGGGTGGGAAAATCTAACTAAAACATCGGTGGTATATATTCATTGGCCAGTATGGGGATCAAACCCACGACATTTCGTCTTATTAGCACGACACTGACCAACAGAGATAACCGGCCAGGAGTCCAGAACTAATCATTTTTTGAATTGCCAATTGTTTTGTGTAATTTTATATTTATATTATTAGTGCGAATTACCATTCTCTTATTTTGTCGTTATTCGAAATTTACACGTATCATTAATTCAGAAATATATTGAGAACTCATTTTCACAAAATTATTTCTAAATTCACAACACATTTGTTAATATTAATATTTAATTACATTTTCGTTTCGTGTATATTATTCGTATTTCTTTATATTGGGAAGCAGATATTCCCTCGTTAAGCCGAATGTACTTCCTATCAATTCAGTCAGAATAGTCGGCCATGAAATATTTCAAATGCATTCGCCTGCAGAATCAACATATTCACTAAACCGTACAACGCACATTCTTCTCTTGCGGTAAGTGGAACTACATAATACTCACTCTTCTAAATGTTTAACTGTTCACACGGTGCTTTCATCGAAAATTTTGCTCATTTGCATTTCATGTTTATATGTCGTTAGATCTCCGGTTAAAATTTGATTAAAGTAATTATTACTATATTTTGAAAAATCATAGACTGCAACTCTTCCTTGACCTGTTTTGTCGTGGGATCTCTTATATTTCTCTGAAGCAGAATGACCATATAACGAACTGTCAAATGGTGTTCCTATTTCAACAAAATGGTATTTTCTTACTAGCATTTGATTTCACTCAGTTCTCTCGTTCTGTCCGGGTTGAAAAACTTAGAAAACGTACCTGATTGTTTGTTTGTTTTTAGCTTCATGACAAAATGCATAATTTCCTCAAATATCTTTCACACGTTGATCGGTGTTGGATTTCGGTCTGATATTCTCTGGATTGTAATAGAAAGATCCAATGCGCTGAGTGTACATCCGAGAGTGACAGACATTGAACAATAAGCAGCAGACATGTATTTCATATTTGTGGGATTTCAGAACACCTGGATTAAAAAGGGAGATTTTTATGCGGAATATCCAACCCACAAAACAACATAAATTTTAAGAAAAATCAACGCAATAACAAATATTGTATAGAAATATGAAAATGTTGTTTTTGACAACATATCTAAACTTTTTTATAAATGGAACTTTGTGTGTGTGTGTCTGTGTGTGTGTCCGTTACCTATAGACTCTGAAAAGGCTGAACCGATTTTCTTGAAAATTTACACAGTTGTACTATAAGCGTCTGCGAGTGTCCTTAGGTAGGTTTTGTGTCTAGGTACCCCCGATAAATAACGAAAATCGATAATCGAAAAAATCGAGTTATAGAAAGAGTGGTCCGATTTTAATCAGATTTGATACACTCATAGACAAAGACATAAGAAACGATATTCAGAAGTTTCAAGGTTGCAGTTCTTAAAATAATGCAGAAAATCGAGTATATATATATATATATATACTGTAATGGTTGTTATAATGTTTTAATAAATTCATAGTATCACTACACAAAAATTTTCGCGTTTCGAAGCCAGCCCATGCTGTGGTCTGCTTCATCTTCAGGTGATTTTTTTTAAAATGAGAATTATCTAGTTGAAAAGCCCGTTTATTTGTTGTTTTTGTTTTTTTGTTTTTTTTATTTGTTTTTTTTTTTTTTGGGGTGTTGTGAGGGGTTGGTCTGTATTTTGAATTCTTTTGACCTTTTTATGGTCCTAGGGTTAAGTGTTTGTTTGTGACTGAGTTCAGGATAGGTTTATCTATTTATCTTGTGTGGGTTTAGGCTGCTGGCGCCTTGCGTGTTGTTATTTGGTTTAGGGGTTGGTAGGTGTTGTTTTGTTTTGGGGTTGGTTTCTTCTTACTTTAATTTTTGTTATTTTGTGTTGGGGTGTGTGCTTTTTTTCGTTTTTTTATTTTTTTGTTTTTTATCGTGTCGATATTTTTATTTATTTATCTACTATTCTGCTGCAGCTGCACTATTTTTTGTTGGTACTGTATAGGGTTTGTTTTCTTTTTCTGTTTATTTATAGGGTTGGTTGTGTGTATTTTTTGTGTTTTTTGGGGAGTTTCGTAGGGGGTGTTTGTTTACTTAAAATTTAGCGAGAAATATTTGCGATGTTTGCATATTACTGCTAATTCGTCTCTACGGTTTAATAAATCGTTGCTGTTAGGGTACTGAAGAATGTGTAGTTTTTCACTTAGACATAAAGGGCAGATGTCGTTAAGTGAGTTGCAAGTTCTAGTTTTTTCTAGGATTTTCCATTTTACTTTGGGTTTTTGTTTTGAATTCTTTAGCTTCCAAAAGTATGTGGAAAGGGATGTTTGGTTTCGGTATAAGCTGTTTTTAAATGAGGTTAGGTGCAAGTACCAGCGCTGCTTAAAAGTATTCTTAGTTGATCCGATAGACACTTTATTTATAGTTGGATTTTCGATGGATGTTATGTTGCATTGATAGATTATTGAGTTTGTTTTACATTTAAGTGGGCAGTTGCTAGGGTTTCTACAATTACACATGTTTTCGTTGTTGGGTTTGATTGTGTTTTGGTTGCCGGTTTCATTTTGAAATCGAGGAAGTTTGCTACTTTTAAATTTGTGTTAACTATAACTTTTAGGTTTAAAACTTTGAATTCTCTATGTATTAGTTTTCTGATTTTGTCTGTTTTAAAGTGTGTGGAGTTTTTTTACTATCATTAGACCGTCGTCTCTATATAGCCCTATGTCCTGTGTGTTAATGTCTTGGTGAGCGGTGAGATTGTACTTCCTCGATGTTACACTAGATTTAGTCAACAACAATTACAAACCATACATAAAACCCAATGAATACCCACTATACATCCACCAAAAGTCAAACCATCCCCCTAGTATAATCAAACATATACCCTCTTCCATTGAACATAGAATCAGCCAAAACTCGTCCAACAAAGAAATATTCAACAAACACAAAGCTCTCTACAAGTCATTAAAAAAAAAGCGGCTACAGAAACCAAGACATCCAATACATAACAAACAACAACCTCAACAAGAAAAGTAGAAACAGAAAAATCATTTGGTACACACCTCCTTTCAACCAAATGATCAACACCAAGCTAGGACAGAAGTTCCTGAACTTAATTAAAAAACATTTCCCAACAAATAACCCCCTCAGTAAAATCTTCAACAAAAATACACTCAAACTTAGCTACAGCTGCACAAACAACCTAGAAAAAATCATAACAAACCATAACAAATATATCCTAAATCAACACGTAGAGCAAAATGAGCTTGGGAGGGTGTGCCATGACACACCCTCCCAAGCTTTTACCTCGCAGGTGCCATTAATATTTTTCCTTTTCTGATTAATCATCAAAGGCTCTGTAAACTTTCTTTTTCTGCTAGATTTCCGTGGTTCTGAAACTGCTTGAGGCCTTTGCATATCGAATGTGTCAAATATTGCGTCCATTACTTCCTCCTCTTCCTAAGGTAGACCGTTAGAATCTTCTGACAGGTTTTTTCTGATCTGATTTAAATGCCTTATATGTAAGAACTTTGGACCCTGAATTATGTAAATCATGTTACCGATCTGTTTCTCTATTGTAACTGGCTCCCAATAGGATGTGTTGTTTTTTAACATTTTTAAAAACCTCTCTCCCCTAGGTTAAATTTTCTTTTCGATACAAACGATGTTGGTGATTGCTTTGTCTGTTTCAGCAGTAAATTGTCGAATGCCGATCTAATTTTTCGGGCGAACATTACTTCCACCGGCGATGGTGCCGATGGCGTAGTACTGTTCGGTGTAATTAACTTGCAAGAATTGTTGTAATGCCTTTTCTGTTGGTACGCCATAAGCTTTCCTTAGTGCTGCTTTTAGTGTGTCTACAAACCTCTCCGCTTGACCGTTTGGCCTTGGGTGATATGTCGGAGATTTGATATGTTTCACTTGAAAGTTTTCACAAAATTCTTAAAAGTCTACAGATGTAAATTGTGTCCCATTATCGGTGACTAGATAATCCACCACTCTGAAATGAGCAAACAGCTCGTGGAAGCAATTTATTGTCGTCTCAGAAATAGGTTTTATACAACGAAATACTTCTGACCATTGTCTACTACAATCAAGTAATAGAAGCCATCTAATAGACCTGCGAAATCTGAATGGATTCTCGACCACGGTCGATCTATCTTAAGTCATGGCTTATGCGTGATCGGAGGTGCCTTGGCTGCTAAGGAATACCCCTTGCATTTTTCCACCCTATGTACAATATCTTGATCTATGTTTGGCCATTACACATAACTTCGCATTAAGGATTTCATCCTGTTCTTTCCTGTGTAGCCCCTGTGGAAATCCTTGAGGATTCTTTTTTGTAGTGCTTTCAGGATTACTACTCTTTCATGATATAGCAGAACATTATCACATAACGAAAAACTGTCTAGGATATGCTTATCTTTTCCTGCAATTTTTGTTTTCGTTTCCTTTATAAATTCGTCTTCACTGCTTATTTCTTATTTCCTGTAATGTGACGGGGAGGTCTCGAATTGTACTGCATAATGATGTTCTAATGTCTCCCTCATCTCTTAAAGCTGCCATTACGGAATCTTCTAATGGCTCCGTTTTCTTTTATACTAATCTCGAAAGACCGTCTGCATGCCCGATTTTGTTTGATGGAAGATCCTCTAATTTGAAGTTATAATTTAATAGAATCGTCCCCATCTTAGTAATCTATTAGCAGTGTAGACAGGTAGGTCTTTTTTTTATCCAAATATTGTCAGTAACGGCTTGTGGTCCGTCTGTAAGGTAAAGAATCTGCCGTAAATATATCTGTTGAATCTCCAACGCTTCCTTTTCAATTTGCGAGTAATTTTTTCGGTTGGTAGTAATGTTCTCGACGCATGTGCGATGGGTGTTAGTGTCCTATCCGGCATTTTATGAAGTATACATGCCCCAACACCATAGGAACTCGCGTCACTTGCGACTATTATTTACAATTTTGGATCATAATGCGTTAAAAATAAGTCTGCTGTTAGAGTTTTAATGATTTTGTCGAAAGTTTTCTGACATTCGGATGACCATTCCCAAACTTTTCCCTTCTTCAACAGTTCGTTTAGGAGTGCACGTAATTTGTGCATGTTAGGTATAAACTCTTGATAATAATTTACTAAGCCTAAAAGGCATTGTAACTCGGCTATATGTTTTGGAACAGGCATGTTTTTTTATTGCCTTGGCTCTTTCTGGGTCTGGTCTTCTTCCTTCATTGTCAGTAATATGGCCCAGGTATTTTATCCCCTTCATAAAGAAGTCGCATTTATTTTCCTTTACCTCAAAGCCGTAATTTTATATCCGCATTAAGACTTCTTGAACGTGTTCCCAGTGTTGTTCAATGTTTTTGCTATTTATCAAGATGTCATCGTCATGAAATCCAGTCCGCTTAGCATAGTGTCCATTATTTGTTGAAATATCGCCGACGCGACCTTGATCCCGAATGTTAATTTCTGAAACTTATATAACTCTCTATGAGATTTTATGCACAACAACCTCGAGCTTTCCTCGACTACTGGTATTTATAGGTATGCTTCGCTCAAGTCTATCTTTGAGAAAAAATTTCCTCCGTTCAACTTTGTGAATACTTCCTCTGAACTAGGAAGAGGTTAGTGATAATCTTTAATCGCTGTATTTAATCCTGTCGAGAAGTCAGCGCATACTCTTATCTCTCCCGATTTATTTTTCACGTAAACCGTAGGTGTGGCCCATTGACTATATTCTACCTTTGCCAATATACCGGTTTCCACGAGTCTATCCAACTCTTTGTCTATCTTTTCTAATGATGCAAAAGGTACATTTCTTTTCTTCTTGAAAATGGGTTGTACATTTTCTTTTAGTTCGATTTTGGTTGCTATTTTTTACACCTTCCGAGGCCGGCTGAAAATATGTCGGGGAAGCTCTCCTTTCATTTCTCCCTCAATTTCTCTGTCTCGATCGATAAACTTTTCACTTTTTGCCAGAACTTATTTATCGGTAAATCCCAGAGATCAAATGTCTGCATCCAGTAAGTTGCAAATAAATTTTCCGTATTTTTTAGAACAAATATCTTGAATTTCTTGGTCATTCCGTTGAACGTCACATTTGTGATAATCTCTCCCTCAAATTTAATTTTTTTCCTGTTACCGACCTGGCTATTTTATCTGTTCTCAACATGGTCGGTTTGTTTAATTTCTACCATAATGGTTAAATCGGATTCAGAATCCAATTGTAATCTAATTTTTTTTGTTTAACATTTCCACTTGTACGTATTTTCGTATATTTATCCCGTCCTCTTGGTCAGTTCTAGTGGCTCTCACTCGGCTTTTGTCTTCTTTCTTTGTTCTGCAGTGTTCTTTTATGTCCGAGTTTATTGCACGACAGACAAGTCTTATAGCGGTTTGGACAATCTTTGTACCAATGCAGAATTCCACAGCGATAGCATGGACTGGGTGCGGGTTTCTTCTGATGTTTCATTTAACTTTTTGTAGTAAAGTAATTGGTTTGTTTGTTTTGTTTTGTTTTTTGTTTTGTTTTGTTTTTTAGGTGGGGTGAAGAACGTGTTTTTCGTTGTACTTTCCGTAAGTGAGCGACACCAGACTCTTCCATATCTTTCGAGTCCTTTTTTACGCCCATACATCTCTAACGATCCTCAGCTAATTTTTGTAGCGTCAATTCTGGTTCAGTTTTGTTAGAATTCTCCGTCTGATCTCCGCGTCTTTAGTCGAAAACAGGCCTTGGACGAATATCAAGCATTTAAAATTTTCAGCGCTGAGTTCAGATAACTTAAAGTCATCGCAGTGTTAGTTTACTACGGAAGCGAATGTCTTCGCTATCCTTTTTTGTTAAATTTAAGCATTTCCACCTTTTGTGGAACAGCGAAGTTTTCGGACTGAATAATTCCGTTAAGAGTTTCACGGTTTCCCCGAAAGTCAACTCATTCGTTTTCCTCGGTAGGATGTAGTCTACGAATTTAGTGTGTTCGTCTGACCCTAGTTTCCTGAGTAGTAGATGCACTTTTTTCGCGTCTGACCTATTCTCGCTATTAATCTCCTATAAATCTCCTATTAATCTCCTATAAATCTACATATCTTCTGAAGTAGGCCGCGAAAGTGTGCATAAGTGAAGTCTTCGATTAAGCTTCATTTTCAGAATTTTGCCCTACTCGTAGTAGTAATTCTTGTAGTTCGAGTTCTTTTTTTTTTTTTTTTCGTTTTTCTGTTGAATTTATAATTGATTCTCTTCGAGCCTAATCTGTCTTTCCTCATTTTTTGTTGCTGCTCCAATTGCATTTTCATTAGTTCCAACATGGTTGTCTTAAAGCCCTCCATGTTTGAAACGTAATTTAATTATAACACACGTTATCTGCTGCCAGGAGGAGAGAAGAAAAAAATTAACTTTTTCCCCCCTTTCTTTTTTTCCCACAATACGTTATTCACGTACATAAGGTTTATAGTTACGGCGGTCAAAAACATTTTCTCTTTTCTTCTTCGGAAACAATAATTTATTTCTTTTTTGCACAAAGAAAAACAAAAAATCACTTTGGTTAAAGAAAAAATCAACTTACAGAATTTTTCCTTTCTGGTTACGCCGATTACCCTGTTTTAGCTCCACTGTGTTTTGCATTTACTGTTTTCGAAAATCACTGTTGTGAATACTGGTCGCTTTTATGTGTGAAAAATCGTTCCTTAAGAACTTTGTAGCTAGAGTTGTGTACTTCAGTAAAGATTTTTCCTTTTTCTCAGTGTAGAATTCAGGTCTTTGTCGTCCATTGTTCTGAAAAGTTTTTTCACTTCGTGAAAAAACTTTTCCTTGTGTAGACTTCAATTACTGTTATGGTTGACAGGTAGGATACGTTTCTTTATATCTTCGTCACCGCTGTTATGGCTGGTGTCCTAAAAGGTTTTTTTCTTTTATGTTCGCGTAGAATTCGTTTCTTCAGTATCTGTTACAGTGTCACTACGACACATTGAAAACCGCAATTATTAAACGTGTGGGTAAATCGGAGGAAAAAAATTACACGACTTGTTTAACAACATAAACCAAGGATACATGAAACCTTTGCAACTCTTAAGGAAAACGTGAGCCTTATTAGGAGAAAACACCATGTCTGAAGTGGTGTTAAAGAAACTGTGAACGGGCAAACTGAAAACCCAGGCAACGCAGATACTCACATCACTCCCCGACGATTCACAACTGGAGAAAATAGCAGAGATAGCAAACAAAATACATGATAACAACCAGGACAAAAATATACCCCAACAGTACAGATACCAACTATAACAATATTTTGGTGCAGAGCGAAGGTAATTAATTTTATTAATTAATTATTAACTGTAACAGGAAAATCTTTTAATTGCTATTATAGATCAGAAGAAAACGTTCTAAAAGAAAATTCCCTTATTCTCCGAATATGAGCGAAGGAAAACGGACGTAATTAATTTTATTAATTAATTATTAACTATAACTGGAAAATCTTCTAATTACTATTATAAGTCAGAGGAAAACGTACTCAAAGACATTTTCTCCGAATAGGAGCAAAGGAAAAGAAAAGCAAACAAAACAAAATAATAAATGGTTGTTATTTTAAACCAGAGAAAGAAAGAGAGAGCTGGAAGAGAAAGAAAAGAGAAATGGATTTGTTTGTTTAATGTCATAAAGAGCCACAAACATTGGACGTCTGTTTCGGCTCACCCAATAAAGCTAGCAATTGTCATTCTAAACCTAAAAGAAATTCAATTGTTATTTTTCGCTGGCTATTTTTAATAGCCGAAAAAGAAATTTCATTTTTGTTATTGTATCCAATTGTCCTGCTAGCGTGAATTGTGAAAAAAATTAAGATAACAAATATCTGGTCCCGAGAAGAGACATTTTCACTTAACATCAGATAACGAAAATATTTCCCGTTGCCTGAAAATATCGGTGACTCAGATATGGATATTAAAAACACAGGTGCGGAAAAATTCTTATCTAAGTAACAATGACAATGGCCCCTTGTCAACTTGTTTTGGGCGAAGCCAGTTCAAAAAGATTAATAGCTACTTTTTAAGAAAAAAATCCCCGAAATTGTTTTGTGAGAAAGAAATTTTTGAGAAAAAAAAATTCGCCGGTTAAGTACAGCCCAGAAAAGGGGTATGGGAAAATGACGTCATAAGACTGAGAGGAATTCCATTGGTCCTGTAAACAAGCGCCGAAAGTGAGAGTCGACCAACAATTGACGTCATGGAAAGAAGACTAATCCCATTGGGTATACCAGAGGCAACAACGAGTAGCAGCTAACACCGGCATTCTATTGGTTGCCGAGATGAGGTGTTAGACACCCAGCGACTGTCGGCCACACATCATGGCATGGGCATAGATTCAGGGTCCCGAGGGACCAAAATTAGTTGCAGTTGAAGTGAAGTCCAGTTCCAGCGGCGGTTCGAGACAGTTCGCAGTTACCGGCCCAGAAATGTAACAACGCCATGTTGTTGGGCGCCAACCGCATAGCCTGCCGGCCAACCAGTGTTAATTCAGACGAGAAGTGATTTTGCAGACAACGTTTTAAGTTGCAGTGGCAGTCGGAAGTTCCAGCGGTGGTTCGAGGCAGTTTGCAGTTACCGGCCCAGAGATGTAACGACGAAGATAGGCGCCATGTTGTTGGGTGCCAACCGTAGAGAGGCCTGATGACGGCCAACCCGAGTTAAAGACAGACGAGAAATGATTTTGCAGACAAAGTTTTGAGTTCTCCAACTGAATGCAGTTTTTAGTTGTAGTTGGAGTTCAGTTGCAGCTCAAGTGGCAGAGAGTTCGAGTTCCCGATCCAGAGACGTACTGACCAAAGACAATTCCCAGCTGAAGAAGTAAAGAGACAAAGAGATGATGGCCATGCCGTTGGGTGCCGACCGTCTATCGCCAATCAACCAATCAGAGTTAAGAGACAGATACGAAGAGACTTTGCAGACAAAATTTGAAATTGCCAAATGAAGAAAGTTTTTGGTGAGAGTGATCCAAAGCCGAACCGCGCCAACCTACCCATAACCCAGCACTTCGGCAATTTCTGCGACATTCCGGAAAACAAGAATCAAGTTGACTAGACTTATAACGAACTTAGAGCTCTGTTCGGAGCGGCGGATTTCTCGTTATTGCTTAGGAGAATAATTCGATTTACTTAAGAGACTTCCGTTCCGCTACCAGTTTGATAGAAGCAGGGATTGGGAATTATCCAAGAGACTATTGTATATATTCTGTATATAAAGACGCTATTGTACAACACTTCAGACGTCGGTCCACTTATTTTTCTTGGTGCTATATTTCTTTCTTTTATTACTCAATTGTGTGCACGCTTCCCGGTTTGGTTTAGTTCGGCAGAGAGACAGCTAGTGGAGAACTCACGTGACTACCTTGTGGTTAATCAACACAACGTGGGACAAGGGAGATCACCGTGACAGAGTCAATCTACGACTAGCTATCTGGATCGAAACCAGCAGCAACCGGCCGGGTAGTGGCATAAACTAATACCACAACATTAACAGACAAGTCAGATGAATTGTCGCAGCAGTATAATAAGCAAATGGCTAATCCCATCTTACAAGTACAGAGCCTGGTACAAGCACAAAAAACCCAGCGTTCTCGTCCAAAATCCCGAAACAGATCCAACTCACCACACAGAAATCGAAGTAGGTCGAACTCTTTCTCCAGAGAGTAATTTACCCATGATACCGGTTGGTATCATTATAAATTCGGAAGAGATGCAAGGAAATGCACAAAACCATGCAAAGAATTCTGAAATTCCTAAACAACATCAAGGTAACGAGTATGCCAGCAGCAATTAAAGACGACATTAGCTGCTGAATTAGAACAAGGAAGTAGTCTATTTTACATCCGGGACAAAAATAACGGATATTTATTTTTAGTCGACACCGGCGCTCAAACCAGTGTTATCCCACCGAATACGAAACAAAAGCCCACTTTCTCCACATACACACAAACGGCTAAAAAATAGAGACATACGGTGAGATATCACTCCCGCTCTATTTGGGTTTGCGGAGATCCTTTCCGTGGATTTTCACCCAAACAAATGTAAAAACACCGATCCTAGGGGCAGATTTTTTAGCCTATTTCGACTTATCGGTGAATATGGCTACACGTTCTCTCAGCGACAATAACACAAAGCTAAGAACAAAGGGAATCACCTCCATCTATAAATCAACAGCATTTAGTTCGGCGATATCAACCGCTAATGGCTTACAGGATTTGATTAAAACATTTCCTTCACTAACTACGCCGTTAACACATACAGATAAAATCCGCCACACTGCTAAACACTATATCACCACATCTGGATCACCTACACCCGCATCATCACGCAGATTACATCCAGAAAAATATAAAGTAGCAAAGGACGAATTTTAGCACATGTTGCAAATTAGGCATCATACGTCCGTCAAAGAGCCCATACTCCTCTCCGCTACAAATGGTCCAGAAACGGGCGCATTGCGACTTTGTTGGGATTTTAGGAATCTCAACGCAAAAACTGTTCCTGATAAATGTCCTATTCTACACTTACACGATTTCGCCATTGGTTTGCAAGGAACCACACTTTTCACAAAATTGAATTCGGTTAAGGCGTACTACCAAATTCCAGTAGCAGAGGAAAACATAAAGAAAACTGCAATTACCACTCCTTTTGGGCTTTACAAATTCACCAGGATGCCATTTGATTCTGCCCAAACCTTTTAGAGACTCATTGACGAAGTTTTGAGAATATTGCCCTTTACATTTGCATATTTTTTTTAATCGTTTCACCCTAAGCAAGGCATTCCACTGCCACTATTGCACTTGGGGCTACATAGGGGAAGGTAAATAGAAAGAGTGGTTAGATATAGGAAATGTCAGAAGGGGGGTGATAGGTAGAGGATGGGAAGAGTGTTTGAAAGAATGGAAGCGAGTTATTGTGTTAGAAGGTGTCTATTGACCTTACATTTAAACTCCTGGAGATTGTAGCCGTTGTGGAAGCAGTCATGTGGAAGGGAATTCCACGAGAAAAGAAACTGTTGGAGTAGAAGTTGCGGTTGTATTTTATCAGTTTCACTGTAAAAGGGTGGGATCTGGTTGCTAATATAGTATCTCGTGCAAATTCGAACCTAGGGGGCAACAGTGATCATCGGATCAGAAGCCATGAAAAGAGACACAGGGAAGCCACGTCGCGCCGGTGAGAGAGAGACTGCAGGCGGTATGCCAAGTCAGTATCGATCACATTACAGACCCTCCGCTGTACCTTGTCGAGAAGCCCAAGGAGAATAGCAGGGGCACCAGACCAGATATGGCAACAGTATTCAATACACGGGCGGATGGTAGATTTATAAATGTACAGGATAGATTCAGACGGAAAAAACCTCCGGGCCCTGCACAGAGAACTGACTTTCATAGCAGCGGATTTAGCAATGGATTCGATATAGTCATTCCACTTGAGGCCTGCTGAAAGTGTGAGACCAAGGAGGCGTAGTGTTTTACTCTCTGGGAGGCAAGCCTGGTCCATGCTAATGGGAGGTAGGTGCGGTTGTCTATGATGGTTAATTGATAGTAGCTTCGTTTTAGAAGCATTAAAATTTACGAGCCATTTCTTACCCCAGTCCACTACGGATTGGAGGTCATTTCCAAGCTCGGCTGCAAGGTTAGCTTTGTCGCCCATACCAGATTTTTGATTGAGACGAGAGTAAACTGTGGTGTCATCGGCGTACATACCTACTTGGGATATTATGGTATCGGGGAGATCATTAATGTAGATCAGAAAGAGCGTAGGACCTAGGATAGAGCCATCAGGGATACCCGCAGTTTGCATAGAAGGCCAGCATGCCAAACTCTGTCGAACGCTTTAGAGATATCCAAGGCGACGGTTCGGGCTTCGCCATTCCTGTCGAGTGCCTGGTATATATACTCGGTGAAAGGTCGTTAGCATATCGGCAGTAGACCTGGTGAAGCGGAAACCATACTGCTTGTCCGAGAGGAGCCTGTGTTCTGTGTGGTGCTGAACGAGTTCGGCGTTGATAATGGCCTCGAACACTTTGCCAAAGATCGGAAAAAGGCTGATAGGGCGGTAATTTGCGGGGTCTGAGGGTTCTCCAGAGTTTTTGAATATAGAAACTACAGAGGAAGATTGACGATGTGCGCTAGCAGCGATAAAGAAGAACACCTACACCATATTTAACAAGTTTTCGAGAGACTGGCACATTTTGGCTTAAAAATAAATGTCCACAAATGCAATTTGCTGTTTCAAAATTAAATTTCTTGGGCCATGTGATCGACAAAAACGGAATTACACCCGTCCCAGAGAAAGTAGCAGCAATACAAAACTTCCCGCAACCAACATCACTACGCCAACTACGAAGATTTCTCGAGTTAATAAATTACTACCGTAGATTTATTCCGGGTTGTTCCAAAATTTTAACACCACTCACCAACTTGCTGCAAAATCAAAAAAACAAAAGAAGAAAAATGCTAAAATACTGATAGACGGAGAATATGGATTTGCATTTCAAGATGCTAAAACGCATTAGCAGATTTTACTAAGCTATCTTATATCAGAGGCGATACTAATGCAACACTTACATTGACGACTGACGCCTCAGGAGATTCAGTTGGAGTTGTCCTACACCAGAAGCTAATTGACTCAGAAGAGCCAATCTCTTCCTTTTCGATCAAATTGAACAAAGCACAGTAGAGAATTACTTGCTATATATTTATCAATAAGGCATGTTCGACACCTGCTTGAGGGACAAAACTTTACTGTTTTCACAAACCACAAACTACTCACTCACGCTTTAAATGTGAATACAGACAAATACACATCCAGAGATACCCGACAACTGGATTACATATCCCAATTTACCTCGGATATCTGCTACGTTGAAGGTTCGGAAAATATCGTGGCAGATACACTCTCACGCTCCACGATACAATCTATCGATTCCGAAACACTTACCTTCGACCTCATTACAGAAGAACAATAGAAAGATGTCACATTACAGAAAGTAAAAGGGAACACTTCTTTACAACTGAAGGAACATCCCTTCCCATTTGGAACACAAACATTATTCTGCGATGTTGGGACCGGTAATGCGAGACCATACATACCACCTTCATTAAGAAAGAAGATATTCATGCATTTTCACAACCTTTCACGTCCCGGACGTCGAGCAACCACCAAGTTGATTAGCAGTAGTTTTGTCTGGCCAAACAAGCACACGGATATAAAAAGCTGGACTCAAACTTGTTTAAATTGCCAAAGAAGCAAGGTGAACAGACACATGAAGTCCCCTCTTGGGTAATTTCAAAAACCATACGGCAGAGTCACAAATCTTCACATTGATATAGTGGGTCCCTTACCAGAAATAGATGGACATAGTTATCTACTTACTTATATTGATCGATTCACAAGATGGCCTGTTGTTGTTCCTCTGAGAGATATATCTGCTGAAACAATCTCTAAAAGTACATTACATGAGTGAATTGCTGTTTTTGGCTGTACTTCACAATAACTACAGATCGAGGTTCTCAGTTCACATCTACTCTCTTTAGTGAGTTCACAAAACTGGGCGTTAAGCATATAACAACAACGGCTTATCACCCCTGTGCCAACGGCTTAGTCGAACGTTTCTACAGTCAACTCAAAACAGCAATAACAGCAAATAACGATTTCAAAACATGGTTAGAAAACCTACCATTAATATTATTGTCCATCCGGAATAGAATGAAAGAAGATTTAGGATGCACACCATCCGAAATGGATTTTGAAACATCCTTGAGGTTACCAGGACAGTTGATAGTTACCAGTGCCGTGGTGGAAAAGGAAAGTGTTTCAAATTACTATGAAAGGGAGTGTGAATGTGAATTCACAAACAGAGAGAAAGTCAAATGTAGATAGTAGTAATTGGGAGAATGTATGTGTAAAACGATGAATCAGTCTACTTAACTCAGTAAGTCTGTGTTCCTTCTCCTTTCTGGTTGCTGAGAGATGTGAAAAGTTTTACGGCCGTTGAAGGTATCTTGTAGTGATTGCTTTCTTTCTTGTTTCCATTCGTATTGGTTGAGTCGGCAAAGGACCTGTTTGTCGGGAATGGTCTCTTTCATGTCGGCGCCTTTCTGACTGTGCGTATCTGACACTAGGCCTTTCGAGCTGACTTGCGTGGCTGACTGTCTCTCCTGATTCACTGACTGACAGATCGACTGCTTGCTTGACTGACGGATCGACTGACTGCTGTCACTCACTGACTCGCTGACTGACTGACTGACTGACTGACTGACTGACTGACTGGGGCCATTCTTAAATATCGAAATCTCATCACGTGTTAGGTTCCTAGGTCGTTTTTCTCTTTAGTTGTAAAACAAACCGTTTCTCTGACGTTATTTGAATTTTACGATTTGTCCACCAATCAGGATTCAGAGCATTGCTTTACACACTGACATGTGAAAAAAAAAGCCTTTTAGCCGTTTGAATCCTCTTTTGCGAGTCTGCAACTTTACTTTGGATTTTTCCTAAATGATGTAGTTCGTTTGAATCCGATTTTGCGGGTGTGCAATTCATTTTGGGTTTTTAGTTAGTTGATGGGTGATATAGGATTTGTACGCTAATAATATATCATCCGATCTGGAAAAAAAAAGAAAATAAGTAAATAAAATTAATTTAAATTGGCGACGTATGTGGATAGAACCCACGACATACGCTTTATTAGCACGAGCTAACCGTATACAGTCACTACCGTTGGCAGTTTTCTAATTTTCTAATTTTTATTTTTATATTATTAGTGCGAATTACCATTCTCTAATTTTGTCGTTATTCGAACCCCACACGTATCAGTGATTCAGAAATATATTGAGAACATATTTTGATAAAATTATTCCTAAATTCACAGCACATTTGTTAATATTAATATTTAATTACATTTTGAGTATATTATTCGTATTTCTCTATATTGGGAAGCAGATTTTTCCCTACTTAAGCCGAATGTACTTCCTATCAATTCAATCAGAATAGTCGGCCATGAAATATTTCAAATGCATTCGCCTGCAGATTCAACATATTCACTAAACCGTACAACGCACATTCTTCTCTTGCGGTAAGTGGAACCATTTAATACTCATTAGAAAATCAGCCTTCTACCCACTCTTCTAAATGTTCAACTGTTCACACGGTGCTTTCATCGAAAATTTTGCTCACTTGCATTTCATGTTTATATGTCGTTAGTTCTCCGGTTAAAATCTGATAAAAAAATTATAAATGAACTTTACAAAACCATACAATTACAACTATTCGTTTACCTGTTTGGACGTGAGAACTCTTGTATTACTCTGTAGCAGCATGACGATCTAACGAATTATATCATTGATTTGTACTTCATTAAGTAAAAGAAAATATTCTGTAAATATGAAATTGATGATTTTTACATTGTTAAATAAAAAAAATGCATTTATATATTTTACAAGAAATGTCTGTAGCGGATAAGAAATTAATTAAAATCAACCTTCTTCACTTTTACAAAAATTCACAACGATGTGTGAAATCCTGGTTTTCCAAATAGAAAATGAATTGACCATCTACTTAACGAAAAAGTCGAAACCAGATTTCGTAAGAAGGTGTTGAAATGATTCTTGACCAAAATGATTTTTGACTTGTAAGACTTGGAAGGACTTGACGATTCAAAAGGACTATATAAATGACCTCGGCATCAGTCAAGAGTCAGAGAGATGAAAGCATCGAAAGAGACACACGTCTAAAATGTAACTTCCACTTCAAGCGACCCGGATATTGTCCTCTTTCTCTTTCTCCTTATCTATTTCAACAATTACTACTAGAACATTTTGTACGAACTCTTGATACACTTAACTTTCTCAATGAACATTAATTTCTACAACTTATGTTAGTCTTTCCTTATAATAAATTTCTATTTTAACATTCAAAATGTATATGTTATTATTCCACTCTTCTACACTAATCCACACATTCCAACCGACAAACAACCTTCTGGTGACGACGAAAACCTTCTGATGATTATAACTCTGCATAAAACCTTTAAGCTGTAGGGAGTTCGGTTAAGTCTGACACAAGGCCGAATTAAAGAAAGATTAACCAGCTTTTTACGGCTATACTGGTGACTTCCGATGTACAAAGAACACGTACAATCACACTACACTGGTGACTCCCGAAGTTCAAGGAACACGAACCCCAACGCTACATGTGAAATAAGCTGAAAACGATACTGATTATTATACTTTATATAAAATTAAAATACGTAGAAATGTTTCTGTTTCGACATTGTTAAATAAAAAAAATTAAAACTTTTAATGTGATTTTGCATTTGTAAAAAGAAATATTGAACTCAGGAAAACTTTATATCAGATTATTGTATTTTTCAATAAAACAAGGTCAAATAAACTACAAATAACGCAAATAACGTGGGGTCGAGACCAATATTGGCCAGGAAATAAATACTTAGCTCTTCTTTGTATTCTTTCTTTCACTTTGTCAATGCAATACATTTTGTTTAGATCTACTTTGTAATCTTTCTTCCTTTGGTCAAAGCAATAATTTCTGCCTGCATTTTCTTTGTATTTTTTTCTCTAATTTGCTAAAGCAATACATTCTATATTTCTCTTCTTTGTATTTTTTTGTCCACTTTCTAATTGGTTCTACTTTGTATTCTTTCTTTCACATTGCCAAAGTAGTACTTTCTATTAATCTCATCATTGTATTATTTCTTCTACCGGTCAAAACAATACTTTTTACTAAGCATTCTTTGCATTCTTTCCTCCACGTTTTCACAAAGTGGAAGAAAGCTTCATAGCTTTTCTTTGTATTCTTTCTTCCACTGATCAAGCAATACTTACAGATTAGCACTTCTTTGTATTCTTTTTTCCACTTGTCGAAGGAATACTTTCTACTTAGAACTTCTTTGTGTTTTCTTCGACTCGTCAAAGCAATATCTGGAAGAAAGAATACGAAGAAGACCAAAGTTTTGCTTTGGAAGAAAAATAAAAAAAACAGAATGACTACATGGAAGCTATAAATTTAAAGCGTGAGGAATTTAAAGAGGAAGAAAGAAGACAAGAAGATCTAAGTAGAAAGTATTGCTTTGACCAGTGAAAAAAAGAATACCAAGAAGATCTATGTAAAGAGTATTGCTTTAACAAATTGGAAGAAAAAATACAAAAAAGAAAGAATTGCTTTCACAAAGTAGAAGAAAAAATATAAAGTAAAGCCAAGTAGAAAGTATTGCTTTGACGAGTCGGAGAAAAATACAAAGAAGTTCTAAATAGAAAGTATTCCTTCCATGTAACTGTGTAAAGAAATATAAAGAATAAACAGATCACCCTCTTAACGTAAGGCTACAAGAACATCTCAACACGAGGGGAGATAGAACAATCTGTCGTAGCTGACCACATGTGGGATGAAGTTGAAATAATAGATAGAGAACACCACTGGAAATTACGTAAACTTAAGGAATCAGTACATATGCAAGGCTACAAAGACTCCTAAGCCGACCAAGCATAGAGATAAATACAATATGGGAACCAGTAATACGGAGTGCCAGAGAAAAGCATTAGTGTCAAAATTAAAATATGAGCTCTAGCAAAAAATACTAGAGAAAACCATGACATCAAAAATAATAGAGAAAACCATTAATATCAATAATTGCAAACTCTGGTAAAAAATGATAACTGAACATTAGGTTTATAAGTCCTAGAAATTCAGTTGTTCTTGTCCTTGGCCCAGTGGATATAAACGGTAGTTAGTTCCAGTGACTTGTACCAAAGAGTTGCGAGTTCAATATCCGACTATAGCAGTGGTGAACAAGTAACTTAGAATTGAACTACAGGGAGTTCACTCATGACTACCAAAGAGGCTTCGAACAAAGGAATGAGAATGATATACCCCAGTGATCGAAATAAAGAGTTTGGTTCGAAATTCCTAGCACGTGAAGAATGCTGGAGCGTATAACAGCCGAAACGTCGTACAAATGGCAACAAAAATGAGGTCAGTAGTCCGAATAATGTAAATAATATAAAAATTGACACTCAATTTAAATGAATATTTAAACTCACTAATAACCTGCCTCTATTTTTTGACATGTACACCTGAGTCTCCAAAGACCTTAAATGGTAATGATAATCTTTAGATCCATTTGATTCCATTTTTCAGATTTCAATAGTCTTAGCCTATACTGTATATTGCTTTTTCAATAAAATATCCCTTGATATACTGGCATGTAAAAATACCTGTAGTTTAATACTTTTTGAATGTAAATAACATTATGTATAATTTTCATTAACCTAATAAATCTAGGTGCATCAAATCATATTTAAAATAAGCAAAATATATACACATATGCTAATATTAATATAACACTTTTCATTTTTGTTGACAGAAATGTAAACTCACTTTTGTTTTATTGTAACATCATTATAATCAATTTTTCGTTATATATAAAGTTTACACAAAAATTTGCAATGGATCATTTATTTTTAAAAAATCTACTATATATTCAGTTAGTATTTTTAAAAAGAATAGTAGTACATGTTTATTCATTGTTTCCTGTTCAGGATTTAGTTTCCTGTTCCCTATAAAGTAATTTCCTTCTCATTCCCTCTTAGAAAACCCTTGAGTTTTGATGGCATTATCACCTTGCTCGAGGTGGTGCTGCTTACTCTGTAAATCCTGACCTAAAGTGGCTCTTGGGTCTTGTACAGAGTGAACATCATTGTAAAAAATACACTGGAAACTTTTTAACATACTTAATATGACCACTTTGTCTTCATTAGATTTTAATATTTTTTCTTCTTTTTGTTACTGTTCTGTATACCAAAAAGGACTGTAGTTTAGATATGTGTTAATTTATGTATATATATATAAATATGTATATATATATATATATATATATATATATGCATGTGGCAATCATCAGACATATATATATATATATCATCATCATCAGGTATATATATATATATATATTAGTCATCCACATACAAGCCTGTTTCGCTGTATCACAGCTCATCAGTGTGGATAGACGCATCCACTTGCTTCTGGCCGGGATCGAAACTCGACCGATTTGGTGTCAGTCGGAGTCGCTACTCCCTAAGACATCGACGCATGGAATCAGAGAAGGGAAATTTTAACGTGTTGTATAAAATCAGTGTATACACACGCCAGTCACCGAGAGAACTCGATTCATTTCTGAAGAGTCACGCATATAGCAGAAATGGAAACTGTTTTCAAAATTTTCTTCTCCAGAGAGCTCAATCATAATGAGAGCATATATATATATATATATATATATATATATATATATATATATATATATATATACACACAAACCGAGAAAACACTGATTACTTTATATATTATATTTATCATTTTTTTCTTTTTCACCGAATATAATGATTTATTAAGGCAATACATTCTCTTTCATTAATTTAGTTAACTAAAAAGCACTCCATAATATTGATATTTTCTTTCTATCACATACATGAACAATTTTTGAAGTTTTTAATATATATCATAACATCAGTCAGTTAGTTAGTCAGTCAGTTAAGTGCCATACGTGATACACGCTTGGGTGATCATATATCGAAAGAGACATGACTGACTGGACAAAAGGTTATCCCTCAGTAAGTTGCCATTACTTTCTTTGGTAGACTGGTTGCCAGCCAAGGCTATAGAACCCAATCTGTCCTGATATTTAACCCATATCTGGAGGGAGAAGCGATGGATTAATTTCTTTTCCAAAGGGTATTTGCGCATAAGTGAATGCAAGGAATTCAACTGGAATTTGAACTCGGCTCCCCAATTTCATAACATAGACTGCATAAATATCTAGTAACTTAACTGATCATTTCAATTCTGAGAAATAATGGAAAAATAAATAAACAAAAGGAACTTGCATTTGTAAAATGTCCTGCTTAGTAACATTTTTAAAAAATTGCCGATGTGTTTATTCAAAATATATTTTCAGAAATAATTAATAGTACTCATATTGATTTTTGTGAGCAGTATTCAATTATCTATTATATTAAACATTAAATTATTTCTACGTTTGCATTAATAATTATCTGAACTTTATACTTATAATCTGACTTCATATTCTTATTCATAATATTTCTAATTAATAAAATCCTTTTCACATATGCCAATAATTTCGGTTACACCTCTAACCTTTCGTGATTTATTCAATTTTTGTATATATTTCAGAAGACTTTGCTGAATTTAATTTGATATCTCATCTCACTGAATATTGCATGCATTGAAGAATCTTAAAAGCATACAAACATTCTTCACTTTATCAATATTCATTGTTAACTAAGTCAGTATGTTCTTTAAAAGTGTTATGTTGCATGTAAGAATCATTATGAAATAAATACAAACAACGTAATTGTATAAAGTAGGTGTATTACCAGGAAGGGAAGTATTTACAAAGAGGTCGTTAGTAGAATACAGAACAAGGGTTTAGTAGAACGTATTGTCGTGAGCCGTAAGAGTCTGACCAATAGAACTCTTCCGGTCCAATACCGGAAATACACGGTTGACTTCCGAGGTCTTCCCCGAGGTATCATCACCACTCCTTTATGTAGTGCTTAGTACAGTCCATTACTGTAGATAAAGGTGGAGTGCGCCCCAACACCCCCATCCTAAGATTTTTTTTTTAAATTGCAAGTTCATCTAGTATCTTTTCCTTTTTGGATCTACCATTAGTTGGTGGGTCGCCTTTCTTTTCCTGTGGGACCTTCTTTCTTTTACCTCTTCTCCTTTGGGCATTTGCAACTCGAGGGTGTCATACAAATCCTCTACATTTTCATCTTCCATTAGCGGCGTGTCTGTAATTTCCTCTGTCAACCTTTTTTTTATTTGATTTAAATGCCGCCTATGCATGAATTTCGGTCCTTTTACCATGTACAACATGTTACCCACTCGTTTCTTAATTACACCTGGTACCCAGGATGCAACGTTATTTTTATAATTTTTAAAATAAACTTTCTCGTTTATATTAAATTTTCTTTTTGGTGTGATCGTGGTGGGCGTGTGTGCCATTTTGCTAGTAATTAGCTTATCGGATACCGATCGAACCTTCCTAACGAACATAAGTTCGGCAGGCGACAGTGCTGAAGGCGCGGCTTTGTTGGGTGTTATCCTGTATACTTGTAAGAATAATTGCAGTGCCTTCTTTGTGGGCGTACCTGTTGCCTTTTATAGTGCTCTTTTTAGGGTATCCACGAATCTTTCCGCTAATCCATTTGAACGTGGATGATATGGTGGAATTTTACGTATTCCACCTGGAACGTTTCACAGAAATTCTTGAATTCCTTGAAGTGAATTGGGTTCCATTATCACTCACTATCGTGTCCATTACACCAAACCTGGCGAATAGTTCGTGTAATCTGCTAATTGTATTTTCAGCCGTGGATCTTTTCATCTGGAAAACCTCAGACCATTTGCTATATCTACTATTACTAGATAATAGAAACTGTCAATTGAACCTGCGAAGTCTATGCGCACCCTTGACCAAGGTCTAGGCCAGGGTTTCTGTAGTATTTGCGGAGATTTTGCAGCGAGAGCACACCCCTTACATTTACCAACCATGGTTGTAATATCTGCGTCCATTCCCGGCCAGTAAACGTAAGACCGCATTAAACTCTTCATTCGGTTAATTCTTGGATGCCCTGTATGGAAGTCCTTTAGGATTCTTCTCTGCAATCCCCTTGGAATCACCACTCTTTCACTGAAGAGTACCACATTATCGCACAGTGAAAAAGTTCCTGATGTCCGCTCATCCTTTTCAGCTAGTTTTGATTTTATATCCTTGATATGTTCGTCTTTTTCAGATTCCTTCTTAATTTCTCTCAATGAAACCGGTAATTATCTAATTGTGTCAGTCAGAGTGTTCTCAACTTCATCTTCTGATCTTAAAGCGGCGATCACTGTCTTCTAGTGGTTCTACTGGTTTAGGGATAAGTCTGGACAGGCCATCTGCGTGTCCGATCTTGATCGATGGTAAATGATGCAGTTTGAAATTATAGTTTAAAAGTATCGTCCCCCATCTTAACAAACGGTTTGCAGTATATGTGGGGAGTCCCATATTTGAACCAAAAATCGTTAGCAATGGTTTGTGATCCGTCTGCAACGTGAAATATCTCCCATGGATATAACGATGGAATTTCGTCACTGCAAAAATTATTGCCAGAGCTTTTTTCTCAATCTGCGAGTAACTGCGTTCCGCAAGGAGCAATGATCTGCTCACATGTGCGATTGGTTTAATTGATCCGTCATTCCACTTGTGCAGAATACATGCGCCAATTCCGTGTGCGCTGGCGTCACAGGCTATTTCTATTTCCAATTTAGTGTCATAGTGCGCAAGGAATAGATCTGATGTTAACCTTTCCTTGATTTTTTTCAAATGCTTGTTTGCATTCGTTTGTCCATAGCCATGCCTTGTCTTTTTGTAATAATTAATTTAACGGCGCTCGCAGATTATGTAAGTTAGAGATAAAGTCCTGGTAGTAACTTACTAGCCCTAAGAAACTTTGTAACGTTTTTACATCCTTGGGTTCCGGCATGTTACGGATCGCTGAGAAATGGTTTGGATCGGGTATTTTACCGTCCTTGTTCTTTAAACTTTCTTCGTCCACTGGAATTTGTAAATATGCCTCACTGAGTCGATCTTCGAGAAGTATTTTCCGCATTTAACCTGGAGAATACTTCCTCTGGGCTTGGTAATGGATAATGATAATCTTGAATGGCGTTGTTTAATCCCGTCGAGAAATCTGCGCATATTTGAATATCGCCAAATTGTTTCTTTACGTCCAGTCGCTGTATTCAATTTTTGAGAGAACGCCTAACTTCGACAGTCTATCCAACTCTTTTCGATCGCAGCGTATGGAGTATTCCTTTTCTTTTTAAATACTGGTTGAGAGTCGTTCTTCAGTCGGATTTTCCAGCTATTTTTGTGCATCTCCCTAAGCCGTCCGAAAACACTCCGGAGAATTATTGCCTTTAATTTTTTTATTTCGTCAGTTTTTTCATTAATGTTTTTGCAGTACGCACTTATTGGCAAATCCCACAAGTTAAACTTGTTCATCCAGTCCGTGACAAACAAGTTGTTGGTACCTTTCATTACGAACATTTTTAATTTTTTTGTTTGATTGTTAAATTAACTTTCAAAGCCGGTGTTATATATCGCCGTACGACGACAAAACAACAAACACGCATATATAAAAATATAAGGTTATATTTTTATTAATGACGACGAACCGTGTGGAATAGAGAACGGAAGGGTGAGAGCGCACATAGAATGGGTTGACGGGAGTGTAGTCTTGCCTGTGGTGTTTCTCTGCTTCCACTGGCCGTTCTCTGCTGGCGAATCCGTGTGTCGAGGTCTTTATATAGTCTTCTAGAACCGGGACTTTCCTTCCGGTCCTGCTTCGCCCACGCAACGCGCACGTAATTCCCAGAGACACCTGTTCTGTTTGCCTCCGTAGTCATTTCCGCCGCTGTCGGAAATAAGGTCAAACGACATCCGCTCCGGCCTCGACAGGATGTATTTCACAAACACCCGCCCTGCCGCTCGCCGACCCCTCCACCGACGGGAAACACCATCGCTTGCATCACTTCCTCGGGTGGGGCCAGATTGCTATATTACACTCCTCGCCCTCCCATTTTCCAAAATGTTCACCTAAGAACATTTTAAGCGCAACACCCTCACACACCCCCATGCCACACAAGCCCGACAATTGTACAAAACATGTGCACGCCGAAACAAACAAAACAAAAAAAAAATATAATGGGGAGCCTACATCGGCAACCCAACAATGTTCGTGTCCATTGTGGAATTTTCCTGTACAAAAAACACAGAATCTCTTGCGTATGCTTCATGATGCAGTGTTGGAAGCCAAAATGAGTGAGACTGCCACAAAAGTGATGATAGAATTACTTGGGACTTATACAGAGGATAATGTTCTCCCAGCTCGATGTTTCATTGTTTTTTTTTTTTGTTTTTTGTTTTTTTAAGTTTCTGTAACTTTCAATGTCGTTTCCTTTCTCGACTCTGTCCATACGCGTAGACGCCTCGATGCACGACCATATGATCATAGGCGGTAACCGCGCCCCAGTTTCTAAACTGACATCGAGTAAATGACCTTTGACCAACACCATGCGTGTTTCCCCTTGAGTTTATTGTTACACATGTAACTTCATTTAATTTAATTTAATTTCAAACATACTATGTTTGAACACAGAAAAACTGCCATTATCTGCAGTACATATCATTCATAGTCTGACCGAGAAATGTTCAATAGAAAACGAAGAAAATTACCCTGATTCCAACGTTAATCCGCATGCAATTTACTTGTGGAGGATTAGAAGTTTCATCTATTTTAATTTAGTCTAAAAAAAAAATGGACCCGTGACTCTTAATTCATTAGTTTGTATCTTCCGCATGTTTTGCTATAAGGAAGGTGACCTATTTCACTTAAACTATCGTTAATCCTCCCACTGCTTTCTTTCCCAATCCTATAGCATATCAGCCAATAAGTCTACAAGACTTTTCAATTGTTCTTTCTTTTTGTTCCGATCAACTGTGGAATCTGCAGGTCTATCCGTGCTTTTTGCCCCAACAGACGTTTGCCTCATTTGGGCATCTTCGCTGCTAGGTGATTCCCTAGAAAAACCCTGATCTACATGAGTAGATCCAGACGTTTCGCACTTTGAGCAATCATCCTCGAACGTGGATGAAACATTATTTATACCACCGATTCTATCATCACTATCAATAGTTGACACGTTTTTATTCGCCATTTTACGTTGCGTCATGATGCGACGCTCCATTAATGGAACATTAGACTCGTCGTCTGATTCCACACGTTGGTGTCGATTTTTGTGCACTGGAAAGTCGGTCTGTTCCGCTCCGGATTCGTCATCCGAATCACTGGATTCTACTGGAGCAGCCAATACAATCTTTCGTAACGGCCTATCGGAAGTAGGGATTTTCCATTCATCAATGGACGCTGCCCGAAGATGCTCAGCATGCGTCTTAATGACTGAGCCGGTTAACTGATCTCTAATTCTATAAGAGACCGGGCCAGTCTTTTCAACGATCACATAATATGGCCGCCAGCGCACATCTAACTTCCCTTTCTTTTGGTGATTCTTATAGTACACCAAATCACCAACCTCAAAAGTTGTATTTTTCGTCTTACCACGCGACTTATCTATCGCGGCTCTCCTCGCTTTTCTTATATTATTCCTAACTAAAGTGAAGCTACGATGCATTTCCTGTAGTGCAATTTGGTGATGCTCATCACCATAATATATGCGACGAGGCCTCAGTATATTGTCCAAGGGCAAAATAACATCCCTGTTGTAGAGCAAGTAATACGGTGAAAACTTAGTGGTCTCGCTCATATGAAACCGGATAGCCGCCAACATTTGGTTAATGTAAATATCCCACGACTGTTCGTTGTTGCCGATTTTTTTTTGCTAGAACATCATGCATTGTTCTGTGAAACCTCTCAACCTTACCGTTGCTCTGGGGGTGATAAAAAGAAGTTGTCACATGGTGTATATTTAGGTCTTCTAATGTCTTTTTCATTACCCTGTTGACATTTTCTGGCCCCTTATCAGTTAAAAGCTGAAGTGGTGTCCCAAATCTGGGGAAAATTTCGTCAACTAAGAGATGCACCACTGTTTCTGCCTTCTTGTTAGGAACCGCAAATGCCTCCGGCCAACCACTGTACATATCTATGAATGTAACTATGTATTGGTTACCTGAATGGGTCTTTGGGTAGGGTCCTGAGACATCTAAAGCAACCTTTGCGAAAGGAAAAAGAGGGAAGTCACATTCCTGTATGTGGGGTTGCTGCCTCTTTAGGTTTCTTGTCTGACACGGGATACATTTACCTACGAAATCATTTATTTCTCTAAGTAAACAAGGCCAGAAATACTTTTGTTTTATTGAGTGGAATGTCTTATCCACCCCCATATGGCCACTGTCATCATGGTATTGAACTAGCACCCTTTTTCTAAGGTGAGATGGTACATACAGCCTGATGAGGGGTTCATCATCAGGTTGAGACAAATAGTACACCACCTCATCCATTACTATATATCTCTTCTGTTCTGCTTTGGTAGCCCTACCATTTCGTAATCTAATCTTCAGGTCTAAGATGTTTTTGTCTTATTCTTGCTCCCTGATTATGTCTGTTCCTTTCAATGTGGGCCGTTCGGGTGCCTCTGATGAATTTCCGACATTTTTATGGGCTGCTAATTCTTCCGGCTCCATTAGGTTGGAGTTTATAACACTAACCAAGTAATTTCTATCATCTATCTCTACTGGAGAAGCAATATGGTCTTCGTTCACATCAACAGCGCGTGATAAGAGATCCGCGCAAACATTATCCTTACCCTTAAGATACTGTATGCTGCAATTGTAGCCAGACATGCTCAGAGCCCAAGTCTGTATCTTCTTATTTTGTATGGGCGAGTTAAGTAAGTGCTGCAGGGGCCTATGATCAGTGTATATTGTGAATGTTGCGCCATGCAGGTAGTGATTCAGTTTTTGAAGAGCATAGTGTATGGCATAAGCCTCTTTCTCTATAGTTGACCACCTCGTTTGTGTGTCACTTAATTTATGGGACAATAAATAAATTGGTTTTTCTACATCCTTCCTATTTTCCTTATCGTACACCACCTGGGATAGGCATGCGCCAATCGATTGATCGGATGCGTCAGTATATAACCTATACGCCTTATTTGGGTTGGGATAGGCTAGTCTTATCATCTCCGCGAGCTTCGTTTTTAGTGTATCGAAAGCGGTTTGGCAAGCATCGTCCCATTGGAATCGTGCATATTTCCTTGTCAAATTGACCAGCGGTTCGGCTATATCAGAGAAATTTCTAATAAAGCGGCGATAGTATGAGGTCATCCCAATAAAAGCTCTTACTTGCCTAACAGTGGTTGGAGTAGAAACTGACTTTATAGCCTTGACTTTATTGAGGTCTGGTTGTATTCCCTCTTCACTTATCTTGAACCCCAGGTATTGGGTCTCTTTCTTAAAGAACTCACACTTAGCTGGCTTCAGTTTAAGGTTGTGCTTACGTAGACTACTCAAGACTGTGTCTATATGTCTTAAATGATCTTCCACCGTATTTGAAAATATCAGAATATCATCTAAATATGCCAGAGCAAAATCTTCCTGTCCCTGTAAAACAACTGACATTAATTCCTGGAAGATGCCGGGTGCGTTTGCAAGTCCAAATGGCATAACATTAAAATGAAACAGACCCTTGTGGCAGGTGAATGCACTTTTTTCTTTGTCATCATCATAAAGCTTAACTTGCCAGTACCCTGATTTTAAATCAAGCTTCGAAAAGTACCTTGCCGAACCAAGTGATGCCAGTATATCATCGATGACAGGAAGAGGTCGAGCATATTTCTTTGTAATCTTATTAAGTGCTCTAAAGTCTACACAAAATCTCTTACCACCGTCTTTCTTCTCTACTAAAACTACTGGAAAACCCCACGGGCTATTGGATCTCTCAATTACACCTGCCTGCATCATTTCGTCGATTGCTGAATCCATTGTCTTTCTTTGTTTGAGGGGTGTGCGATATGGGCGTTTTCTTATGGGCTCATGTGTTCCAGTATCGATACGCATCTCCACAGTATCGGTTCTGCCCAGGTTCTTGTCGTCACTAACGAACATGTCCCTATTTCTTTTTAGCAATTTGTTAATTTCAGGCTTGAATTCCTCCGGTACATGTACCTGTTCCAAATCTACATCAGGAGTTTTATTATTTTGTTTATCGGGCATAGTAATTTCAGTAATATTACCTGCCCTTTCCAATTTAGCCAGCGGACACCCCCGTCTCAAAGTGATTGTCTGGTTAGTGTTATTCATTATCAGCAACTGAAACTTACGAGACTTTGGCATTTTTACAACTGCGTTGGCTACTGATATACCACATAAGTTGCTAACATATCCACTACTCAGCTGTTCGATTTCATATTCTTTGCCACGTCCATTTCTCAGCCTGGTTAATCCCAGACAAGCATGCAGGTGTTGAGGTCTTAATGTTACTTTTTGAGCTAACCTAACAATAGAGGAAATATGAACATCCTCCTCTAATGCCACGTATTCTTCACCAATCTTCAATGCCCCTAAATCGAAATACATTCTCACCCCGTTCTGCATCAGCCAATCTCGGCCAAGTATAACGTTTCTATTGAGATTTTTCACGACTAAAAAATCATGGGGTATGGACTTACTTCCTATCTGGACCTGTAGACGACAAAGGCCTTCAACGTATAACGGGGATCCATTCACAGTTCGAAGTTTAATGTCCCTCTTTTGCAGTTCAAGTCCCAGTCGCAATTTTTTAAATACCCTACAGCTTATAACCGATACCTCTGCTCCCGTATCTACCAATGCCCTATAAGGTCTACGTTCTATTCTAATAAAGATGGAATTTGGCGCGCCCATATTACCAACTATGTGCGTTGGTACCGTCTTGTTCCGTTCGTTGGGCGTCGCACGAACGGACCTCTGCCGTTTCCCGGGGCGCGTCTACAAAATTTCGCTATGTGGCCTTCTTTCCCACAATTCCAACACCTAACAACGCTCCCGTTCCTCTCCCGCTCACTCCCCAGCCGACAAGGCTGAATGCTTTGCCCGTAAATTCTCAACCAATTCGACACTGGACTCGTTAGGAATACCTACACCAGACTTCCCACCCAGAACTAAGGCTCAACTAAATAACGTCCACATCTCACCCTCGCTGGTCGCCAAGATAATTGCGCAACTTGACCCACACAAAGCGAGCGGCGGTGACGGAATCCCAGTCATAGTACTGAAGAAATGTGCCCCAGAACTCTCCTCTGTCCTCTCTAAACTCTATAACCTCTGCCTATCTGCTTCCTGCTTTCCTGCCTGTTGGAAGTCCTCCTGCGTAGTACCTATATTTAAGAATTCTGGCGAACCCTCAGACCCCGCCAATTACCGTCCTATTAGTCTCCTTCCAATCTTTGGCAAAGTTTTCGAAGCCATTATCAACGCCGAGGTGATTCAGCACCTTATGACCAACGGGCTTCTCTCTGACAAACAGTATGGGTTTCGCTTCACCAGGTCTACTGCTGATATGCTAACGACCATTACCGAGTACATATACCAGGCACTCGACAAGAATGGTGAAGCCCGAACCGTTGCCTTGGATATCTCCAAAGCATTCGACAGGGTCTGGCATGCTGGCCTCTTGTGCAAACTGCGGAGCTATGAGATAACTGGACATCTGTTTGACCTCATCCAGTCCTTCCTCTCTAACCGCACATTAAAGGTGGTATTAAATGGGCATGCCTCCCAAAACTACCAGACGAACGCGGGCGTCCCTCAAGGTTCTATCCTAGGTCCCACGCTATTTCTGATCTACATTAATGATCTACCCGACACCATTAGATCCCAAGTTGGCATGTATGCCGACGACACAACAATCTACTCCCGCATCGATCAGAAACCAGGTCTGGACGACAAAGTGAACCTCGCTGCCGCACTTGAAAGGGACCTCCAATCCGTAGTGACCTGGGGTAGGAAATGGTTGGTAAATTTCAATGCCTCCAAAACAAAGCTGTTATCAACTAACCACCATAGACAATCGCATCTACCTCCCATTAGCATGGGACAGGCTAGCCTCCCAGAGAGTAAAATACTACGCCTCCTTGGCCTTACACTCTCGGCGGACCTCAAATGGAATGACTATATTGAATCCATTGCCAAATCTGCTGCTATGAAAGCCGGCTCTCTGTGCAGGGCCCGGAAATTTTTCCCACCTGAAACTATTCTGCACATATACAAATCTACCATCCGCCCGTATATTGAATATTGCTGCCATATCTGGTCGGGTGCCCCTGCTGCTCTCCTTGGGCTTCTAGACAAAATACAAAGGAGGATCTGTAACGTGGTTGATACTGACTTGGCAGACCGGCTGCAGCCGCTCTCACACCGGCGTGATGTAGCTTCCCTGTGCCTCTTCTACAAGTACTTTCATGGCTTCTGCTCCGATGAGCTTAGATCACTGGTGCCGCCTAAGCACGAATTTACACGAGATACTAGATTAGCAACTAGGTCCCACCCTTTTACAGTTAAACAAATAAGATGTAACCGTAAATTCTACTCCAACAGCTTCTTTTCTCGCGCTTCCCGCCTGTGGAACTCCCTTCCACAAGTCTGCTTTCCCGACAGTTACAATCTCCAGGTGTTTAAATGTAGGGTCAATAGACACCTCCTATCACACTAACTCCCAACTATTCTCACAACACTCTCATCTATCCAACCCTCATTCTCGGTATCCTCACCCGCCTATCACCCACCCTCTGTTATTTCCTATATTTAACCAGCCTTTCTCCACTCTACGTAGCCCCCTGCACAGTAGTGGCAGTGACATGCCTTGCTCGGGGTGAAACGCTTATAAAAAAAAAAAAAAAAAAAAGTTTTGTATTTAGTTCCCCTATTACCACCTTTTCTATTGTTCTTATTCCTATTATTATCATTATTATTATTAGATTTAGCGGGGCTTACGGCTTCTATCGGTACCCGTCTCCGAGAGTGGCAAATTTCCATAGGCTCCTCTTCGTATTCAGAGTTTGCGTCGAGTCGAATTTTCCATCTCAACTCAGATAACGCTTTCTGATAGGCAGCCTCTAGTGTTTGTGGCTCATCCTTCATAACTGCCATCTTTATTTCCCGATCCCTTAGACCTTTTATGAAAAATCCTAGAACTTGTTTTGTCACAACTTCATTCCTCCCGTCAACCCCAACATATGCGCCCTCCGCTAGGCGTACTACTCTCTGCATGTAGTCCTGCACCCCCTCCGTTCTACCCTGCTTAATGTTCACTAATTCGACTAACCGTGCGTCGGGGTCTAAAACCAATCCGTAATATTCCTTTAAAGAAGTTTTGAACTCCTTCCATGTGAGTTGTGGGTTATTAGAGATTAGTCTATATACATAGTGTCCAACAGCTCCCCTTGTTGTGAGAAGAGCTGCCTGACACTTGTCTTCTTCTGCCACGCGCACAACTTTAAAATACCTCTCCATATCCTCCAACCAAGCACTATAACCACCATCTTCTTTGCATGCTAATGGCTGTATATTTTTTTAAAAAGATTCTCCCCTTAAAGTGTTCGACACCGAACAAGCCACATTTCTCAATTCTAGGGTCAGACCTTGAACAAAATCGGCAAAAGTATGCTGTTCCATTTTTTTTTTATTTTTTTTTTTTAATTAGACTTATTATAAACTTATGAACAAGAGCAGAACACACACAAGATCGAATCAAAAGTCACCTACCTTTCGTTGATGTCGTCTATGGTCGTCCGGTTGCTTTCTATTTTCGTCTTCTATCTGATAGTTTTAATTCCGTTGAATTTCAATTGTCGCCGTGGTAACCAAGCTCGTATCTATCTGTTTTGTTGTTGTTGTTGTCTTAAAACAGCAAGTCACTGGGCACCAATTTGCGTATGTTATATATCGCCGTACGACGACAAAACAACAAACACGCATATATAAAAATATAAGGTTATATTTTTATTAATGACGACGAACCGTGTGGAATAGAGAACGGAAGGGTGAGAGCGCACATAGAATAGGTTGACGGGAGTGTAGTCTTGCCTGTGGTGTTTCTCTGCTTCCACTGGCCGTTCTCTGCTGGCGAATCCGTGTGTCGAGGTCTTTATATAGTCTTCTAGAACCGGGACTTTCCTTCCGGTCCTGCCTCGCCCACGCAACGCCCACGTAATTCCCAGAGACACCTGTTCTGTTTGCCTCCGTAGTCATTTCCGCCGCTGTCGGAAATAAGGTCAAACGACATCCGCTCCGGCCTCGACAGGATGTATTTCACAAACACCCGCCCTGCCGCTCGCCGACCCCTCCACCGACGGGAAACACCATCGCTTGCATCACTTCCTCGGGTGGGGCCAGATTGCTATATTACACCGGTTCACCTTTGAACTTGATTTTTTTCCCTGTTACCTTTCTTGCACTCTTGTTTGCCTTCATTAACGTTGGTTTATTTAATTTTTTCCACGTTTTTAATCTTCATTTAGACATTTTGTGTCCTTTTCTGTTGCAGTTTCTACAAATCTTGACTTGGACAATCATTGTACCAGTGCCATTCACCACAGCCATAACAAGCTTTTGCGGGGGGTCTTTTTTCGTACTTCCACCCACTTCTGATAGGAGAGTGATACTTCTGTCTCGGAGACAGAGATCGAAACCGTGTCTTCCTATTAATTCTTTTTACACTTGCTACTCCGGATTCTTCAATTTTTTAGTATCTTCCTTGATACTAACGCATTGTTGGCAAAAATCCGCTAGCTTTTGTAGTGAAATGTTTTGTTAATTTTCGAGCTTAGTTAAAATTCTTCTCCTAATTTCGCTGTCTTTATTGGATACAAGGCCCTGCACGAAGACTAAACATTTAAAATTATCTGCCGTCAGTTCAGATAACCTAAAATTATCACATGTTTTATTTACAACCGATGCGAAGGTTGTATAGTCTTCGTCTTCTTTTTTCTGAAGATTTAAACACTTCCACATTTTATGAAATAGTGAAAGTCTTGGGTTAAATAATTCTTTGAGCAGACCTACTGCTTCGTCGAATTCAAGATCTCTCGTCTTTCTCGGCAGAATAAAGTCTGTGAATTTATTATGCTCGTAAGTGACTAGTTTCCTGAGGATCAGTCTAATTTTCTTTTCGTTTGACCAGGTTTTTCAGTCAGTCTCATAAAAGTCTTGATAACGATGGTAATATCGCTCGAATGTTTTATCTTCGTCAGGGTTATATGTGAAGTTTTCTATCGTCGACCAAATTACGTTTTGTGAAAAGGTACTATCCTCAATGCTTTTGTCTTTTGCGAGAATAGCTTTATGTATGAGTTTCCACATATTTTCTGGTATTCTCTTCCTGAAATTTCTGCTGTTTTTTCTCGCTGTCTACTTGCATTTGTAGCATTTTTTCCTGTAACTCTAATTGCTGTTTACGAAATTTCTCTTCACTTTCTACCTGGTGTTTGCGAATGTCTTCCCCATTCTGAATCTGTCTTTCAAGTAGCTTCTCTTCACTTTCGTTTTGCTGTTGGCGAAATTTCTCTTCACTTTCTTCTTGTCTTTGCATTTGGTATTTTATGAGCATAGAAGCTTGAAATTCTTCCATTTTATATTTTAGAGGAGAGACAAAATCTTTTCATTTCAAATTTATATTTTTTGCACAGACGGGAGGGTCAACGTTTTCAACACGAATTCTCTTACAAAAAATAGTAGTCAAGCGTAACTTACAATTTCTCGCTGGGTATACAGCTTTTTCTCGAAAATTTTGCGTCCGTCGTCGTTGTTACGAACTAATGACTTTTCCGTGTTCAAATTTTCCGTCGTCACTGTTTCGTCGTGACGAACTACTGTTAATATTTCTTGTTTCCTCTGTGTGTGTGTTCGAATCCTTCGTCGCCACTGTTATGTGGGACGATTCTGTTATTTTTCCGTGTGAGTTTCAAATCCTTCCTCGTCACTGTTATGTTGTGGGACGATTCTGAGTTTTTTCCTTCCCGTGTGAGTTTCGAATCCTTCGTCGCCATTGTTATGTTTCATGTAACAATTATTGTGAAATAAATACAAACAACGTAATTGTATAAAGTAGGTGTATTACCAAGAAGAGAAGTATTTACAAAGAGGTCGTTAGTAGAATACAGAACAAGGGTTTAGTAGAACGTATTGTCGTGAGTCGTAAGAGTTTGACCAATAGAACACTTCCTGTCCCTCTCTAAGGCCGATCTGTCTACACGACAAATGTCTACTCTTTTAAAGGGATTGTCCCTTTTCTTTTTTCTATTGCTAGGGGAGGGTTTGCTATTGCTAGGGGAGGGTGTTTCTGATGGGGGGGAGGGGGATTCCGGTTGGGTAGAGTGTTCTGGAAGGGAAGGATTTACTGGTTGCAAGGGGGTGTGGGGGAAGGAGACGATGTAATTCTAACTGGGGATGCAGGACCCGCTCCGCCCTGCCACGCTCTACTTCGTCTACCTTCACTTTCTTTTTTTGGATATCTACCTTCTCTTCTCGCTCTCTTTTAAGTGATGAGGAGCGTAGGGGAGGCATTTCTTCAATGTCCATTTGTTGCTGTTTTGTTGCTTCTCCTGTTCTTGTGGTTGTTCAACTTGTTGTTCTTTTTGTTGTTTGTCTTTTTGTTGTTCATCTTTTTGTTGTTTCCGTGTCTGATTTTGTTATTGTTGTTGCTTTACCTCTGCGAGGCTTCTTCTTTTCAAGGGATGGTGGTTTTTCATGTTGCGGAGGAGGGGAAGCAATTTTCTTCCCCTTCCTGACCACCTCCGTCTATTCGCCGCTTTTTGGGTCGGACTTTTTCTCCGGCGTAACCGTTGTTTTTGACACCGGCGGTGTTTCCGGTGTCACCTGTTTTTTTTCCGGTTTACTTCCCGGACACCTTTTGAATGCGTGTCCCGCCAGTCCACATGCCCAGCAATGCGGCTTTCTTCCCTCTACCACGACAAATAGCTTCCTTCCTCCGTAAAACAAAATGTCAGGGACCTTCAAAAGGTTTTCCCGGTCCAACACAATGCTGACACTTATATCCTCCGTGGCTACCTCTGCTTTACTCTTTATGCGTGCTACTTCCTCTACCGCGCCAAAAGCAGCAAAAAATGCTCCCACGTGATCACAAGAAACCTCCACCGGCACACCATGTATGGTGATTTTTGTTTTTCTAGTACCTAGGTACTCGGTTTTAAACCGAATAACTTTTGCCGTTAATATATTTGCTGCCAGATCTTTTGCTTCTACTTCCGAGCTCAGTAGAATATCCCACATCGCTCAAAACAACAAAAAAAGTAAATAAATGTTTCTAAAATGTTTCTTTCCATTTTTCTCAAAAATATTTGTTTCATCATCATCATCCTTTTTTCTTTCAAACAAAACAACAAAAAAAGTAAATAAATGTTTCTAAAATGTTTCTGTTTTTCTCAAAAATGTTTTTCATCACCATCATCCCTTTTTTAATTTTTTTCAAAACATATTTTTGTCGTTGTTGTACACACCCACTTAGTTTTTCTCTCTCATTTTTTTTCACAAATAGTGCTTTTTTAAGTAATAATACACACTATTCTTTTACCCTTTTTTTTTTCAAAGTCCTGTTTCATTCTTCTTTTTTTTTCACACCGTTTGCGTTGTTTCTATCTCTCTTTTTCTTTTACTTTCTTTTCAAAATTCACACTTTTTATCTCAAAATACTCACACATTTTTTTAATCAATTCATTTTTTACACGCACAGTTGTTTCTTGCTCTCTCCCTTCCTCTTATTTTTTCCATTTTTTTAGTACACACCTTTTTCTCATTATCTGTCTCTTTTTCAACTGTTTAAAGTTCTCCAAACATATTCCATTTTCCTCTCTTTCTTTTTTCTCTTTTAAACAAAACAATAAAAAAAGTAAATAAATGTTTCTGAAATGTTTCTTTGTTTTTCCAAAAAAGGATTTTTTCATCATCATCATCATCATCCTTTTTTTTTTTCAAACAAAACAACAAAAAAGTAAATAAATGTTTCTAAACTGTTTTTCTGTTTTTATCAAAAATATTCTTTTCATCACCATCATCCTTTTTTTTTTCTTTTTCAAAACATATTTTTGTCGTTGTACACACCCACTTAGTTTTTCTCTATCTCATTTTTTCACAAATAGTACTTTTTTCTTTTTTTTTTTAGTAATAACGCACATTATTCTTTTACCTGTTTTTTAAACAGTCCTTTTTCATTCTTCTCTTTTGTTCACACCGTTTGCGTTGTTTCTATCTCTCCTTTTCTTTTTCTTTCTTTTCAAAATTTATACTTTTTTCTCTCAAAGTACTCACACATTTTTTTCTTAATCAATTCATTGTTCTTTTTCTTTTTTCTTTTTTTTACACACAGTTGTTTCTTTCTCTCTCCCTTCCTCTTATTTTTCCATTTTTTTTTTTTTTAAGCACTCACATTTTTCTTTATGTGCATGCTCCTGGAGCACCCTGTCCATTAGAAGGAATATGGAATATCAGTTCTTTTTTCATTTTTTTTAAACCTCCAATCGTATGGCCGTTAGTTGCAACCGTTCCTCTGCCTGGGTTCCTTTCTCAGGATCAGTTTCAGGGTTCTTTGTCCCGTGGGTCTCCGTGGGTTCAACAGGTGATCCACCCTTTTTGCTATTCAGTCCTCTCGCCGGCATAATTTTCCTACATCTTTTTAACCACTGCCTTCCCCAAACTACTTGGATTATTATTATTATTATTATTATCCCCGCCAAAACACATCCCCCAACTGATAACAAGGCTACAGATTTAGTGGTCAAACTCCCCTGGGGTAGAACCTCCCCATCTATTGTCTCTAGTTGATCAACCAAGTCTTGTAAATTAATTATTTCCATTTTTTCTAATAGTTGTGGAAGTTTCCTTGCGTTAACATTCAACGATGATCTAACGAAAGGTTTCCACAAGTCTGTCCAACGAGCCGATGTGATGTTTGAGAGAGCGAGGAAAGAATCTCTAGATTCAAATTTCTCTTCCGCTTGGTAAAAAGGCGGAAGTGTGATAGACGTACCGAAAGCTGTGCACCCCATAGGTAAGCTTATGATAGATAGGGGCGGGGTGGCTGTGATGGTTAGTGTTGGCCTCCCTTTGCATACCTGGGACAAATCTAACTTTGTCTCCAACGCTACCGCCCACACCCCGTCTGACAAGCCTATGGCTTGTGGCATCAATTTGCTTTTTGATAGCTCTATGTTGCAGGTTCGTTTAATCTCTTCCTTGTTCCCATTAAATAACCCAAGCAAACAGGTTTGATGTCCTCCAGTGCCATATATAGGACTCCTTGAGGGGCATGTTCCCAGCATGCCCATTCTGCATTTCTCTGCTTCCGCTGCAGTGAGCAGCATGAACTTGGTTCTAGCTAGGTTCAAGGATATATATTCTGCTTCTATCTTATATTTAGCAATTACTCCTAGCTCCTGCTTTGTTCCAGGATAGGGGATGGGTATATTAATTGCCTGGAAAACTTTAAATATACTCCCTCTGTTTAATAGCGATATTGGTACTAAGGCTAACAACTTATCGTTTTCTATCAGCGTAACACAACCCAGGGAGCTATAGTATCGCCAAAATTCCATGTTGGGATCAGCGAGCAACCGAAGCTGATGAGGAAGTTCAGTCTGAATCCCCAGCAAGATATCTCTGAGATGACCGGGAGTTACAATACTAGGTGACAGATGTCCTAGGGAGAGCATGTCTAATTGAGCACCAACATACTAGAGAGACAACTGCAAGGACTGCAGGCCTGTCACAATCTGTTGATGGCCATGAGCAATTGTAGGAATTGTGCCACAAAACCCCCGAGTTCCTGCAGCTCGGCCGACATAGAATGGGTCACTTGGCCCAATTCATTCTGTATGTCTAGTACGTTTTTTATCAACCGATTGATGGTCTGCCTATTTTTTGCCAAGTCTATCCTGGTAACATTTAAAATCGATAAACTATTCCTTGTCTGTTCCTCAAGGCTTCTTTGACCTTCCCCTATTGCTGCTAATTTCCTTCTGATAGTTTCTAAGTCGGCTCCGGTTACCGTTCCAAAAAGTACACTAAGTGCCTTACCTACAATTGGTAAGACTGACCTATTTTCTAGATTCAAGTAAATTCAGCCCCCCCCCACCCCAGATAGTCTCTCATATTGTCCCAGTGCAACTCCAATGCAATTATTTCCTACCTAAGCGAATACATGAGGTTATGATAGTCCCCCTTATCAGTGTAATAATTTACAGCGATGTGTTCACCTATTGTTTTTGCTTTCTGTATCTCCAAACCCAACCCCTCCAATAATCTGTTATATGGCTTCAGGTCAATCATCAACGTGGTGACCCATTTTGATCTGGTAACGACAACTTCCGCAGTCTTTTTGAAAAGGGTGTTCTCGCAAGGCAACGGTTGACGCAACAAGGACGAGCAGCAACAGAATCCTAAAGCTGCCCATCCTGAAACACAATGGGGAGCCTGGTTACGGTAGTGAAAATGAATATAAATAATCGCAACCCCCCCCCCCACCAAAAAACATTTTAGGCTAGGCTAAAACCAATATCTATCTTAAACCCCATTCTACCTTCCTCTTCTGTCTATTAACCTCCTGAAGGTTTCTATCGATCCCAGAGAGAGAAAAAAAAGGTTCTCCGTTCTTTGCTGAAGATATAGTCTAGCTAGTGCTTTTTCTTAGTCCACTCTCATCTCGTAACCTAGACTGTATCCTACTCAAGGGCACATCTTCCTCGTCCTCGTCACCCCCATCCTCCTCCGTAGAAGGGGATTGCTTATTGTTTGACTTTAGTTCTGCCAAAGGGATATCGTCATCCGAATCCCACTCTTCGTGGTCCTGTTGAGGCGGATAAGGGTTCTCCCCGGAGTGGCAATAACTTTCAGTAAATTTTATGAAGGTTCTCTTCGAATCCGAGTCCTCGATATCGAATTCTCGGTCTGAGGTGGGAGCCGCCAATGTTGATGATCTGATTGGTCTTTCACCACTCTCCATCGTGGATGTTTCCCAGCTTCGGCGTTCAGCCAACTTTAAATCATTGGCATGCGCCCTCGTGATTTTTCCACCAAGCTGGTCCCAAATTAAGAATGTAACTGGCCCTGATTGTTCAATTATTCTATAGTAGGGCCTCCATTTCGGATCTAATTTGCCTTGTCTAACATGCTTCTTGGATCCCCGACTCACAATTTTACTTCTCGGCGGTTTTTGTTAACAGTGTGGTTCCTCCTCTTTTGAGCCCGTTAATCCTCCGTTGAACTTGGACGAAGATTTTGTGTTGTTGTTCGATTATAAGACGATGGTGATCTTTGCCCATGTACCTTCTACGAAGCTTCAACAGATTATCTACCGGCAAAATCACGTCGCGTCCAATTAGCATATAATACGGTGAGTATTCTTTTGCCTCGCACATAGAAAATCTCACTGCTGCTAATGCTTAACTTAAATACAGATCCCAGTTCTCATTCTCCCCCATTGCTAATTTAGTTAAAATATCACCAAAGGATCGGTGGAAGCGTTCTACCTTTGCGTTGCTCTGTGGGTGGTATGGAGATGTGGTTATGTGCTTTATATTCAAACTGTTGAGAGTCTCCCTCATTATCTCATTGACGTTTTCAGTTCCATTATCTGTCACTAACTGTAAGGGGGCCCCATATCTTGGGAATATCTCCGTCAGAACTAAATTGGCTACCGTCTGGGCCTTTTTATCTGTTATGGCATACGCTTCTGGCCAGCTGGTAAGCCAGTCGACAAAGTTATGTAATTGTTTCCGCGAGGAGTTTCGCCATACGGCCCTGAAATATCTAAGCTAATCTTCTCAAATGGATAGGCTGGAATGTCTGATTCCTCAAGAGGTCCTATCGTATGTTTATCGGCTCTGACCTGACATATGATGCAGCTATTCACATATGCAGTCACTTCTTTGTACAGAGCCGGCCAGTAATAGTTCCTACTGATAAGTCCGTACCTTTTATCTATGCCCATGTGCCCTAGGGTGTCGTGATGCTGTGATACTTCGGAGTGATCTAGCTACGTACAGCCGGGGCCTCACTTGCCCATCTCTGTCGGAGAGATAACATAGTCTACCTTCTTGTATTAGGTATTTTCGTGCACATGCTTCAGTTAGCTGCCCCGCCTCTATCGCTTCCTTTAGATTCTTAATTTCATCATCCATTTCGTACTCGCAGAATATTTCGCGGGGTCGGTCCTCTTCACTGTCACTCGATTTTTCCAGTTCCTCTATGTCGATTTGTCTGCCAATTCGCTGAGAGTTAATCACGTTTATCTGGTACGCCCTGTCATCCAACTCCGTATAATGTTTACAGATTCCTCTTCTAACGCCCGAGAGATTCGAGACAGCAGATCGGCATATGTATTGTCCCTCCCCGCCAGATATTCTATTCTACAATTATACCCGCTCAATTTAATGGCCCACTGTTGTATTTTTCTGTTGGTAAGTTCCGCTTCAAATAAATACTGTAGGGATTTATGGTCAGTCTTGATTATAAACTTCGCTCTGCTCAGGTAATAGTCTAGTTTTTGTAATGCATAGACTATGGCATAGGTTTCTTTCTCAATCACAGGCCACCTCTGCTGAGTAAGGGAGAGCCGGTGAGATAAAAAGTAGATGGGTACCTCTTCTGGTATCCCTGGAATGGGGCCATCCTTGTCTGGACAGGGTTGGGTCAGACATGCCCCAATGCACTGATCACTCGCATCAGTGTACAGTATCATTGGCCTATTCAGATCTGGATAAGCCAAATGGACAGCAGTCAGCTGTTCCTTCGGGGCATCAAAGGATCTTTGGCAATCTTCCGTCCATTTGAACCTGGCATATTTTTATGTCAATGCTATAAGTGGTGTGGCAATCCTACAGAATCCCGGAATAAACCTTCGGTAGTACCCTATCGCCCCTATAAAGCCCCTAACCTACCTAATCGTTTTTGGTGCAGACATTGCCCTGATCACCTCAACTTTATCCATATCTGGTTTAACCCCCTGTTCGTTGATTATGTATCCCAAGTACCTTGTTTCTTTACTCATGAATTGGCACTTTGATAGCTTGATCTTTAACCCATGTTTTCGCAATTGGGAAAAAACAATCTGCAAGTGCTGAAGATATTCACTTTCACTGGCTGAGAAAACTAATATGTCGTCCAAGTAAGCCATTGCAATTTGTTCTAACCCCTCCCCAAACTACTGACATAAATTGCTGAAAACTCCTGGGGCATTGGCGAGTCCGAATGGCATTACTCTAAACTGATACAGACCCGCATGGCACGCAAATGCTGTCTTTTCTCGGTCATTTCTGTCTAAAGCTACCTGCCAATATCTTGATCTTAGATCAAGTTTAGAAAAGTATTTAGATTTTCCCAACAAATCCAAGATATCATCAATCGGTTTTAATTTTATTGGTGGGTGATCCCCTGTGTCAATCTTCATCTGCACTGTTTGTGTCCGACCCAAGTCCTTATCGGAGTTAGCCACCACGTCCTTATTCTTAAGTATTAGTTGCCTTATGCTCCCCATGTGTTCAGGCGGTGCCAGTATTTCCTCCTCATTTACTATCGAGTTTACCTGAACATGAGCTAAATTTCTCCTGCTCACCTGTTGCCTTATGATAGTCGTAGGTGTTGCTCTTTCTATCTCATCTCCTTTCTCTATTTTTATCATTGTACTCGTGGTATTTCCTAGCATTATTGGGATGTCATTAGTGTCCCTATATTCGACCACCGATTCGTGTAGCGTAATTTCCCCTTCCTCGAAGTAACCTTTATCAGTTGGAGTTACCTGATATATTCCTTGCCTTAGGTTTTCTGCTGGTGACAGCCTTCCGTTACAAGCAATAGCCGTGCGCGGCGGCAAAACAATGTCTTTAGTAGTAAGAACGACCACTTCTTCATTCATCGGATATCCGAGAGGAATCTCCTTCCCACCTAACTTTAAGAGGGTTGGATTAAAGCTGATTTGGGCCTTATTGCTCTCCAACCAGTCTCGGCCTAATATCATTGCCCGACAGAGGGTTGGGGCTACATAGAATTTCTGCATAGTGGATACCCCTCCCACACTTATAGACAGGCATATCGCACCGGTTATACTTATTTCTCGTCTGTCTGCCTAAATTATCTTCATATCTGCAGCTTCGAGTCTCCTATTTTTTTGGTTTAATGCATTAAAATCTTTTAACCTCAAAATTGATATGCATGCCACCGTATCTAATAATGCCTGTATGTATTTGCCGCTCACCAGCACATTACAATTTGCTTCAGTACCTTGGCCGAGCAACGCATAACTTCGGGCCCCCTTACATCTTTCGGGGTGGCCCTTCCGCGTTTCCCGGTTGTCGTTCGGTTTCTCTTCTGGCACGTAAGGGCCCCTCCTGACGAGGACATTCCCTCACCAGGTGCCCCAGCCGCCCACATCCCCAGCACCCCGGTCTGCTAGGAGCTGGGCGTGATTCTGTCCAGCTCCTCTGCGGAGTATGGTTTCCCCAATGGTGATTCGTCTCACCATAACTCCACCGTCTCCCATTGTTCTGGGGAGGTCCTACATATCTTCCATCACCTTGCCCCCGCGCCCCCCCCCCCACATTTGTTCTCGAGATGTTGCCAGCCTTTCGTGCAGCCTGAGGTTCTACTGTCCTGCACTGAATGCCTCTGTCAGAGTGGTTGAGTATGCCCTGGCTGTGTCCTCTCTCACGAACGGGTTTTCGATTGCGTCCGTGAAAAACTCAGCCAACTGCATCTGAATTACCTCGCCCTCTCGTTGAACTGCGTCTTTATACGCTTAGCCAGTCCTAGAATCCTACTCGTTAGTTCTGGCAGAGTTTCTCTCCTTCTTTCTGTCTAACCTTAATTAAAGCCCTGCACTAGTACAATCACCATATTGATGAGTTAGCTGTTTCAAAAGTTCATCCCAACTACATTCTGGATGATCCTCTAAATACAGCCCTATATATTCTGATACTACTCCATCTGAGTAGTCGTAGGCCACATTAACTATCTCTGCCTGCGAAAGCTTGTGTATTCTACTCTTTTTTTATAGCCTCAACCCAAGCCTGGAATTCGGAAGATCTACCTTTAAATACAGGTATTCTCGACCCACTTGAACCGATAACATGAATTCTATCCATACTAAACTATTACAATTTTAACAAGTGGAAAAAGAAAGAAAAAAATTCAAAACCAGTACCAAGAACATGTCAGCGAGAATTTTGAATAGACAAAATAAGGGAGTAAAGAAATTCAGCTTACCTTAAGTGAACCGGTGCTTACAATGTCTTTTAGTGGGTGTGACGATCAAAGTCTAAAGAAAACTTTTTTGTCTGCTGAGGTCCCTTGAGTACTTCTTCATTTGGTTATTAGTAGTTCTTCCTTCAATTTCATTTCTCCGTTCGTTTTGTTTCATTTTCTGTTCACTCGCGTCGGTTCGTTGAAATCCAAACTTTAGCATCCAGTGGCACTTCCGTTGGTTCCGAATCCTGGTCACGTCACCAATTGTAACACCCCAGTGGAGGTCCGAACAATTTCTCCGGCGGCCGTTCTACACGCTGTGGTGTTGCCGGGGTTGACTGAAAAAGTCTCAAGCTGGGGTTAAAAGATAAACTATAAGGAACGAACTTCCACAACTTGAATGAGTTAAATCGATGCTTTATTTCGTTCAGAGTTAGACTTGCAGTTGGGGCAGGCGATGTGACACTCAGCTCTAACTCTAATTAATGAAGATCAAATGCCGAACCGACCGGCTCAGACGAACGGAGTTTCCCTACTTTGAGCACACGCCCGGCTGAACTAACTCAACTCAACTGATCGGCTTGGAAAAATCACTTGTATTTATATTGAAATAATCGGAAGTCCACTAGACGATCGGCTTAAAACTAACTGTAAGTTCAAAATTTCAAGGTACTTAAATTTTGCTTCCTTTGATGTGTAAACTTCCCGCAGACATCCAGTCTGCACTTAGCCTTAGTATTTTCCAGGATATTTTTATCTTTTTATCTTAATAAAGCTTCGTGTGAAGGCCGCCGGATGTTTTTATAGTCCTGACACTTTACCAGTAACCGTGGAGAAAGGGAAATTTCTATTATCTTTTCTTAATGTGTGGTCAAGATACAGTAAAGACAGTTTTTGACTTGGTCACTCAAAAAACTATTTCCTAAACTTCATCTTTTATTACATCAAACCACTTAGTCAAATATTTATTGGAAGACTGGTAGGATTTAATAGTAATCTGATATCCTTTTCTCTTCCACAAATTTCCTTATAAAAGAAAAAGTTTTTATTTATTTATTTTTTCCTCTTCTTTTTCACTTCTGTTAAACGAAACTATTTTTATTTATTTTAAACTATTTTTCTATTCTTAAAAATTTTCTCTTCTTAATCTATTATAATAAAATACATATTTCACAAATCCAACGTAATATACGCCTACTTATCGTATCACAAGTACAACTCATAGGGCAAACCATCGAGACCCGGCGATTTGCCTCTGCCGACCTTCTTCAAAGCCGCGTAGACTTCGCCCTGCGTAATATCTTCCTCGCAGCTAGCTGCATCAGCCGGTAAAAGCCGGAGGAAGTCAGCCAAATAGCTACGAAACTTCTCATCACGGAGACCAGGCTCCTTGGTAAACAGGATCTCGAAATACCGCCGAAACGCCTCGCACATGTCGTCAGTCGACCGAAGAGTATGCCCCTTCGGGTTGCGAACCTCTCGAATGTACCGGTCACCGCCTCGGCGAATCTCTTCCTTGAGCAGTTCTGCGCCCATGTTCACAGCTTCGAAAGACATCTTGCTTAACCTATGTCTAACTACTTGGCCCATGTAATGATTGCTATTCGACCATTCCACGGCCTCTTTAGCTATGGCTATCTCTAGGGGATCCCCACCAGCCTCCGCCTGGGAGTAATTAGCTCTAAGTGTCTTCTCCTTGTCAGCCTTATCTAGTTTGAGCCGTTTGCTGAACTTGGTAGTGAAAGATCTAATACTATTCTTAAGGTTCTCCCACCACTTATTCCCAATTACTCCCCCAGTTAACGCCTGCTGCACTAAATTAATTAGCTGGCACAAGAATTCCCGCCTGTCCAGTAAGGACACGTTGAACTTCCAGTAACTAGCCATTCTAGGCCTATTTTCTAAATTTATCCGGGCACAAACAAGTTTGTGGTCCGAGTAACTTAACCAGTGGAACGTGAGACAATCTCAAAGATCTATGCTGGCTTCACGAACTAACATTCTATCAAGGTAGCTAGCCACCTTGGCAGAAGGCCAACTATTAGCCCACGTCCACATTCTCCCACCCTTGTGATCGACCCGGTATCTATCGACTAGACCGAAGTCCTCGATGAGATCGACCAAGCTACGATCACGTGCCTTCCCGCTAGCTCCCCGGCCTCTATCCAGCTTGGGGTCCAGGATGGCATTCCAGTCCCCCACTAAGACGAGTCGCGTTGAATCCACAAGGAAGGGCTCCAACCGCCGAAAAAACGAGACGCGCTCCTCCTGGTCACTGGGCGCATAAACCGTCGAAACGCATTGCTTTTCACTGCAATATCGGCCACGATCAGCCGGCCCTCGGCACCGAAATGGACAAGATCCACCTTCGCGTCCAGGGTACGCTTAACCAGCAAAGAAACTCCTCTGGCCAGCCGGTTCCCATATGCTGAATAGACGAGAAAGTCGTTAGACAGCACACAGGCATCGGCCTTGCAAGCAAAGTGAGTCTCTTGGCTCGCGGCGACATCCACGCCGATGGACAAGAGGTCCCGAAGCAGGCGGGCAGCCTTACTTCGATCCCTAAGGCCCTTCACGTTCATACTGGCTAACTTAATTGACATCTATTTAGACCTGAAAAAGAAAGCAGAAAAATTACTTCTTGTCACCTACGGAGCGAAAATCAATGGGAGTAGGGACCTTGACGGATTGTCCAAGGTTACCTAGGCCAATATTGGACGTAATTCGTCCGTCTTGGACAATGCCGCAGACGTCCGTAGAAAACGTTAGTTTTAAGGCCCTGTAAAGTGAGGGGTGGAGAATTACAGGGACCTTACCAGTACAAAAGTGAGATAATGTTTGTAAATATTTTGTGCCTACTTGGGCTATTTTAATCCTAAGAAATGCCTCGACGGCCCCCTGCACAAAATCCCAGGCTTTCAAATTACCCCCGGTGTTTCTTACTAGTGTTAGCACCCCGGGGGCGCCTGGGAAATTGGCAGGGTCCTCGACAGACTTTCCGTCAATTGTGGTTAGTTTGAACAGTGGCTTAAGCAGGACCTTCTTCTGAGAAGATAGGTCCTTTTCTAATATTGTTCTATCAATTTTACAAACATCAGTGTGGTTAAAAATATTTTTCCTTTTTTTTCTTTTCAGATTTCGGGGGTATCTGGACTGGATGAGGGTGTGGGAGAATAAGATGTAGTGTATCTCACTGGGGAGGCAGATTTACTCCTCCCCTCAAAAGGGGTAGCTCTATTGGGAGATGTCGGGGCAGATTGAGTTCTTGTTGGTACAATGGACCTTTCCGCCCTACCACGCTCTTCTTTTTTTCCCTTTTTTTGCACTCCTTCTTCCTCCTCCTCCCTTCTTCTTTTCAAAGATGAGGAACGCGGAGGGGGCATCTCCTCACATTCCATCTGTTATGTTTGTTGTTGTTGTTTCTGCTGTTGGGATTTCTGTTGTTGCTGTTGAACTTTCTGTTGTTGTTGTAGTTGTTGTCGTTCGTTCTTTTCCTCCTTAGAGGGAGAAACTGCCTTCTTTGAAGGAGATGAAGCCTCCTTTCGCCCTCTCTTCACCACCTCCGTCCATCCGGCCTTTGAAGGAGAGGCTGATTTTTCGGGCTGCACTACCGGTGCTTTTTTTGTAGTTGGTGCCACCGAAGTTTTTGGTGTTTTAGCCTCCCCTTCGTTCTTATTTTCCTGTTTTCTAGAGGCACACATCTTGGCCAGGTGATCCGCCGCTCCTCACCACCAACAATGCGGCCTACGCCCCTTCACGGCCACAAACAACTTCCTTCCACCGCACATGAGGACGTCAGGCACACGCAAAAATTAGTCCTGTCTACCACAACATAGGCACTGACGTCCTCGGTGGAGACGCCAGCTTTGCTTATCATCCTGTTGACCTCCTCCACAGTGCCAAACTGTGTTAGGTAGGCTCCCACATGGTCGCAATTGATTTCAGGGGGTACTCCATGTATCATAATATGGGTTCTTCTAGTACCCATATATTCAGTCTGCAAACGTACCCCTTTCGTTTGCAGACATGTTCCGGCCAGTTTTTTGGCTTCTTCTTCTGTGCCAATGAGGACATTCCACGTGGCACGGGATCTTCGTGCTAGTATTTTGGGCCCAGACTCTTCAGAGTTTCTTCCATGTTTTCCCTGCTGACTCCCACAAACTTCCGTGTTTTGGAGTCGGACGTCATCAGGGAAATTGTCCTCGTTGCAATTTCTTTTCCAACTTCCTGGATTACTATTATTTCATTGTCATTGAAATATTCTTTATATTTATCTTTCATTCGAATATAATATCCGGAATCCCTTTTCACAGGGGCATTTTTCCACACTGACGGCATGCCCACTGCAGAAGTAGACGGCTGGGAAGACAAAGCCATAACTTGACTTGCCCCCCCTCACAAACACAAAAATCTTTTAAACAAAAGTTCACTGATGCAACACGCGCGACGAAGACAAACTGGTAACAAAACAGGTACTCACAATTGACAAAAATCCGTGTGACAAAATTCGACGTGGAATAAGTAAAAAGCACACGACTGAGTTGCGAGGTCTTCCCCGAGGTATCATCACCACTCCTTTATGTAGTGCTTAGCACAGTCCATTACTGTAGACAAAGGTGGAGAACGCCCCAACAGAAAGTATAGAATGTTTGAGTTCTAGTTACATGACTTTTAAATCCTTAACATAAAAGCATTAACATAAAAAAAATTGCAATATGAACTCTGGTAAAAAAGGGTTACTGAACCTTAGGTGTATAAGTCTCAAAATTTCAGTTGTTCTTGTCCCAGTGGATATAGACATTGGTTAGTTCCTGTGACTTGACCTGAATAGTTGTGAGTTCAATACCAGGCTACAGCAGTAGTGAACAAGTAACTTATAGGGTTAGAGGGAGATAACTCATGACTACCAAAAGAGGCTCTGCTTCGCAAGGAATGAAGATCATATACCACAGTTATTTTAATAAAGTGTTCGGTTCGAAATTCCTAGCACCTGAAAATGGCCGAAGCGTACAACGGCCGAAACGTTGTACAAATGACAACAAAGATGAGGACAATAGTCCGAATAATGTAAATAGTGGTCAAACAAGACTTACAACTAAGCTCTTCTCTGCATTCTTACGTCAACTTGTCGAAGGAATACTTTCTACGCAGAGATTCTTTGAATTCTTTCTTCCATTGTTTCAAACAATTTCTTCTTAGATCTTCTTTGTATTCTTTCTTCTATTTTGTGAAAGCAATACTGTCTACATAGATTCTCTTGGTAGACTTTCTTCCACTGATCAAAGCAATACTTTCTACTTAGAGTTTCTTTGATTTCTTTCTTCCTCTCGTCAAAGAAAACAATAAGATCTTCTTTTAATTCTTCATTGTCATCAAAAATAAACTTTCTTTCCAGCTTTCTTATATACATTCATCCACTGGTCAAATCAATAATTTCTACTGAGATCTTCTTTATACACTTTCTTCCAATTTGTCAAAGTAATACTGTCTACATAGATCTTTTTATTCTTTCTTCCACTTTGTCAAAACAGTAATCTCTGCTTAGCTCTTCTTTGTATACTTGCTTCTACTTTGTGCAAGCAATTCTTTCTTCTCAGATCATTTTGTATGATTTCTTCGACTGGTCAAACAACACATTCTACGTAGACTTTCTTTGTATTCTTTGCAAAACTTTCAACTTTGGTTTTCCTTGTATTCTATCTTCCAGCTTGTCAAAGCAATACTTTCTAATTAGATTTTCTTTGTATTCTTTCTTTTTGTGGTCAAAGCAATACTTTCTACTAAGATCTTCTTTGTATTTTTTCGTCAAATCAATACTTTATAGATCTTTTTGTATTTTTCTTCCAGGCGTCAAAGCAACATATTCTACTTAGATCTTTTTGTATTCTGTCTTCCATTCTATTTATCTCCTCTTTGTATTTTTTATTTCACTGGTCAAATCAAACCTTTCTACTTATCTCTTCTTTGTATTCTTTCTTCCACTGGTCAATCAATGCACTCTACTTAGCTTTTCTTTGTATTCTTTGCTCCACTTTGTCAAAGTAATACTTTCTTCTTAGATCTTCTTTGTATTCTTCCTTCCACTGGTCAGTCAATACTCACAACTTAAATTTCTTTGAATATTGTCCTCAAATTTTTCAGATCAATGCTTTCTACTTAGATCTTCTTTGTATTCGTTCTTCGACTAGTCAGTCAATGCTCTCTGCTTAGATTTTCTTTGTATTTTTTCTCTACTTTGTCAAAGCAATACTTTCTACTTAGATCTTCATTTTATGATTTTTACTGGTCAGTCAATACTTACTACTAAGCTTTGCTTTGTATTCTTTCTTCGATCTTGTCAATGCGATATTTTCTACTTATCTCTTTCTTTCACTGGTCAGTCAATATCTCTACTTAGCTTTTCTTTGTATTCTTTCCTCTACTTTGTCAAAGCAATACATTCTACTTGTCACGTTTTGTATTATTTCTTCTACTGGTCAGTCAATACTCTCTCCTTACACTGTCTTTGTATTCTTTCCTCGATATTGTTTCTACCTATCTCTTCATATTCTATTTTCCACTGCTCAGTCTATACTCTATAATTAGCTTTCCTTGCATTTTTTTCCTTTTTGTCAAAGAAATATTTTCTACTTTGATCTTTCATACTGGTCAGTCAATATTGTATTCTTTCCTACACTTTATTAAAGCAATACCTTTTACTTATCACTTCTTTGTATTCTTTCTTCCACTGGTCAGTCAATTCTCTCTACTTGACTTTTCGTTGTATTATTTCCTCCACTTTGTAAAAGTAATATTTTCTACTTAGATCTTCTTTGTTTTCTTATTCTACTGGTTAGTCAATACCCTCTACTTAGCTTTTTTTTGTATTTTTTTCTTCATTTTGACTAAGCAGTATCATTTACTTAGATCTTTTTTGTATTCTTTCTTCAATGGTAAATCAATACTCTCTACTTAATTTTTCTTTGTATTTTTCCTCCCCTTTGCAAAATCCATACATTTTAAATCATCTTCTCTTTCTATTATTTCTTCCTCGCCTCAATGCAATAATTTATACTTATTTCGTTTTTGTATTCTTTCTACCACTGGTCAATCAATGCCATCTACAGAGATTCCCTTTGTATTCTTTTCACCACTTTGTCAAAGCAATACTATCCACTTATCTCGTTTTTGTGTTCTTTCTTCCACTGGTCAGTCAATATTCACCAGTTAGCTTTTCTTTGTATTCTTTATCAAGTTCGTCAAGCAAAACTTTCTACGAATCTATAATTTGTTTTCTCTCCTCTGCTAGTCTGTCAATACACTTTACTTAGCTTTTTTTTCTTGTTTTTGTTTTTGTATATTTACCTCCACTTTGTCAAATCAATACTTTCTACTTAGATCTTCGTATTCTTTCTTCTACTGGTCAGTCACAACTCTCTATTTATTTATTTCTATTCTTTCGTCCACATAATCAAAACAATATTTTAGATCTTCTTTTTACGCTTTTACTACTTGTCAGTCAATATACACTATTTACCTTTGCTTTGTATTCTTTCTTCCCCTTTGTCAAAGCAATAATTTCTACTTATCTCTTTTGGTATTCTTTCTTCCACTGGTTGGTCAAGACTCTCTACTTACCTTTTCTTTGTATTCTGTCTTCAATTTTGTCAAATCGATAATTTCTACTGATCTCTTCTTTGCCAAACAAATACTATCTACTCGTATCCTATTAGTTTTCTTTCTTCCACTGGTGAGTCAATGCACTCTACTTAGCTTTTTTTTTTTTGTATTCTTTCCTTCACTTTCAAAATGCAATGCTATCTACTTATTTCTTTGTTATATCATTTCTTCCACCGGCCAGTCAATACTATCTACTGAGCTTTTCTTTGTATATTTACTCCACTATGCCAAGCAATACATTCTACTTACTTGTTGCTCTTGTAATGCACTGCGATTATGTTTGTGTAAATTGTTTTTAATTGTCAAATTTAGGTTTGGTATATTAGGGTTTTGGTTATATGTAGGAATTCTAAGACCGGCCATGTTTGTTTTTTTTATTTTATTGTTCTCTCTTCCTCCCTTGCTAACTGGACACATGGCTTTGAGATGTTCCCTCCCCCTCCCCCTCCAATGTATTCTACCCTCACACTACTGTCTGTTACTGCTTACTTAAAGGTAACTTAAACTTTCCAGAACTGAATAGAGAAAACAAAATGAAGATAATTTTTGAAATTTTCTTAACTTTTTTCTGTCAGTCAGCCTGCAACTGGTAAGTTTTAGCCAGTGTGATCTTATTTTTTGAATTTTTTATTTTTTAATTTTTTTTTCTTCCTTTTGGTTCTTATCTTTTTTGTCTAATTTTTGTTCCTGTTTTGTTACTAACCTAAGTTCTCTACTTGTCGCTCTTGTAATGCACTGCGATTATGTTTGTGTAAATTGTTTTTAATTATCAAATTTAGGTTTGACTTATACTAAGTTGAAACTTAGTTAACTTCAGTCACACATTTATTCTTTATTTTTTTTTTTTTTTTTTAATTGGAGTAGATAGTACCTTCTATCGCCCGGTCTCACACGCCACCCGCTTCTTTTGGACAGGAGTAGAGGTGATCGCCTTGTTTCTTGTTTAGGAAGGGGTTCCCGGTTCATCTCTCTCTTTTTCGGTCTTTATGTCGGTTCGGCTGGAAGCTTTTTGCAGTTGGTGAATATGGTGGCAATGTCTCGTCATTCTGAGGGTACCGGGTTGGCAGTTTCCTGGTTGCTGCTTCCGACTGGTAGTTAGGAGCCCGAACTCTTGCGTAGCGTCTTGAGAGGCTGCTCTGATCAACAGTTGAATAATATCGGGGTTCCTGTAGTGCCATTTTGCGCATGGACGGGCGTCCCTGCATGAATTTCCGATGGGCAACCCCGAGGCCACATTATGCTGCAGGCGGAGCCATTCACCATCCTTCACCTGCTGCAATTAACGACCATCTGACCCTACTCTAGACCTCTCTCTATCCACAACTATAACTAGCATGAAATTAAACAAACAAAATAGCAAGCCTAAACCAGCTAGTCGTAAATCGCCCAAACCTATCTGCATTACCTTCACAAATATACGAGGTATTCGCAGTAACTTTAATAGTGTAGAATCTTTCCTTCTAACTAACTCACCCGATATCTTAGCTATATGTGAGACTAACCTTGACCCTTCTATCCCCTCTTCAGAGCTGTTCGTTCCTGGTTACCTTCCTCTCTTCAGGAAGGACTCCAATGTCCATATGCATGGGCTTGGTGTATATGTCAGCGAACAACTCCCTCTAGCCAGGGTCACATCTCTTGAATCCCTTGATCATTCCTTCATGCGCTTTCGCCTCTCACTTCTAAGCTCGGTTAGCTATCTCTTCTTCCACTACCGCTCCCCCTCCTCCTCTGACTGTACGGTACTTGATTGCATCTCTACTAATATCGACAGGGCCATTTCTACTCACCCATCTGTCCATATCTACTCACCCATCTGCCATATCTACTCACCCATCTGCCCACTGGTATTTGGCGATTTTAACGCCCACCACACCAAGTGGCTTGAAAACTCAGCCACCGACCTTGCTGGGATCCGCACCATGCATTTTCAATAGCCCAAGCTCTAACGCAAGTGGTGGACTTCCCCACGCGTTTCTCTAATAACCCTAACGGAAGGGACTCTTTACTCGACCTTTGCTTTACCTCCATCCCAGACTCCTGCACTACCAGGCAACTCTGCCCCCTCGGAAACTCTGACCACGCCGTAGTCTCCGTAAACATATCAATCCGCACTAACTCTACCCAAGAAAACCAGACCAGCAGAATATCATACTGCTACCGAAGAGCCGACTGGGACTCGTTCAGGGACTTCCTCTGCGACGTCCCCTGGAACAACGTATTCGATCTTCCTGTCGAAGACTGTGCCTCCGAGGTCTCCTCTTGGATTAAGGCTGGCATCGATGCTTTTATCCCGGCCAGGAAATTCCAACTAAAACCAAATTCGTCCCCCTGGTTCTCACCCGCTTGCGCGGCCGCCATTGCCCACCGGAACCATTTCTTCCGGCTCTATCGAAGCTGCTCGTCGAACCAAAACAGGCGCCTTTTCACCTCAGCACGGAACAAGTGTAAAAAAGTACTGAACGAAGCCAAGAGGGCGTTTGCTACCAGAATTAGGCAACGCATAGCATCCTCTAAGTTTGGTTCCAAAGATTACTGGCGTCTCTGCAAAAGCGTGCTCAGCAGGAACAAGACTTCAATACCCCCACTAATCAATGAATTTGAAGTTCTCACCTCCCCAGCCGACAAGGCTGAATGCTTTGCCCGTAGATTCTCAACCAATTCGACACTGGACTCGTTAGGAATACCTACACCAGACTTCCCACCCAGAACTAAGTCTCAACTAAAAAAAACGTCCACATTACACCCTCGCTGGTTGTCAAGATAATTGCACAACTTGACCCACACAAAGCGAGCGGCGGTGACGGAATCCCAGTCATAGTACTGAAGAAATGTGCCCCAGAACTCTCCTCTGTCCTCTCTAAACTCTATAACCTCTGCCTATCTGCTTCCTGCTTTCCTGCCTGTTGGAAGTCCTCCTGCGTAGTTCCTATATTTAAGAATCTGGCGAACCCTCAGACCCCGCCAATTACCGTCCTATTAGTCTCTTTCCAATCTTTGGTAAAGTTTTCGAAGCCATTATCAACGCCGAGGTGATTCAGCATCTCATGGCCAACGGGCTTCTCTCTGACAAACAGTACGGGTTTCGCTTCACCAGGTCTACTGCTGATATGCTAACGACCATTACCGAGTACATATACCAGGCACTCGACAAGAATGGTGAAGCCCGAGCCGTTGCCTTGGATATCTCCAAAGCATTCGACAGGGTCTGGCATGCTGGCCTCTTGTGCAAACTGCGGAGCTATGGGATAACTGGACATCTGTTTGACCTCATCCATTCTTTCCTCTCTAACCGCACATTGAAGGTGGTATTAAATGGGCATGCCTCCCAAAACTACCATACGAACGCGGGCGTCCCTCAAGGTTCTATCCTAGGTCCCACGCTCTTTCTGATCTACATTAATGATCTCCCCGACACCATTAGATCCCAAGTTGGCATGTGTGCCGACGACACAACAATCTACTCTCGCATCGATCAGAAACCAGGTCTGGATGACAAAGTGAACCTCGCTGCCGTACTTGAAAGGGACCTCCAATCCGTAGTGGCCTGGGGTAGGAAATGGCTGGTAAATTTCAATGCCTCTAAAACAAAGCTGTTATCAACTAACCACCATAGACAATCGCATCTACCTCCCATTAGCATGGGACAGGCTAGCCTCCCAGAGAGTAAAATACTACGCCTCCTTGGCCTTACACTTTCGGCGGACCTCAAATGGAATGACTATATTGAATCCATTGCCAAGTCTGCTGCTATGAAGGTCGGCTCTCTGTGCAGGGCCCGGAAGTTTTTCCCACCTGAATCTATTCTGCACATATACAAATCTACCATCCGCCCGTATATTGAATATTGCTGCCATATCTGGTCGGGTGCCCCTGCTGCTCTCCTTGGGCTTCTTGACAAAATACAAAGGAGGATCTGTAACGTGGTTGATACTGACTTGGCAGACCGGCTGCAGCCGCTCTTTCACCGGCGTGATGTGGCTTCCCTGTGCCTCTTCTACAAGTACTTTCATGGCTTCTGCTCCGATGAGCTTAGATCACTGGTGCCGCCTAAGCACGAATTTACACGTGATACTAGATTAGCAACTAGGTCCCACCCTTTTACAGTTAAACAAATAAGATGTAACCGTAAGTTCTACTCCAACAGCTTCTTTTCTCGCGCTTCCCGCCTGTGGAACTCCCTTCCACAAGTCTGCTTTCCCGATAGTTACAATCTCCAGGTGTTTAAATGTAGGGTCAATAGACACCTCCTATCACACTAACTCCCAACTATTCTCACAACACTCTCATCTACCCAACCCTCATTCTCGGTACCCTTACCCGCCTATCACCCACCCTCTGACATTTCCTATATTCAATCATCCTTTCTCCACTCTACGTAGCCCCCTGCGCAGTAGTGGCAGTGACATGCCTTGCTCGGGGTGAAACGCTTATAAAAAAATTAAAAAAATATTCTTAGTATTTCCTTCTTCCACAAGTCAGTCAATACTATCTACTTAAGTTTCTTTGTATTCTTTCATCAACTCTGTTAAAGCAATATTTAGATCTTCTTTCTATTCTTTATCCCACTGTTCTGTCTATACAATTTACTTAACTTTTCTTTGTATACTTTCCTCCATTTTTTTATGGCCAGTCTTTCTACGTATCTCTTTTTTCTATTCTTTCTACTTCTGTTTAGTTAAAACTGTCTACGTAGCTTTTCTTTGAATTCTTTCTTCCATTTTGTCAATGCAATATTTTCTACTTATCTCTTTTTGTATCCTTTCTTCCACTGGTCAGTCAATACATTCTACTTTTCTTTGTAATTTTTCATCAACTTTGTCAAAGCAATATCTTCTACCAATCTCGCCTTTTTACCACTGGTCTGTACTTAGCATTTCTTTGTATTTTTTCACCCTTTTGCCAAAGCAATATTTTCTACTTAGATCTTTTTTATATTCCTTCTTTAACTGGTCAATCAGCACCTCTACTTAGCTTTTCCTTGTATACTTTCTTCCATTTACCAAAGCAATATTTTCTACATATGTCTTTTTGGGGTTCTTTCTTGCACTGGTTCATTAAATCTCTCTACTTACGTTTTCTTTGTATTCTTTACTTCACATTATCATACAATATTTTCTGCGTATCTCTTTTTGTATTCTTTCTCTACTAAGCTTTTCTTTGTGTTCTTTCCTCCACTGTGACCAAACAATACTTTCTACTTAGATCATTTTCGTATTCTTTCTTTCACTGGTCAAACAATACTCTCTACTTAACTTTTCTTTATACACTTTACTCCACTTTATCAAAGCAATACTCTTTACTAAGATATTCTTTATATTGTTTTATCCAGTGGTCAATCCATACACTCTACTTAGATTTTGCTTATGTTCTTTCCTCCAATTTGTTAAAGTTTTATCTTTTTGTATTCTTTTCTCCACTGGTCAATCTATATTCTCTACTTAACTTTTTTTATATTCTTACTTCCATTTTGTCAAAGCAATACTTTCTACTTAGATTTTCTTTGAATCCTTTCTTCTACTGGTCAATCCACATTTACTACATACTATTTGTTTATATTCTTTTGTTTTCATGCCAAAGTAATACTTTCTACATAGAACTTTTTTGTATTCTTTCTTTCATTGGTCATTCAATACTCTCTACTTAGCTTGTCTTTATATACTTCCGTCCACTTTGCCAAAGCAATACTTTTTTTTAATCATATCACCCCGGGCAAGGCGGTAAGGCCACTGGTGTGCAGGGGGCTAAGTAAGAGTAAAAAGATTGGAAAAGAGAAAGCCGGAAACCACATCCTAAACAGGGAACTAGGGATGAACCTCTACACTTGTTCAATAGATGTGGGTGGAGTGTGAACCGGACGATAGTTCGGTCTATCTACTCCAATTGAAAAAAAAATAAGGAAAAGACTTTCTTTGTATTCTTTCCTACATTTTGTCAAAGTAATACCTTCTAATACGTTCATTTTGTTTTCATTGTTCCCCTGGTCAAACCATCCTCTCTTTCGCATTTCTTTATATTCTTTCTTCCATTTTGTCAAATCAATACTTTCTATGACATTTTCATTTAAGTGTCAAAAAGTTGACAGGCAAAACTAATTAAATGAAAATTAATTAAATGAAAATTAATTAAATAATAATTAATTAAATCATTATAATAATTATTTTATTAAACCATTATGAAAATAAGTTTATTCTGGATATCCAACATTTTTAAGAACCAGGTGTAGTAAACCGAGATCATTAAGTATAAAGATATCTAGACCCAAGCGGAAGGCTGACCTGTAAACTGTCACTAAAACAAAACACTCTGCAGGTGTAATGACATGTTAAAAATTACTTCAATTTCAAAATATAAACATATTTTGAGTTTGGCAAACAGGTGGGTTGCTTCACCCGGGGATTGGGTGCAAGTATGGCACAAGGTAATAAATCATTGATCAACCAACCACAGGGCTTGCTTCTTGTTAGCCCACCCCGATGACTGCGACTAATTGGCTGATTATTTAAACCAATCAGATGCAACCCAGGGCGGTTGTTTCGACGATAGCCATTGGCCGGTGATCCCTATTGGCTGACCAATCAGGAGCTAATTATTCGGGATTCGGGCCCATAAATAGAGAACCCCCAGAGCAAAAAATCGAGTCGGTCATTTTTCGCTACCCAGAACCGAATCCGTTGCCACTGCATACTCCATCATTGACACTGCCTAATTGCAGTTAAGATTTCTTCGAGTTAAGGAAACTTTTTCCGCCAGTCAACTACATTCACCCCTCACTTCGCAGTGTTTGTTTTAACTTGATAAGAAATTATTGTATACCAGTGTAAATAAATGTTTGTTATTCTTTATAACAAACACTTTTCGTCATTTCTTTGATGGTGTGGCAACTATTCTTCTACTCCGATGCCAAATTCAACATTCCATCGACTGAATTGTATCCATCCCCCCTTTCGCGGATCTTAAGAAACAACGTGGGCGCGGAAGGAATCAGAGAACAACCAGTCTGGAACATGTGGTAATCACGAAACCATCGGCCAACCCGGTATCGTGAAGATATAGTACCACACTTTCTACTTAGATTCTCTTTGTATTCTTTCTTTCCCAGGTCAATACATACTCTATATTTTTCTTACATTTATATACTTTCCTCCACTTTATCCAAGCAATACTTACTATTTAGGTCTTCTTTGTATTAAGTTTTCCACTGGTCAATCCAAACTCTCTGTTTAGATTTTATTTGTATTCTTTTCTTCAGTTTGTCAAAGCAGTCGTGTCTACTTAGATCTTCTTTATATTCCTTCTTCCCCGTGTCAATCCATACTCTCTACTTAGCTTTTTTCTTTATATTCTTCCCTCCACTTTGTCAAAGCAAGTCCTTCTGTTTAGATCTTCTTTGTATTTTTCTTTATATTCTTTCCTCCACTTTGTCACAGCAAGTCCTTCTGTTTAGATCTTCTTTGTATTTTTCTTCCCATAGTCACTCAATACTCTCTACTTCACTTTTCGTTCTATTCTTTCCTCCTCTTTGTCAAAGCAATATTTTCTAGTTAGATCTTTGTATTCTTTCTTCCCCCCCATACTCTCTACTTAGCTTTTCTTTATATGGTGGGAAAGTAATATAAATTTATCTTTTTTTGATATTTTTCTGTTCAGTACTGAGGCAACAATGTAATTTATATTTTTTCGAAGGAAAACTGGAAAAAGCAATGAAAATATTGTCTATTTTGATGTGTTTCATTTGAGAACTAAGAAAACCAATGTAAAATTAGTTAAATTTAATACTTTCTAAAAGACAAGTGAGAAAAGCAATGAAAAGATGATGCTTGTGTGTATAAGTGTTCTTTGATTCTGATGTGTAACGGTCTGATGCTGCTGCCGACATAAAATTCCTCACATTTGGCGCATTGTATGCGGTACACGATATATACCTGATGGCATATACCGGTGTCAGGAATAGTGCAATTGGTCAGTGGTCGTTTCTAGTATGTTGGTTGTTGTAGTTGTAATTGAGATGTCTACGAAGAGTGAGGCCGTAGTAGGCCGGCTGTATATCCAGTCCTTCTCTGCGGATAGCTCTACGTACTTTTGTGGGGATGTTTTCGCTTAATTGTGGTAACCTCAGGAAGCAGGTGTTAGAGAGTGTGTGTCGCCTTCGGCCTTTATTACCTTTACGTTCCAGGCGACCCGCAAAGGACTGGAGGTAACCGTCAGTTTTCAGTATCTCCTTGAAATGTGCAGTGTGAGTGTTTCAGTTTTCTTCTTTGCTGCATTTACCCCGGATACGTGTGAGCTCGTTTCTAATGTCTCCGGTCTTTGTGCTGAAAGGGAGGGCTGATTGGTAGTGGACAAACATGTCCTTACTGGCAGGCTTTTCGTAGAAATCTGTGTGGATGTCACCTTTTTCCGATACTTTTAGCCCGAAGTTCATCAGTGACGGGGTGTTCGATGGTGAATTTTATGTTGCCATCCATACCGTTGAACGTTGCCGCCATTCTATTCGCCTCATCACGTGAAGAGGTGAGAATGAGTATGTCATCAATGTATCTTGAACACCTGCCATTCGTACACCTTATTTATAAGGTGTACGAATGGCAGGTGTTGAGACATTCCTGTTGATTCATGTATGTGATGGCAAGTAATTCCGATAAGCTGAACCCCATCGAAAGGCCCGTGGTCTGTTTATATGTGCGCCCTTTGAACGTAAAATAGGTGTTGTCTACTACAGTCATCGTGAGTCTGCTGGGGTGAGGTTGTAGCAATACAGGCTTGAAGTGATAATGCACTCCGTTATCAAATTAACCGCTGGGCAAGCCGGTACTGACGTGTATAGTGAGACAACATCAAGGCTAAATGCGTATCGGTTATGCTGTAGTTGGTTTTGTTGAAGTCCGTGTATTCTATGGATGACTTCATCGAAACTTTTGACGTGTCTGGGATAGGTAGAGAGTATTTTGAAATTTTTCCTATGAGAATTGAGAAAACAAATGAAAATAATGCTTAATTTAATATTTTTCCAATGAAAAGTAGGAAGAGCAATGAAAATATTGCTACTTTTGATATTTTTATTTGAGAACTGAGAAAGCAAATGTAAAATATTATTTATTTATAATTTTTCAAAACAAAAGTAGAAGAGCAATGAAAATATAGCTTATTTTGATATTTTTAATTTTAGAACTAAGAAAACAAATGTAAAAATATATTAATTTTTTATTTTACGAAAGAAATTAGGAAAAGCAATGAAAGTATGGCTTATTTAGAATTTTTTCATTTGAGAACTGAGAAAACAAATGTAAATGTTACATAATTTTCAAATGTAAATTGGTGAAAGCAATTAAATTACATCTTCTTTTGTTAAATTCCATTTGAGAACATAGATTTCAAATGTACATGTTGCTAAATTTATTATTTTTCAAATGAAAAGTGGGAAAAGCAATGAAAAATTAGCTTTTTATATTTTTCATTTGAGAACTGAGAAAACAAATGGAAATATTGCTTAATTTGTCATTTTCCAACATTAAAATATTTTTACATTTGTTTTCTTAGTTCTAAAATAAAACAAGCTTTTATTTTATACTTTTCTTTTGAAAAAGTCAATGTAAATATAGCTAATACTGATATTGTAATGCCCCTCTATTAGCCTATGGTCTACAAATAGCTTCTCTTTCTCTACCCAGCCCGATTAGAAACATTTAACACTATGGTTGATTGATGAATTGATTTCTTTAGTTCTCGGTCCATTCTGCCCCCATGTTGTAATTAATTGGTCACAGACAGGCCAAGATTTTTTGTGAATATCCTGCCTCGGTTCAATCCAAGGTGTAAAGTATTAATAATAAAAAAAATAATTACTCAGAGAAGAATAATGAATATTAAAAAATTTTGCAATTTATCTTTGAGTATCTAATGACTTTGTTAGTGGTATACATGCAGGGTTGTCAATCTAAATTGTCCCCAAATCAGACGCAACATTTGGTTATACTGGTAAAGGTTGACAGAGTTTGCTCAATTATTTTTTGGTAAATCTCAGAGTTACGCTCAGGCAGTAGTCACATGAGGTCAATCTCTGTCTTTCCTCACAGCCTGAATCTTGGATCTCTCTCTGTTCAATTTCTCTCTTTTTATCGGTGTCAGCCAATAACTGGTGTGGAGGTAGTCTCCCCTCTTTCAAACCGGTCGCTGGAGATCAGGGGGCACTGGAACCGGTCGCTGGACATCAGGGTTCACTGGAACAGGTCGTCGGACGTCAGTGGGCACTGGAACCGGTAGTGAGACGTCTGTGAAACGCCGCAGTAGGTAGCTGGTGGCAGCCGGAGTCACTGGAAACTGCAAGAATTAGCTGCGGGAGTGAGCAGGAAGCCGCTGGAAACTGCAAGAGTGAACTGGATGCCGCGGAAAGCTCGGTCGACTTGACTGGTCGCGTCAATGTCGCAATGCAGTGACGCTCCTTGCCGAGAGATATTTATTCTCTCCCACTTGAGACTTGACACAAGGTCTTTTTTTAATGTGGGGACTGGGAACTGGTCAAAACATTACCTATCCACCGCGATGTATAGGTTCAAAACCGGTCTAAAATGGTCTTATTCGGTCATTTTGGACCAAGCCGGAAGGCCGAGGATATTTATTCTTATCCTCCACTTGAAAGAGATGTGACACAAGGTCTTTTTTTTGTAATGTGTGGAAACTGACCGCGTACGCCCAGGTACTGGTCAAAATATTACCTATCCACCGCGGTGGATAGGTTCAAAACTGGTATAAACCGGTCTTAAACTGGTCTTATTTGGTCATTTCAGACCCAGCCGGAAGTCCGAGAGATATTTATTTTTCTCCCCTCTTGAGAGAGATGTGATACAAGATCTTTTTTAATGTGGGTTACCTGAGCGCGTACGCCCAGGTAAGGGTCAAATATTACCTATCCAGCGCGGTGGATAGGTTTAAAATCGGTCTAAACTGGTCTTAAACTGGTCTTATTTGGTCAATTCGGACACAGCCAGCCAAAACCTTTCGGGTCGAGAGTTATTTACTCTTCGCCCTCACACGAGAAAGATGTGACACAAGGTTTTTTTTAATGTGGGGACTTTCGGGATGAGAATATTTACTCTTCTCTCCCACTTGAGAGAGATGTGACACAAGGTCTTTTTTAATGTGAGTTACCTGAGCGCGTACTCCCAGATTCGGGTCAAAACATTACCTCTCCACCGCGGTGGATAACTTCAAAACCGGTCTTAAACGAATCATATTCGGTCATTTCTGACCCTGAAGGCCGAAGACTTTCGGGCCGAGATATATTAACTCTTCTCCCTACTTGAGAGAGATGTGACACAAGGTCTTTTTAAATGTGGGGAACCTGAGCGCGTACGCCCAGGTACTGTTCAAAACATTACCTCTCCACCGCGGTGGATAGGTTCAAATCCGGTCTAAACTGGTCTTAAACTAGTCTTATACTGCTATTTCGGAACCGGAATGCCAAAGACTTTCGGGCCGAGAGATATTTAGTCATCTCCTCCACTTGAAAGAGATGTGACACAAGGTCTTTTTTAATGTGGGGAACCTGAAAGCGTACGCCCAGGTACTGGTCAAAACATTACTTATCCACCTCGGTAGATAGGTTCAAAACCGGTCTAAATTGGTCTTAAACTGGTCTTATTCGGTAATTTTCGACACATACGGCCGAAGCCTTTCGAGCTGAGAGTTATTTACTCTTCTCCCTCACTTGGGAGAGATGTGACACAAGGTCTTTTTTTTTTTAATGTGGGGAACCTGAGAGCGTACGCCCAGGTACTGGTCAAAACATTACTCATCCACCTCGGTGGATAGGTTCAAAACCGGTCTAAACTGTTCTTAAACTGGTCTTATTCAGTTATTTTGGACCGGAAGGCCGGAGCCTTTCGGGCCGAAAGTTATTTACTCTTCTCCCCTACTTAAGAGAGATGTGACACAAGGTCTTTTTTATGTGGGAAACCTGAGCGCGTACGCCCAGGTACTGCTCAAAACATAGGTTCAAAACCGTTCTAAACAAATCTTGAACTGGTCGTATTCTATATTAATTAGTTCATTTCGGACCCCAGCCGGACGGACGGGTGCACAGAAATATTTACTCTTCTCCCCCATTTGATAGAGATGTGACACAAGGTCTTTTTTTAATGTGGAGAACCTGAGTGCGTACGCCTAAGTACTAGTCAAAACATCACCTATCCACCGCGGTGGATTGGTCCAAAACCGGTCTAAACTGGTTTTAAACTGGTCTTATTCGGACTTAATTTTGTCATTTTGGACCCCAGCCGGACGGACGGGGCCGAGAAATTTTTACTCTTCTCCCCCACTTGAGAGAGAAGTGACGCAAATTCTTTTTTAATGTAGGAACTTTCGGGCTGAGAATATTTTCTCTTTTCCCCCACTCGAGAGAGGTGTGACACAAGGTCTTTTTTTATGTAGGGAACCTGAGCGCGGTGGATAGGTTCAAAACCGTTCTAAACTGGTCTCAAACCTGTCTTATTTAGTTATGTTTGACCCAGCCGGAAAACCGGGATCTTTCGGGCCGAGAGATATTTACTCTTCTCCCCCAAAACCGGTCTACACTGATCTTAAACTGGTCTTATTCGGTCTTAGTTTGGTCATTTCGGACCCCAGCCAGACGGCCTGGGGCCGAGAGATATCTACTTTTCTCCTCCACTTGAGAGAGATGTGACACAAGGTCTTTTTTTAACGTGGGGAACCTGAGCACGTACGCCCAGGTACTGGTCAAAACATTACCTATCTACTGCGGTGGATAGGTTCAAAACCGTTCTAAACTGGTCTTATTTGATTATTTTTTACCCAGCTGGAAGGCCGAAACCTTGCGGACCGAGAATTATTTACTTTTCTTCCCCACTTTAGAGAGACGTGACAGAAAGCCTTTTTTAATGTGGGGAACCTGAGCGCGTACGCCTAGGTACTGGTCAATCATTACCTATCCACTGCGGCGGTTAGGTTCATACTGGTCTAAACTTGTCTTAAACTGGTCTTATTTGAGAAAAATTAAAAAAGAATAAATAAATAAGTTTCTCTGTGGTATTAGGTAATTCTTTCTGTTACCGTTATCAAAATACGAATTATAAATACCGAGAGTCTAATCCAAAAAAAACAAATTTTATTAATCTTAAAGAACGATAACATACAGATTGTCCTGCATAAAATGCCCTTTATGCTGGGTACGATAAACGTGGTAACAGATATTTACAATGTTTGCGAATAAAAATTAAAATTACATTTAGTTATGATTAAAACTTTGAAAATGGTGTAAGTTACCTCATTTTAGCCGGTTATATTACAGCTGATAATAGTTTTTCTGTTAATTACTAAAACGGATACATTTTACATTGTCTTTTTATTATTAAAAAAAAAAGACAGTATTATTAAAAGCTCTATATTTAATTTTGAGCTAATATAGCTCAAAATTAAAGATTATTAAAGATTTTACAAATAGAAAAATCTTTACGGAAGTTTTTTTTAAATTAATATATTTACGTAAATTTAATACGCAAATGTAAACAAAAAGGGTTGTATTCACCCTATTATTTAAATATTTAAGAGACTTTAATTAGGCTGAAAGTCTAAAAAGCCATTTACATTCAAGTTATTAAATCAATAATTTAACTTGAATAAATTACATATTAACTGCGTTAATATGTAGAAATATTGATATACGCCGATATAACGATCAATAATTCTATCTCTAATAAGTTAATAGATTAAGTTAATAAATTATAGTTGCTAATAAATTTAGCAACTTAGAAAATTACGATTTCATTTGGAATATATGAAACCGGAGAAAATCGGATACGTCCGTTAGTTTAAGGCGCTCAGATTATTCTGAGTTTAATTTGACAAGCTTACTTAAACGAAAACTTTTGCAGACGATAATTTTTTCCGCATGGCGCTAGATATAGAAATTAGTGCAGATGTCCACGTAAGCGTCAATTTCCAAGGACATACCAAAGAAACGCCCATATTCCAAATAAAGAATTTTTGCATTGATGCCAAAAAAAAGCTCATGTTACAAATAAAGAATTTTTGGAACTAATCCTAAAATCGTCAGGATTATGCGTTTATACAATTTAAATACAATTTTTTCGAATTAGTAATAGCGACAAAAACTTATACTTGAAAAAATTTCAACCGAGAAAATATTTTACAATAAAATATAAAAAATAAGTAGCATTCGGTTGAAATACAGAAAAATAATTTTTACATTCCCCCAAGACAAAAAAAATGCGATGAAATCCAAAAGGTTTATCGCATATGAAAAAGTTAAACAATAGAAATACACTTTTCAAATTCTGAGACTGAACGAAAAAATTACAAAATTAGAAACAGTTTCAGAAATTATATATTACTACATGTCTTAATTGTGAACAATACCATAAAAAAAATTACAATTCACACTTGATATATTCAAGTATTTACAGCAAATAATTATACAAGAAAGTTTATGAATTACACTTGATACACTTATCAAGTGTTTACAGCAAATAGTTTTAAAAAGACAAAAAATAAAATAGCTATAGACCCTCTAATTTTATTATCAAACATTATATATATGAGTCACAGTGGCTGCTCATTTTATTTTTACAGGAATAGCTTTTCTATTAGACTAGGTATTTCTATTAATAGCAGAATCATGAGAAAAATATTTTGCCTCATCAGCAACAACTTGCGTTTGATGGCCGTGTGTCAATGACAATTCCATAAGATAGAGATGTTTGATGGAATGAATCTGTATACTTCCATCACCTTTTTAACATTGGCTGAACGCACATTACCATCGTCATCGATTATTAAATATATGACCCTACCCAAAAGCCAATGGGCTCGAGTTTTAGCAGGATTTTTAATAAGCACTACGTCATCAACCCTCAGTTTATTAACAAATTGCTGTTGATGTAGATTTTTGCATTGTTCTCTCAAGTTATTCATCACACCAAAGTTTGTGAATTTTTTTAGTAATTTATCTCTATTATCAAGAGAATTTACAATGTCTAGTCTATTAGGAGTTATATTGCAATCATTACTTTTTTCTATTTTGAGCATTAGGCCTTCTTTAACATGCGGATTGAAGAAATTAATAGGTGAAATGATATCTACACCAGAATCAGACGAACATCTGAAAGTAAGAGGTCTTGAATTAGTTGCACTTTGAATATCTGATAATAAAGTCAGCAGCTCATAAAAGTTCATTTTGGTTCTACCTATAGATTTATATAAACAGTGTTTTATGGTTTTAATCATTCTCTCTCACACGCAACCAAACCATGAGGAATATAGCGGAATAGTAAGATGTTTAATCTGGAAAATTCCAAATCTATTTTGGTAGTCGAAAGAATTTAAAAACTGATTTATAATATTACAACCAGAAATGAAAGATCTATAATTATCAGGAATACCATACAGATTTGAAAAATCTGATCAAAGCTAAAACAAAGAATTTCATGTTCATATCCTCCAACAGCTCAATATGTATAGCCCTTACATTAAGGCACGTGAATACAAGCAAGTAAACTTTTATATTTTCTTCCTTCCTGTGGATCCATAAAGGTCCAGCAAAATTCATTCCAGTATGAAGGAAGGGCCTCACTAAATTTACCCTATACTTTTAAGATTTGTTAATTTAGGGTATATTAATGAAAGTGCGTTATATCATTTACACACAAAGCAACTAGCCAAGTAAGCTTTAACAGAATGTCTAGCACGGGGAATATAATAACCGTTTAATCTCAACCGCGCCAGAATAGCAGCGATACCTTGTACTACGGTACTTTGTCATTTTCTCTCAGACATTTGAAATAACTCACAGGCCATTTTACAATATTCTCACTTATCCACAACGGGCTTCTTGCCCAAAAGTCAAAGTAGGACTTAAATTTCTTGATAGATAGACCTCTAGTTATAATGTCAACAGGATTTTGCAATGTAGGAACCTACCTAAAACAAACGTTTATACCATATTTAGAAGAAAATTCTTCCCTAATCAGGCTAACATGTTTTAGTCTGTTGCTAACAAAAGTATTTTTGCAACTAACTTTAGAAGATAACAATCAAGCTAAGACGACTTGAGCATCTAAAGCTACAAAAATGTTTTTAATTTCAAGTCGGCAAATTATATTAAATAGGCTTTTTAAACACATAATTGCCAGATATACAGCTAATAATTCCAAAGTAGGAAGAGATTTCTGAATCATAGGGGCAACTTTAGATTTGGCAAAAAAAACAGAGAAGATTTTCCATTTTGTACAAGATACATAGCACAGCCATAGGCAGATTTAGAAGCGTTACAAAATACAAATATATCAGTAGGTAAATCATCCCTATACACAAATCTAGAAAATGCAAATTTCCTTAACATGGTTAATTCTGGAGCTAAATCACTCCATTCTTTAACCTTGTCAGCTGGTATTATATCATCCCAACCAAGCTTCAATTTCCACAAATCACTCTGTAATAATTTTCCTCTCACTGTCACAGGTAAACATAATGAGAGAGGATCAACATCCCAGCATTTTGAGTCAAAATCTTCATTTTAGTACTTGCCGAAGAATCGATTATCTTAACGTTCAGCTTTACAACGTCTTTTAGATAATCATAATTATAACCCAGCATTTTAACCAGGTCACTGTCATGCTCTACAATAGTATTGTCAGCAACCATTTGTTTCCTTAATTTGTCTGAATTTGAATTACTAGAGAAAATTAAATTATCCACATAAAATCTTGTGCTTAACATCTTCGCACATTCGTTGTACGGTTAACTTTTAAATTGTATTAAAAAGTTAAGGATAAAGGGGCTAACCACAAATCCAAAAATTAACGTTGTATATCTAAAACAGACCAACTGATCCCCTACTTTCATGAAAAAAACAGAATCTAATCTTATCTTTATCAGTTTTTAATTCAATCATTAGGAATGCTTTGCAGATGTCGGCTAGAAATATATATTTGTTACTGCGGAAATAAATTAATAGATCCAGCATATTTATGATTAAATTTATCCCTGGATAAACAGCTACGTTTAAAGAGAGAGCACCGTATGTTTTTAACGAACAATTAAAAACAGGCTTAATATTTTGGTCATCATAGCCGCACAAAGATTCTTCAAAGGGGTCAGAGTGAAATGGTTTTGGGTCTAAAACGAAATTAACCAAATTGTTAATATTTGGATTGTGAGCTGCGACCATAGTATTAAAGTTGTTTTCGGGAACACAACCGTTACCATAGATTTATAATTTCCCTTTTTAATATATTGAGCAATTTATCAAAAAATATGTGACTCATTAAATCACAACCAGCAGATCCCCTGTCGAAAAAATCTAAATCAAAAGATGACTTAAGCTCAGTTAAATAAGCTTTAAATTTTATCAAAAATATTTTGACTGGTACAAGGTCATGGTCACTACTAAATTTTATATTTAAAATATCATTAAGGATGCATTTTTTATAAGACCTAAATCTAAAAATTCAGCTTTTGAAAGGTCTATAGCAATAGAATAGTTTACATCTGAAATAAACAGATGTTGTATAACTTTCAAAGGATAACCTCTAAGGTAACCTTTCAAAATTTGTAATTTGCACGAGTTGGCCTTAACGTTAGAAACAAAGTTTTCAAATTGAGTTTTAAAAAATTTTTAAAGCAAACTTATCTTGCTCATTTCCCTGGAAAACAGGACAGCTCATCTTCGGCAACATACAGCAGAGAGTAACATTATGGGAGGTATTTCTAGAGTCGGTTGACTGGACCCTTGAAGAAGTTTCCGCATCATTTCCAAATGTCGTCTGCATCTCCGCCAGCTTCGTCTCGATCCTTCTCCGAAAAACAACATCTCCATCCACTACATCGTTGCAGTCGTCTGCATCTTGATCTTTATCCCAATGCAGATTTAGCAGTTCATCAATTTTACTGTCAATTTTTTCCAAGAAGGAAAATATGTTTTTTTAAAACACAAAAACATTGTTCATTTTCCTCATCAATAGAAAATGAACCAAAATTCGGTTAAAAGTAGCCTTTAAAAACTCAATGTTCTTAATTAAACTGGCACAACCCTTTGAAAATTCTGTAGCCATCTTGGTACACAAATTACAAATATAAATAAATCTGTTACGAAAAACGCTTACCTTTTTGGATTAGACCACAGAACTATAAAACTCAGCTTATCACTATTAAAATAAGTGCAGGCTTTCTTAGCAAAATAAAAAGACAGAAAACTTTTAAACAAAAAGCCTATCCTTTTGAAGAAAAACCATTTTTAAACAGAAAGCCTGAACTTTTATGCAGAATGAGAAAAATTTTTAAAATAAATAAATAAATTTTTCTGTGGTATTAGGTAATTTTTTTTGTTACCGTTGTCGAAATAAGAATTATAAATTCCGAGATCCAAATCCAAAAAAAAACAAATTTTATTAATCTTAAAGAACGATAATATACAGATTGTCCTGCATAAAAGGTCCTTTATGCTGGGTACGATAAACGTGGTAACAGATTTTTACAATGTTTACGAAATAAAATGAAAATTACATTTAGTTATGATTAAAACTTCGAAAATGGTGCAAGTTACCTCATTTTAGCCGGTTATATTACAGCTGATAAAAATTTTTCCGTTAATTACTAAAACGGATACATTTTACATTGTCTTTTTATTATAAAAAAGACAGTATTATTAAAAGCTCCATATTTAATTTTGAGCTATATTAAAGATTTTACAAATAGAAAAAGCTTTACTGAAGTTTTTTTCTAAATTAATATATTTACGTAAATTGAATACGCAAATGTAAACAAAAAGGGTTGTATTCACCCTATTATTTAAATATTTAAGAGACTTTAATTAGGCTGAAAGTCAATAATTTAACTTGAATAAATTACATATTAACTGCGTTAATATGTAGAAATATTGATATACGCCGATATAACGATCAATAATTCTATCTCTAATAAGTTAATAGATTAAGTTAATAAATTAAAGTTGCTGATAAATTTAGCAACTTAGAAAATTACGATTTCATTTGGAATATATGAAACCGGAGAAAATCGGATACGTCCATTAGTTTAATGCGTTCAGATTATTCTGAGTTTAATTTGACAAGCTTACTTAAACGAAAACTTTTGCAGACGATAATTTTTTCCGCATTGCGCTAAATACAGAAATTAGTGCAGATGTCCACGTAAGCGTCAATTTCCAAGAACATACCAAAGAAACGCCCATATTCCAAATAAGGAATTTTTGCAATAATACCAAAAAACCGCTCATGATCCAAATAAGGAATTTTTGGAACTAATCCTAAAATCGTCAGGATTATGCGTTTATACAATTTAAATACAAATTTTTCGCTTTAGTAATAGTGACAAAAACTTATACTTGAAAAGATTTCAACCGAGAAAATGTTTTACAATAAAATATTAAAAATATTTAGCATTCAGTTGAAATACAGAAAAATAATTTTTACATGTTCGGTCATTTTGGACCCGGAAGGCCGAAGCCTTTCGAGGCGAGAGTTACTTACTCTTCTTCTCCACTTGAGCAAGATGTGACACAAAAACCTTTTTAACCTGAGGAACCTAAGCGCGTACGCCCAGGTACTGGTCAAATATTACCTATCCACCGCGGTAGATAGGTTCAAAACCGGTCTGAACTGGACTTAAACTGGTTTATTTGGTCATTTCGGACCCGGAAGGTCGAAGACTTTCGGTGCGAGGATATTCACTCTTTTCCCCGCTTGAGTAAGATGTGACACAAGGTCTTTTTAATGTGGGAAACCTAAGCGCGTACGCCCAGGTACTGGTCAAAACATTACATATCCACTGCGGTGTATAACTTCAAAACCGGTCTAACCTAGTCTGAAACTAGTCTTATTCGGTCATTTCGGACCCGGAAGGCCGAAGCCTTTCGTGGCAAAGATAGTTACAAATCTTCTCGACTTGAGAGAGATGTAACACAAGGACATTTTTAATGTGGGGAACCTGGGAGTGTACGCCCAAGTATTAGTGAAAACATTACCTATCCACCTCGGTGGATAAGTTTAAAGGCGGTGCATACTGGTTTTAAACTGGTCTGATTCTGTCTGACCCAGCCGCAAGGCCGAAGCCTTTCGAGGCGAGAGATATTTACTCTTCTCCCCTACTTCAGAGAGATGTGACACATTTTTTTAATGTGGGAAACCTGAGCGCGTACGCCCAGGTACTGGTCAAAATATTACCTATCCACCGTAGGGGATAAATTCAAAACCGGTCTAAACTTAATCTAAACTAGTCTTTAGTGGTCATTTTGAACCCCAGCTGGGTACTGTTCTAACATTAACTCTCCGCCGCGGTGGATAGGTTCGAAACCGGTCTAAACAGGTCTTAAACTGGTCTTAATTGCTCATTTCGGATCCAGCCTGACAGTCGGGTCCGAGAATATTTAATCTTCTCCACCACTTGATAGGGATGTGACACAAGGTCATTTTTAATGTGGGAACCTTTGCGCGTACACCCAGGTACTGGTGAAAACATTACCTATCCACCGCAGTGGATTGGTTCAAAAGCGGTCTCAAGTGGGGGAGAAGAGTAAATATCCCCGGTCCGAAATGACCAAATTAAGACCAGTTTAGACCGGTTCTGAACCTATCCACTGCGGTGGATAGGTAATGTTTTGACCAGTACCTGGGCGTACGCGCTCAGATTCCCCACATTAAAAAGGACCTTGTGTCCCATCTCTTTCAAGTAGGGGAGAAGAGTAAATACCCACCGGCCCGAAATGCGTGGACATCAATGACACATAGTTGAAGTAATAATTCTCACAGAGTAATCAGACAAAAGTCTCCTCCTTATGATAGGATCAAGAGCACTTTTCAAATTTCTGGCAAGTAACGTAACTAAACATGTTCTTTTGTGTGTTCTCAGCGCTTCATATTTTCTGACCAATCAGTGATGACTAGCACGAAATTCAAATTTTAAATTTTCTGATTCAGCATCTGTATTTAAGAAATACAAGTTATTATAATATTACTAGCAGTTTAGCCCGGTTTCACTCGGGTAATTTAAGGAATAATAAGAATAAAAAAAATATGATGAATTTACACCGCAAATACTTACACAACGTCCACCCTCGTAACTTTTATAGATATAGATAACAATGTAACATGTCTCTATTGGATATATATATATATATATATATATATATATATATATATATATTCTAAACATATGCTGTCAAATATAAGAGACAATGAACGTCTATTATGTTTAATCATGAGCCGTTCTAAACGTCGTATTTTTGCTTTAATTTCAGTTGAAAATAAAGACAAAAATTCTCCAACATTTGGATAATTATTTATTGATTTTCTTCTAAGCTTTTGGCTCACATGAGCCATCTTCAGAGAGGTTGTTTAAACTGAAATATTATAACATCCACCATCACCGACGATTTTGTGTTGACATAAAACTCCGCTTGGCAACGGCAATAGTTACCAAAAATATTAAACGCAGTTATTAAATTTGCGATGCAGTTTTATGACGTCACACCGCGTGATAGCGCGAAATGACAACAAAACCATGCATCTATTATTTTTGGTAACTATTGCCTCTGCCAAGCGGAGTTTTATGTCAACACAAAATAAAATCGTCGGTGATGGTGGATGTTATAATATTTCAGTTTAAACAACCTCTCTGAAGATGGCTCATGTGAGCCGAATGATTAGAAGAAAATCAATAAATAATTATCCAAATGTTGGAGAATTTTTGTCTTTATTTTCAACTGAAATTAAAGCAAAAATACGACGTTTAGAACGGCTCATGATTAAACATAATAGACATTCATTGTCTCTTATATTTAACAGCATATGTTTAGAAAATTACTTGCTGCCTCGATACACTAAATTTAAGTTACATGTTGCCGCAGCATTAAATGATCCTAACACCAAGAAATTTCAATGGAACCTCGTTAAACGTCAAATGCACACAGCCAAACAGGAATTACAACAAATCAACACTGAAATTGTGCATATTAAAGGAATCTTACAGTCTTCTACCACAAGTGAAAAATTCAAGGAAATATTCGATTTATTATACAATACAACACAAAAGGAACATGAATCCCATAAACAAGTCATCCAAAAAACGCTAAACAAATTATATAAAGAAAAATACTTTTACCAAACATCAATGACAACTTCATTAAACTATCGGATAACCAACTTGATTGAAGCTTTATACCAACAAATACTTCAACTCGAACAAGACAACCATATTACTACACAGGTAGGCTTAAAAGAATTACTCAAAGCTGAATCAATCAAACACCGTTACCATAAAAATCCTAATGATAAATACACCTCTCATAAAAGCAGCCACACATCTCAAAAATAACAAAATACTGTTATCCGACGTGCCGATAAAACCAATTCATTTGTTATTTTAAACAGACAAGAATATTACTCCAAATTACAGGCCATTCTGGACGATCACAATAAATTTAAAAAATTAACTAGTAATACCACCACCCAACTTAAAAAACATATTAATAAACTTATTACTACAAACAATGCTGAAATAGGATCCTATAAACTTCAAAAGATTATAGGTGACTATCAGCCCGGCTACATTTATGGAAATGTAAAAATCCATAAAAAAGATTATCCCCTCCGACCTATCATTTCTCAAATACCCACACCAATATATAACCTTTCCAAAACACTTAGCAAACTAATTACTTCCTATCTTCCTGGTAAATATAATATTAATTCCACGGACGAACTTTTACAGATTCTCCATTCCGTAAAACCTAAGAATAAAATAATTGCATCTTTGGATGTCCAAAACTTATTCACAAATATTCCCGTTCAGGAAACAATTGACATCATTATCCGTGATGTATACAATCATGCTACTCTCCCATCAATCAATATTAAACCCACTATATTAAAAAAAACTATTATTAGCATGCACCACATAAGTACCCTTTCACGATCCCTTAGGCAATATTTATACACAAATAGATGGTATTGCGATGGGATCTCCTTTGGGTCCCCTCTTTTCTAATTATTATATGGCAAATCTAGAAAATAAAATAATTAATGACAACAATAAACCCTCTATATATGTAAGATACATAGATGACATATTTGTTTTAGCTAAGAATATCGATCAAATTACACATCTTAAAAACAAATTTGAAAGTCACTCCGTTCTCAAATTTACATTAGAACTTAATATTAATAACAAAATCCCATTCCTTGATGTATTCATTGATTCTAGCACACAAATTTACTACTTCTCTATATAGGAAACCAACTAGCATAAATTCGTGTCTTCTTAATTATAATAGTGAATGCCCCCAACGATATAAGTTAGCTGTTATAAAAAACTTACTTCAACGCACACAAATGATATCTTCTTCCAAATCTATATTTTATAAAGAATTACACAACATTAAGCAAACACTAGTCAATAATGGATTTCCTAACTCCGTTATTGATCAACAAATTAAAATGCATCTCAACAAAATTAACAATAGCTCTAAAAATAATGATAATATTAATAATAATGGTTTACATTAAAATAAACATAACACTATTAACTTATACTATTGCAACCAAATACATAATAATTATAAACAAGATGAAAAAGCTCTCAAAAACATAATACATAGAAATGTTAAACCAGTGGAAAGTAATAATCAAATTAAACTCATTATATATTATAAAAAAGTTTAAAACAATTGACCTCATAGTCTATAATAACCCCAACAAGCACTAAACTAAATTCTCTACAAAAACCAATATAGTGTACCAATTTACATGCCCATTCAGAGATTGCATCTCTGATACTAATAAAAAACCTAGTACATATATTGGTTTTACTACAACCACGCTCTCCCGTAGACTTACATGTCATCTTTTTGATCAGAGTACTATTAAACAACATTTCTCTGAAAAACATAAACATGTAGGTAATATCAGACAGATTTTGGTCAACAATACGGTGATCCTTACTCATACACACAGTAAGAGGAACCTGCAGATATTGGAGGCCATGTACATCAAATCTAAACGACCAACACTCAATAAAATCAACTTTAAATCCGGAAATAACATATTACATTACATTTGACTACATGGTTTTGTTGTCATTTCGCGCTATCACGCGGTGTGACATCATAAAAACCGCATCGCAAATTTAATAACTGCGTCTATTATTTTTGGTAACTATTGCCGTTGCCAAGCAAAGTTTTATGTCAACACAAAATGAAATCGTCGGTGATGGTGGATGTTATAATATTTCAGTTTAAACAACCTCTCTGAAGATGGCTCATGTGAGCCGAATGCTTAGAAGAAAATCAATAAATAATTATCCAAATGTTGGAGAATTTTTGTCTTTATTTTCAACTGAAATTAAAGCAAAAATACGACGTTTAGAACGGCTCATGATTAAACATAATAGACATTCATTGTCTCTTATATTTAACAGCATATGTTTAGAAAATTACTTGCTGCCTCGATACACTATATATATATATATATATATATATATATATATATATATATATATATAACGTAGTGATGATCCACGTATACTGTCTTAATAATATGTATAGGAAAAACTACTAAAAAGTTGTAAGTTTAAAAATGTATTTTTTTGACAGTATTTATTTATTTCTATTATTATATTTGATATTTCAGACCGTCCTCGGCCTTTCATCAGAAACAAATGATTTTAAAATTTAAATTAGAAACGTTTTCGCGAGAGCGTTCGTCCGAGAGATTGTTAACATCACGTGACGCAGAAAGCGACAGATTGTTTTAAATATTTGTAAACGTAAACCTATCTTTAATAATACTTATAAATTTTGTTTTAGAGCATTTTTTAAAAATGTATCTAAAAAATGTTTAACTATTGAAATATTTGTAAAGATTCAAAACACCTATTTAATTTTAAAATCCAGTATTTTTCTTTCTTTCTGCGTGAGTGTGTAGAACTAAAATCGGAGTCTATTAGTAAACATTTGCAGTTTTCTAATGTGTGTCCTGGTTGATTGAAGTGTTGGGCTATGGGGGAATATTGGTTGTTCTGGCGTATGCTAAGTTTATGATTATTGAAACGGAATCTAAAGCTATTTCCAGATTCATCAATATATCCACTATTTGGACATACTGAACAGAAGAGAAAATATATTATGTTTTGGCTGTCACAGGTGAGGCGTGGTGGGTGTAATTTGATGTTGGTGTTGGGTAGAGAAAATACTGTATCGTTTATTAAATGTTTGCAGACTAAACAACGGGATTTCTGACATTTGAAATTCCCTGATAGGTTTGTATTTTTTAGATATTTCGTAGAAGTGAGGATAGCTGATAGGTTGGGTGTTTGTTTCATTGCATTTATGGGTGGTTTATCGAAAATGTCTTTGATTTTTTTGTTTGATTGGAGGTTCTTGTAATCATCTTTTAAATTTTGAATAAGTGTGTGGGAATTTCTTTTCTTGTATGCGAGAAGTGTATTACGATTTATGTGGATGGTTTTATTTAGTGCTTCTTTTATTATTTTTATTGGGTATTTACATTTTAGAAATTGCTTTGTTAGGTTGTTAATGTTGTATAGAAAATCTGGATGGTCTGAGCATATGCGTTTGATTCTTAGAAATGAGCTGTATACGATAGATATTTTTAATTTAAGGGGATGACAACTGTTAAAGTGTAGGAATTTATGTTGGTTTGTGGGTTTGTTGTATAGACTGGTGGAAAGTGTATGTTTGTTTAATTTTATCATGACGTCTAAGAAAGGGACGGATGTGTATGAGTACACCATGGCAAATTTAATTGTATTGTGGAAGTTGTTGCAGAAAGTGAAAAAGTTTTTTAATTTTTCTAATCCATGAGTCCATAATAAGAAAATGTCATCAATGTATCTAAAATAATATATAAATAAATAAATTATATATATATATATATTAAGTTTGTTGCCCCACTGCAATTAATTTCATGAAATTTCTAGTAATTGATTACTGTTTCCAAATTTTGTTTTATTAGTTAAATGCAAGACTCCTTGGGAAATATACATCACGTAATTTATTTTTTTATGGAACCACTTTTCTGAAAATCTACTAGTAAAATGAAAAATGCATTAAAACTACGCCGGTTTAATTTAGATAATTGATTTTATAAATATTATATATTAAACATATTCTGATTCAATTGATTTTATAAATAATATATATTAAAGATATTCTGAAGAAAAAATTCGATGAATAATTAATTTTTATTAGAATTGTTTTAATTTTTCTTTGCTAATTATGATGACTAATAAGGTTTCAAACATCTTTTAAATTTTTCAGTCACTTGATGTCTTCCATTATTCATTAAGTAAAGACTATATTTAATAATTGAAAATTGAAAATCTTAATATAAATTATGTATCATTAAGATTTTTTAAATAATTTTAAAATTCATTCTTTTACTTCCAATTTCCTCTTTTTTATATCTGGGACCACGTAACTGCCATAACGTTAAAAGGTTACATGTTTCAACGGTTGCACCCCTTACAGGGAAAAAAACTCTTACATTTCAACATTGAACGGGTTTTGCAAATGCTCCTTTCAATATTTAAAGTAAGTTTTATATTCTCAATCCTAGTTTCCTCATTTTGTTAAAAATGTAATAGTGAAATTCACAATTTGTGGAGGCAACTAATAAAGAATATGACAAATAGTTATTAAAATGAACATTAATAAGTACCTTAGCATTTCAAAAATTATTGAATTACCTCTGTCATGTTATATAATTTCGTTCTCTATTATTAAATTGTAAAATTAATTTAAAAGAAAGTTTTGTATTATTTTAATTTTTATTTTTCAGAAAGCATCTTCAAACGGAAGGACATAATGCTAAACTAACTAAAATTTTATAAAATATTAGATAATTGCTGAAAATATTCTGGTAAATTTTTAATTTTACTATGTAGCTAAAAACCAAAAACGAAACGTTCGATTAAGTTAGACACATTTGTCAATTCTGGTCCATCATACTTAGCGTTGTTGATAGGTTCCAGATGGCAGAAAATAATTTATCACCTCAGATAAAACCGATAACAGTGCTAACGCTTTTATATTACATTTCAGGCGGTAAGCAAGTAATACTTGTTTCAAATCAGATTTAACGTAACTTTAACTCAGCTAATTTTCCTAAAATAACGTGTCATCGATATATATTTTATTTTTGCAAGATTTTTAGAACCGAGAAGTAGCTTCTACTTATAAAATATGTCGATCGATCAAAAATGACCGAAAAGGAGAAATGTTTTTAAAAATTTGAACATTCCAATCAGTATAATTTCGGTTAGAGTATTTTGCATACTAAAATTAGTAAATTTAATCTTTTAGGTTTCAATTAAAGCTAAATTGAAAGCTTCAAGAAAGCTTTTCTATTTTTAAAACTTTCTTTAAACGTAGGTATCGAAAACGGGTGGCGGTACCTAGATTATGGTAACCGACTCCAGACCTTTAAGAAATGGTGAAGTGACATCGAAAAAACAAGGATGATAAAACAAGATGTAAGGTGACAAAGATGCCTTAGTCTGACAACTTTTATTTGTGTTATTTTACAGTTCAAAACGATCTCTTGAGTTGACGCGGGACTGTTGTTGATAGAGCGGTGTCAACCGCTTCTAGGATCGAGTCGAATGCGGTTAACAATAGTGACTGAGTTACTGGTTGCTGTTGCACTGGATGGATAAGATTAGTCTGTCACGTGTTTTCCGTAGCCGAGTAGCGGAGACTGTTACGCTAGGGGGTTCGCTTTCACGTCGATCTAGACTGGTCGCTGCTTCAGGTTGATGCACGTCTCGTGAAGATATGCTTCCCTGTCCTGAAAAGGGCAGTTGTAGTGACTAAGGCAAAAACCAGTTGGCGGCAGAATTGGTAGAAGGCGTCAAGCAGATATCGGCAGTCGGTCCTTCGCTCGCCCATTCCGGGCAGCTTCTGACTTGTTTGCATTTAGATTGCTTCTTTTATACGCCACAGTCGTTGTGAACCTCGTCTTCGTTTTATTGAGTTATGATCAGTTGATGTAAAAACCAGAGCTCTTGAAGTGAGTAGCCTGGGGCTACAATAAGCATGACGCTCTAACCAACTGAGCTAACCGATCAGAAACTACAGACATTACTGCTACTCTCTTTCTCTTAGAACCATGTCAAAGACATAGAGTTATTTAAATTTATCACTTTTCAACGCATTTATTTCTTTTTCACATGAAAGTTAAATTTCTTTCAGAAAATTCCTTATTAATATATTTTACATATTCTTATAGACTTTGACTACCCTTCCTTTTTTATTTTTATTTTTATTTTTTTAATAAGTAGCTTTTAGATATGTTGGGCTATACATTTTTTCCAAGACATGCAGATCTGTTTACATGCGGTAAAAACAAAAAAAGAAACATCGAATTTATTCATCAACAGAAAAAAATAAAATTTTTCGAATGAGATGGTCAACATGAATGATTTTTAACAATAGCATCATTTAGATGAAACAATGGCGCTGTTTCAAAACTATGCCGTGCTTTAAATGAATGTATAATAAATAACTTCTATAAAGGCACCAACAAAACAAGGATTTAATAAAATTATCCCTTGCTCTATAATGATGGAAATAATTCAGAAGTTATATGAAAATATGACTGGCAAAATAAAGTAGGAGGTAATCATATATTTTCAACTGCTTTTTAAATTAAACCTATCAATAATTATTGACTATCTATGTTGTCACAGTAGCGCAGGGGATAACGCGTGTGAGGTTTCAAAACAACCCGGATTAAAAGGCGGTTTTAATACGGTCTATCCAGTCCACCAAAACACAACACAAATTTCAAGAAAAGACAACGCAATAAGAAATGTTGTATAAAAGTATGAAAATATTGTATTTGTCAACATATATACAGTATAAACAATATGTTCAATTCTGTGTATCTTTTGTGTGATAAAAAAGTGTCTTTTATATTTGAGTGAATGTTAGTCGGATATAAAAGTGGCAGAAAATGTAAAAATATACGTGGCCTGAATGTACATCAGACGAAAATGAAATGCATGGCACGTATTGGCAATCTGCAACGCACAGGATACTGAGACGCAGGAAGAGCAGGGCCAGGATGCACACCACAGTATCCAGTCCTTCCAAGTAGGGGTCAATATGTCCAGCAACATAACATCAAGTAATTTTCGGAAAAAGATCAAATGGCTTGCAGCAACAGATACAAACTCTTGGCACGCTTTTGATTTGGACGTCAGCGAGATCCTGACATTGATTTTGAAAGGCTCCGTTGTAAACGACTAGAAATTATGAGCAAAATAATCGTGAGCTTTGGAGCAGAACGATTTGGAAACAGCGAAGGAAAAAGAGTGGCGAATAGCACCATGAATCGAAGAGAAAATCGAATTAAAAAACACAGAGCAGAATTAAAATCACTAAAAAAACAATATAAGAATGCAAAGCCCGAAGAAAAAGAAGCCTTAAGAGAACTAAGAGACTCGATCCGATCGGATTTAAAAGCATTAAGAAGATCCGAATGGCACCGCCGGAAAAGGAGAGAAAGAGCTCGGAAAAGAGCAGCCTTCATATCCAATCCTTTCGGATTTACCAAACAATTACTGGGTGAAACCCGCAGTGGAACGCTACAAAGTAGCACTGAGGAAATAAATGCTTTTCTCAAAGACTCCTTAAGCGACCCCTACCAGCAGCAACAACTTGGCGAAAACCATCTGCTTCTTACACCAGATCCTCCCTCAATTGATCTCGACATAGGACTACCTAGCTTGGTTGAATTGCAATTAGTGCGTAAAAATGCTCGGTCAAGCTCCGCTCCAGGCCCGAATGGAGTACCGTGCTTAGTGTACAAAAGATGCTCAAAATTACAGCGTATCCTATGGAAGTTACTGGAGGTCATTTGGAAGAGAGGAAGATAGCAGACCAGTGGAAGTATTCAGAGGGGATCTGGATCCCCAAAGAGAAAAACGCCAAGAAAATCAACCAATTCAGATGCATTTCGCTGCTGAATATTGAAGGAAAAATTTTTAAACAGTGGGCTGTCAAAATGTGACACGATAACTAGGCATATATGTATTTTATTATAATAGATTAAAATAGAAAATAGATTAGAATAGAAAATAGTTTAAAAACATATTTAACAAAAGTGAAAAAGAAGAGGAAAAATAAATAAATAAACGCTTTTTCTTTTATGAGGAAAATTGTGGAAAAGACAACGGTATCCGATTACTGTTTTAAATCCTATCACTCTTCCGGTAAATATTTGACTCAGTGACTTAATGTGATAAAGAGATAAAGTTCAGCAGGTAGGTTTTCGAATGACCCGGTCAAAGGCTGTCCTTTACTGTATCTTGACCACACATTAAGAATTTTCCGGCGGAAGCTTTATTAAGATAAAAAAAAAAGATAACTGAAATTTCAGACTTACAGTCGCCAATGTTTGTCACCGGTGGTCTAAAGCATTTCCGGATTTCCGGATTCATTTAAATAAATAGAAGTCAGTTAAGTGAGAGAGTCAGTGAAGGGGAGTTCCGCCGGGCGTGTGAGTGAAGTAGAATCTCCGTTCGTCTTGTTTCGGCCAGTTCGGATTTGTTGATCTCCATTAGAGTTAGAGCTATGTGTCACATTCGCCTGCCCCAACCAAAAAGGCTAACTCTAAACGAATAAAGCATCCTTTCAGCTCATCCAAGTTGTGGAAGTTCGTTCCTTATAATTTAATCTTCTACTCCCAGCTTGAGGCTCCGACATTTTCTACAAATTTCCGGCAACATCACAGCGTGGAGAACGGCTGCCGGAGAAATTGTTAGGACGGTCCGTTGGGGTGTTACATTTGGTGCCGTGACTGCAGGATTTGGAACCCACGGAAGTGCCACTGGATGTTAAGTTTGAAATTTCAACCAACCGACGCGACTAGACAGAAAACGAAACAGGACGAACGGAAAAAAAAATTGAAGGAAGAACCACTAATAACCAAATAAAGAAGTACTCAAGGGACCTCAGCAGATAGAAGAGTTTCCTTTAAACTGTTCACACCCACTAGAAAGAAAGAAAGAAGAGGGAATCCGGAATCAACAAGCACCGATCCACTTAAGGTAAGCCGAATTCTTTTACTCCCTTATTTTGTCTATTCAAAATTCTTGCTGGCATATTCTTGGTATTGGTTTTGAATTTTTTTTCTCCTTCTTTTGCCACTTGTTAGAATTGTAATAGTTTAGTATGGATAAAATTCATGTTATCGGATCAAATGGGTCGAGAATACCAGTATTTAAAGGTAGATCTTCTGAATTCCAGGTTTGGGTTGAGGTCATAAAAAAAGAGTAGAATACACAAGCTTTCGCAGGCAGAGATAGTTAATGTGGCCTACGACTACTCAGATAGAGTAGTATCAGAATATATAGGGCTGTATTTAAAGGATCATCCAGAATGTAGTTGGGATGAACTTTTGAAACAGCTAACTCATCAATATAGTGATTGTACTAGTGCAGCTAATGCTGCAAGGGCTTTAATTAAGGTTAGACAGAAAGAAGGAGAAACTCTGCCAGAACTAACGAGCAGGATTCTAGGACTGGCTAAGATAGCATATAAGGACGCAGTTCAACGAGAGGGCGAGGGAATTCAGATGCAGCTGGCTGAGTTTTTCACGGACACAATCGAAAACCCGTTCGTGAGAAAGGACACAGCCAGGGCATACCCAACCACTCTGACAGAGGCATTCAATGCAGCACAGCAGAGCCTCAGGCTGCACGAAAGGCTGGCAACCTCTATGGGAATAAATGTGGGGGGCGAGGGGGCAAGATGATGGAAGATATGTAGGACCTCCTCAGAACAATGGGGGACGGTGGAGGTATGGCGAGACGAATCACCATTGGGGAAACTATACTCCGCAAAGAAGCTGGACAAAATCGCGCCCAGTTCCTGGCAGACCGGGGTGCTGGGGATGTGGGCGGCTGGGGCACCTGGTGAGGAAATGTCCTCGTCAGGAGGGGCCCTTACGTGCCAGAAGAGAACCCGAACGACAAACGGGAAACGCAGAAGGGCCACCCCGAGAGAGGTAAGGGTGGCCCGAAGTTATACTTTGCTCGGCCAAGGTACTGAAGCAACTTGTAATGTGCTGTTGAGCGGCAAATACATACAGGCATTATTAGATACAAGGGCATGCGTATCAATTTTGAGAAATAGAGAAAGGGGATGAGATAGGAAGAGCAACACCCACGACTATCATAAGGCAACAGGTGAGCAGGAGAAATTTAGCTCATGTTCAGGTAAACTCGATAGTAAATGAGGAGGAAATACTGGCACCACCTGAACACATGGGGAACATAAGGCGACTAATACTTAAGAATAAGGACGTGGTGGCTAACTCCGATAAGGACTTGGGTCGGACACAAACAGTGCAGATGAAGATTGACACAGGGGATCACCCACCAATAAAATTAAAACCGTATCGGACACCAATACACAAACGTCAACTGGTGGAGGATGCAGTCAATGATATGCTGGAATCAGGGATGATCGAACGCTCTAAATCCCCTTGGAGTTTTCCAATAGTAGTAGTCAGTAAGAAAGATGGAGGACATAGGTTTTGTGTCGATTTTAGGGCCTTAAATAAAATCACGGAGCCCATGACCTACCCCTTGCCGATGATTGATGATATCTTGGCTTTGCTGGGAAAATCTAACTACTTTTCTAAACTTGATCTAAGATCAAGATATTGGCAGGTAGCTTTAGACAGAAATGACCGAGAAAAGACAGCATTTGCATGCCATGCGAGTCTGTATCAGTTTAGAGTAATGCCATTCGGACTCGCTAATGCCCCAGGAGCTTTTCAGCAACTTATGTCAGTAGTTTTGGGTGGGTTAGAGCAAATTGCAATGGCTTACTTGGACGACATATTAGTTTTCTCAGCCAGTGCAAGTGAACACCTTCAGCACTTGCAGATTGTTTTTCCCAATTGCGAAAACATGGGTTGAAGATCAAGCTATCTAAGTTCCAATTCATGAGTAAAGAAACAAGGTACTTGGGATTCATAATCAACGAACAGGAGGTTAAACCAGATATGAATAAAGTTGAGGTGATCAGGGCAATGCCTGCACCAAAAACGATTAGGCAGGTTAGGGGCTTTATAGGGGCAATAGGGTACTACCGAAGGTTTATTCCGGGATTCTGTAGGATTGCCACACCACTTATAGCATTGACATAAAAATATGCCAGGTTCAAATGGACGGAAGATTGCCAAAGATCCTTTGATGCCCTGAAGGAACAGCTGACTGCTGTCCCCCTATTGGCTTATCCAGATCTGAATAGGCCAATGATACTGTACACTGATGCGAGTGATCAGTGCATTGGGGCATGTCTGACCCAACCCTGTCCAGACAAGGATGGCCCCGTTCCAGGGATACCAGAAGAGGTACCCATCTACTTTTTATCTCACCGGCTCTCCCCTACTCAGCAGAGGTGGCCGGTGATTGAGAAAGAAGCCTATGCCATAGTTTATGCATTACAAAAACTAGACTATTACCTGAGCGGAGCGAAGTTTATAATCAAGACTGACCATAAACCTCTACAGTATTTATTTGAAGCGGAACTTACTAACAGAAAAATACAACAGTGGGCCATTACATTGAGCGGGTATAATTGTAGAATAGAATATTTGGCGGGGAGGGACAATACATATGCCGATCTGCTGTCTCGAGTCCCTCGGGCGTTAGAAGAGGAATCTGTAAACATTATACCGGAGGTGGATGACAGGGCATACCAGATAAACATGATTAACTCTCAGCGAATTGGGAGACAAATCGGCTTAGGGGAACTGGAAGACTCAAGTGACAGTGAAGAGGACCGACCCTCCGAAATATTCTGCGAGTACGAAATGGATGATGAAATTAAGAATCTAAAGGAAGCGATAGAGGCGGGGCGGGTAACGGAAGCATGTGCACGAAAATACCTAATACAAGAAGGTAGACTATATTATCTCTCCGACAAAGATGGGGAAGTGAGGCCCCGGCTATACGTAGCTAGGTCACTCCGAAGTAGGATACTATCGCAGCATCACGACACTCTAGGGCACATGGGCATAGATAAAACGTACGGACTTATCAGTAGGAACTATTACTGGCCGGCTCTGTACAAAGAAGTGACTGCATATGTGTATAGCTGCATCACATGTCAGGTCAGAGCCGATAACCATACGATAGGGTCTCTTGTGGAAACGGACACTCCAGCCTATCCATTTCAGAAAGTTAGCTTAGATATTTCAGGGCCGTATGGCGAAACCCCTCGCGGAAACAATTACATAGTCAGCTTTGTCGACTGGCTTACCAACTGGCCAGAAGCATATGCCGTAAAAGATAAAAAGGCTCAGACGGTAGCCAATTTAGTTCTGACATATATGGGGCCCCCTTAGAATTAGTGACAGATAATGGAACCGAAAACGTCAATGAGATAATGAGAGAGACTCTCAACAGTTTGAATATAAAGCACATAACCACATCTCCATACCACCCACAGAGCAACGCGAAGGTAGAACGCTTCCACCGATCCTTAGGTAATATTTTAACTAAATTAGCAATGGGGGAGAATGAGAACTGGGATCTGTATTTAAGTCAAGCATTAGCAGCAGTGAGATTTTCTATGTGCGAGACAAAAGAATACTCGCCATATTATATGCTATTTGGACGCGACGTGATTCTGCCGGTAGATAATCTGTTGAAGCCTCGTAGAAGGTACATGGGCAAAGATCACCATCGTCTTATAATCGAACAGCAACACAAAATCTTTGTCCAAGCTCAACGGAGGATTAAACGGGCTCAAAAGAGGAGGAACCACATTGTTAACAAAAACCGCCGAGAAGTAAAATTAGGAGTCGTGGACCCAGTGTATTACAAGAAGCATGTTAGACAAGGTAAATTAGATCTGAAATGGAAGCCCTACTATAGAATAATTGAACAATCAGGGCCAGTTACATTCTTAATTTGGGACCAGCTTGGTGGAAAAATCAAGAGGGCGCATGCCAATGATTTAAAGTTGGCTGAACTCCGAAGCTGGGAAACATCCACGATGGAGAGTGGTGAAAGACCAATCAGACCATCAACATTGGCGGCTCCCACCTCAGATCGAGAATCCGATATCGAGGACTCGGAGTCGGAGAGAACCTTCATAAAATTTACTGAAGGTTATTGCCACTCCGGGGAGAACCCTTGTCCGCCTCAACAGGACCACGAAGAGTGGGATTCGGAGGACGACATCCCTTTGGCAGAACTAAGGTCAAACAATAAGCAATCCCCTCGTACGGAGGAGAATGGGGGTGATGACGACGAGGAAGATGTGCCCTTGAGTAGGATACAGTCTAGGTTACGAGACGAGATTGGACTAGGAAAAAGCACTAGCTAGACTATTTCTCCAGCCAAGAACGGAGAAACTCTCTCTCTCTCTCTCTCTCTCTCTCTCTCTCTCTCTCTCTCTCTCTCTCTCTCTCTGGGATCGATAGAAACCTTCAGGAGGTTAATAGACAGAAGAGGAAGGTAGAATGGGGTTTAAGATATATTGGTTTTAGCCTAGCCTAAAAATTTTTTTTTTGGGGGGGGTGCTATTATTCATATTCATTTTCACTACCGTAACCGGGCTCCCCATTGTGTTTCAGGATGGACAGCGTTAGGATTCTGTTGCTGCTCGTCCTTGTTGCGTCAACCGTTGCCTTGCGAGAACACCCTTTTCAAAAAGACTGCGGAAGTTGTCGTTACCAGATCAAATGGGTCATCACGTTGATGATCGACCTGAAGCCATATAACGGATTATTGGACGGGTTGGGTTTGGAGATACAGAAAGCAAAAACAATAGGTGAACACATAGCTGTAAATTATTACTCTGATAAGGGGAACTATCATAACCTCATGTATTCGCTTAGGCAGGAAATAATTGCATTGGAGTTGCACTGGGGCACTATGAGAGACTATCTGGGGGGACTGAAGTTACTTGAATCTAGAAAAAAAAGGTCAGTCTTACCAATTGTAGGTAAGGCACTTAGTGTGCTTTTTGGGACGGTAACTGGAGCCGACTTGGAAACTATCAGAAGGAAATTAGCAGCAATAGGGGAAGGTCAAAGAAGCCTTGAGGAACAGACAAGGAATAGTTTATCGATTTTAAATGTTACCAGGATAGACTTGGCAAAAAATAGGCAGACCATCAATCGGCTGATAAAGAACGTACTAGACATACAGAATGAATTGGGCCAAGTGACCCATTCCATGTCGGCCGAGCTGCAGGAACTCGGGGGCTTTGTGGCACAATTTCTACAATTGCTCATGGCCATCACCAGATTGCGACAGGCCTCGCAGTCCTTGCAGTTGTCTCTCGAGCATGTTGGTGCTCAATTAGACATGCTCTCCCTAGGACATCTGTCACCTAGTATTGTAACTTCCGGTCATCTCAGAGATATCTTGCTGGGGATTCAAACTGAACTTCCTCATCAGTTTTGGTTGCCCGCTGATCCCAACATGAAATTATGGCGCTACTATAGCTCCCTGGGTTGTGTTACGCTAATAGAAAACGATAAGTTGTTAGCCTTAGTACCAATACCGCTATTAAACAGAGGGAGTATATTTGAAGTTTTCCAGGCAATTAATTTACCCATCCCCTATCCTGGAACAAAACAGGAGCTAGGAGTAATTGCTAAATATAAGATAGAAGCAGAATATATAGCCTTGAACCTAGCTTGGACCAAGTTCATGCTGCTCACTGCAGTGGAAGCGGAGAAATGCAGAATAGACATGCTGGGAACATGCTCCTCAAGGAGTTCTATATATGGCACTGGAGAGCATCAAACTTGTTTGCTTGGGTTATTTAATGGGAACAAGGAAGAGATTAAACAAACCTGCAACATAGAGCTATCAAAAAGCAAATTGATGCCACAGGCAATAGGCTTGTCAGACGGGGTGTGGGCGATATCGTTGGAGACAAAGTTAGATTTATCCCAGGTATGCAAAGGGAGGCCAACTCTAACCATCACAGCCACCCCGCCCCTATCATAAGCTTACCTATGGGGTGCACAGCTTTCGGTACGTCTATCACACTTCCGCCTTTTTACCAAGCGGAAGAGAAGTTTGAATCTAGAGATTATTTCCTCGCTCTCTCAAACATCACATCGGCTCGTTGGACAGACTTGTGGAAACCTCTCGTTAGAACGTCGTTGAATGTTACTGCAAGGAAACTCCCACAACTATTAGAAAAAATAGAACGAATTAATTTACAAGACTTAGTTGATCAACTAAAGACAATAGAGGGGGAAGTTATCCCCCAGGGGAGGTGGACCACTAAATCCGTAGCCTTGTTATCAGTTGGGAGATGTGCTTTTTCTTTTATGAGGAAAATTGTGGAAGAGACAACGGTATCCGATTACTGTTTTAAATCCTACCACTCTTCCGGTAAATATTTGACTCAGTGATTTAATGTGATAAAGAGATAAAGTTCAGCAGGTAGGTTTTCGAATGACCCGGTCAAAGGCTGTCCTTTACTGTATCTTGACCACACATTAAGAATTTTCCGGCGGAAGCTTTATTAAGATAAAAAAAGATAACTGAAATTTCAGACTAACAGTCGCCAATGTTTGTCACCGGTGGTCTAAAGCATTTCCGGATTTCCGGATTCATTTAAATAAATAGAAGTCAGTTAAGTGAGAGAGTCAGTGAAGGGGAGTTTCGCCGGGCGTGTGAGTGAAGTAGAATCTCCGTTCGTCTTGTTTCGGCCAGTTCGGATTTGTTGATCTCCATTAGAGTTAGAGCTGTGTGTCACATTCGCCTGCCCCAACCAAAAAGGCTAACTCTAAACGAATAAAGCATCCTTTCAGCTCATCCAAGTTGTGGAAGTTCGTTCCTTATAGTTTAATCTTGTACCCCCAGCTCCGACATTTTCTACAAATTTCCGGCAACATCACAGCGTGATGGCCGGAGAAATTGTTAGGACGGTCCGTTGGGTTGTTACAAAAATATCTAATAATAAATAACTACATTGACACCTCTGTTCAAAAAGGATGTGTCCCAGGCATGCCAGGATGCATGGAACATACAGGGGTCATTACCCAACTACTAAAAGATGCCACGGAAAATAAGGGAAATATTGCAGTCCTCTGGTTAGACCTTAAGAATGCTTATGGGTCAATTCCCCATCATCTGGTAGAAGAAGCTCTAATCCGGTACCATATACCCACTGCTTTCACCAAGCTCATTTTAAACTACTATAAGGATTTTAGAATGAGGGCAGTAACAAAGTCCTCAACTTCAGCGTGGCACAATCTTGAAAGAGGGATAATAACAGGCTGCACCATTTCAGCGACTCTCTTCGCATTATCAATGATATTCATTGATAATGCGAAAAGAGTCGCATAAAGGCGATAAAGGCGGTTGAAGTGGAATGCCAAGGACCAGTCTCCAGATCCGGTGTAAGGCAACCACCGATTCACGCGTATATGGATGACATGACCATAACCAGCACGTCCGCCATTGAGGCAAGGCGGTTGCTGAAGGACATCGAAGAACCTATCAACTGGGCAAGAATGAGTTTTAACGCTTCCAAATCACGTTCCTTAGTAATGAAGAAAGGTAAGCTTTCGAAAAACGAGATTTAAGCTCTTTGGAGATGACATACCTACAATACATCAAAAGCTAGTAAAGAGCTTGGGGAAGCAGTTCGATGAAACCCTAAAAGATTCAAGATCCGTAATATTTACAAAGGAGAATCTAGAAGGGTGGTTAATCAGGGTTGATAAGAGATAAAGCTTGAATTTATCAACACGTCATTCTTCCAAAAATACTCTGGCCTGTAACGATCTATGATTTCACTTCCTCCACGGTAGAACTAATGGAAAGAAGCATCACATCACGACTACGTATGTGGTTAAGTTTGCCAAGATCTCTATGCAGCGCAGCGTTATACGGGAAAACAAACGCACTGAAACTCCCGTTTAAAATCCTACACGAAGAATTTAAAGTAGCTAAAGTGAGAACTACAATCCAGTACGAGTGTTCTAAAGATCCCAAAGTAGCCGGTGCGGGAATATCAGTATATACAGGTAGAAAATGGAACGCCTCGAAAGAACTGAATACAGCAAAAGAAAGAATCCGAGAAAAGGCAATACTAGGGACCATAGCTACTGGACGCGTGGGCCTTGGGTTTTTCCCTCAGAAAAATATGACAAACTCTAAGGAAAAAAGAAAAGTCATTTTTTGCAGGAAGAAATCAGAAACGGCGAAGAAGAGACACGAATAGCAATCCAAGTCGGGATGAGACAACAAGGGACATGGACCAAATGGAGCTCTATGTTGAAACGCCAAATCAAATGGTCCGAAATATGGCACGGTGACACCAGATTAAAATTTCTGATTCGGGCAGTATACGACACCGTGCCAAGCCCACAAACTTACAATTATGGTATAAAACCCAGTCGCCAAATTGTCATCTTTGTGGGCGCAGAGGTACCTTAAAACATATCCTGAGTAGCTGTGAATCTGCACTAGCTGATGGGCGTTACAGGTGGCGCCATGACGAAACTCTAAAAGAGATCGTGAAAATAGTTCAAAATGCTATCAAAGAGAATGTTTACAACCCAGACACAAGGCAGATAAAATTAATTAAAGCGGGCGCGAAAATCCCACGAAATAGAAAGGTAAATCCAAACCTGCTATCTCCTGCAACAGACTGGGAACTAAGTGCCGATATAGGCTCAAGATTGAAATTCCCAGAGCAAATTGCCATCACAAAACTTCGCCCAGATATAGTTTTCTTCTCACATAATTTGAAAAAGTTAGTCTTGTGGGAACTGACGGTCCCCTGGGAAGAAAACGCAGAGGAAGCTCATGAAAGGAAGAAGGTAAAATATGACGAACTGCTGGAGAGTTGCAGAGTGAAAGGCTGGAGGGCTAGCTGTACTCCTATAGACGTGGGGACTAGAGGATTTGCAGCAAGGTCCTTATGCAAAGCCTTAACAGATATTGGGATAGTGGGAGTAAAAAAAAAGGAAAGCACTCAAGTCCATAACCGAAACAGTGGAAAGAACAGGTTATGGATCAAAAGAGAGAGTGCCTAGATTCCAAATTGTTAGCTAAAATTCCCCGAAATTCTGCGTCTAAATTAATGTTTCGGACGAGCTCATGTGCGGTTCGCCTCTAAATGGAAAGTGGCTCTGACTGTCGCCAATCGGAAGCATTTGCAAGGTTTTGTACGGGGCCTAAACGTAATTTTCCAGTGTCTGAAAGCGCTTATTGAAGGTGGGCCGGAGGCTGATCATCTCTGGTTGGGTCGGCGCGGTGAGGGGGGGGGGGTATGATGTTGAAAGACCCGAAACCCCCTAGTGATCCTCGCGACACTGATCACTGACGACACCCTCTAGCGCCCCCATTACGGTGCGTATGTTTGAAATCAAGGAAAGTGTCTTTTGGATTTGAGCTAATGTGGGTTGATGATAAAAATGTTTGTTTTGGTTCTGTAATTAATCAGAGTAGTAGTACAAGAGTAGTGCGTTGTGGTACATTGGATATCGGCTCGGAACGAGAAATCGGGGAGCCGAGTTCGAATTCTAGTTGAATTCATTGCATTCACTTACGCGCAAATACCCTTGGGGAAGGTATTAATCCGCCTATTTCTTCCAGTTATGGGTTAAATAACAGGACAGATGGGGTTCTATAGCCTTGGTCGGCAACCAGTCTACCGCAGAAAGCAACGGCAACCTACTGCGCGATAATCTTCTGCCCAGTCAGTCATGTCCCTTTCGAGACATGATCGCCCAAGCGACTGACTGACTGAGTAGCACAATATTTATTTCCTTTTTATGTATCGGCCGCTAAGTAGGTGAAAAGGGAGTGTGAATTACAATTCCCGAAGTGAGAGAGAGAGTCAAACAGAGATAGTAGTAATTGGTAGAATGTGTGTATACGCACTAGCCTTCTAGTCCAGCGATTGTGGGTTTGAATCCTACCGAGGATGACGAATTTTTGTTTGTTGCTTCTTTCCATTTTCTGGAAATTCACAAATAAAAAATAAAAGGAATTTGTGGAGAGCCATGGTGTTTGTGTAAGCTAATGCTTTGTGGATGATGTTTTAGTGAAAGAAACAATATACGAACAATTGGGTCAGTGATAGAGGCTAGCTAAATAATTGAACAAGTGGATACCAGCCTCCACCCCCATTTTTTCCTTGTGGTACATTTGTACATAATACAGTAAATATTAATCCGTTGGAGTCAGTCAAATTACTCTTGTTACTGACGTGATTTGATTTTCATTTTTTGAGTGGTGGGTTTGTTACAAATTTACAATCAACTGTATCCTTTCGGATAACGCATACGAATAACTTTATTTTGGGGGCTGAAACTGTCCGTTAAGTTTATTTTTAGTTTATTTGTTTATTCATTTTTTGTTTGACAAATTACTGTTTTTGCTTTTAATTTATTTGTGTTTAATTTGTAGTTTACGTTTGTCTATTACTTCTATTATTTAAAATAATTTATAGATATTTTGTGAGTAGAAATCCGTTTTAATTTGTTTGACGTTTTGAATAGTAAATTTTATTGCTAGTCGTTTAATCTTTCAGTTTTCCTCTTTGGTTTCGACCAACATTTACTTTAAGACTTTAAATCTGCGAGAATTTTTTTAATTTTATATTTTATTTGTTAAAGTTTATTGTTTTGTGTGGTACCTCTCACAAAGTTTGTATAAATTCTTTCTCACATTTTTGTGGAAATTCACAAAAAATCAATGAAGGAAAAATTACTATTTATTAATCCTATTTACATTATTGAGACTATTGTCCTCATCGTTGTTGCAATGTTTACGACATTTCAGCCGTCGTACGCTCCAGCCTTCTTAAGGTGCCAGGAATTTCGAACCGAACCTTTTATTACGATCATTGCTTATATCATTCTCATTCCTTGTGCGAAGTCACTTCTGGTAGCCATGAGTTATCTCTCTTTAACTTAACTCTCTAAGTTATTTGTTTACCACTGCTGTAGCCTGGTACTGAACTCACAACTCTTTCGGTCAAGTCACTGGAACTAACCACTGGGTCTTGTGCCCTTGAGATACAGCGGCCAAAACGTCGAAAACGTGGCAATAAAGATGAGGACAATAGTCCGAATAACGTAAATAGTGTAAATACTACCTCACCTTAGAAGTATAGACAAATACTTATTTATCTTAATGGAGTTTATCAATCGCAGCAGTTAGCGGCAATTTATCTATCACATTATTTTATCTAGTGCGAATTTCGTGCTTTTTCAGGCTTCAACCAGCTTTCCAAGCTTCTCTCAAACTCGTAACCTGATTGACCGATTTATTTCAGAAAATATTATTTTTGCACGAGAGACAATTCTCCCGCCATCACGTTTAGAGGCTCCCACGTGATCGCGAAATAAATAAATACAGCGGATTTTCGCTTCTCAGTCAGTGAGTCCCCAATGGTTGGACGGTGTTGACCGTGCTTGGCGATTTTTTCTTTTGGATCGTTATCTGAATTTGCCATTTTTTAAAAGGACTTTTTTATCATTTCTATAGATAAATTTCTTTTTATTTACTTTTTTTCTTGTTCTAGTTATATCTAATTTTAATTTTATTTTCTTTCATTTTCTTTTTTCCTTTTTGCTTTTTTATTTCAATAGCTGCCCGGATTTGGCCGTCATATTTGTTCTTTTTTTTCTGTCTTTCGAGACTATTGCTTTCTATTTTAATTTTTTAAATTTAATTTTTGTTCTCAGTGACCAATACCTGGTTTTATTTGATTTTTTCTTGTGAATTTTTTCCAGTCCCTCCTCCTATTTCTTTCTTTTTCTGAAAGTAGCCTGTTGAACAACTTTTTATTGTTTGTTTTATTTCTTTCATATTTGATTTAGTTTTTTGTATTTTATTTTTTGCCGTACAACTTTTTATTTCTATCGTTTTATTTAAATTCTTACTTTGCAACGTTTATTTTTTCTTTTTGCGAGGTTAATTTTTGCCGTTTAAGATTAATTTTCTTTAACTTTTTAAGTTTCTTTTTCTCTTAAAACGTTTACGAGATTAATACCGTTTTCTGTTTTTCCTTTCTTTTTTACATTCCATTTAAAGTATATTTTTCTTAACCTTTTACGAGATTTTTTTTCCTGTCGTGCTAGGCTAATCCGTTTTTGTTCATTTTTGTAACCGTTTTTTATTCGAGTTAAAGTCGAAAAATCTTTTCCAATAGTTCCTCTAGACAAAGGTTCCACTCCAAAGAACTCTCCACTTAAGGGTGCTGAGCCTAATGTCCCTCCCTATAGTGGTGTAATACCCAAAAACCATTCCCAGGAGTTTGTTAAGGCCACTGACCCTCCTCATATTGATGCTACCCAGGACCCTCCTCATAAGGGTGTTAAAGAAATTGCCACTGATGTGAAAGACGCTTCTCGGGAGAAGCATGTGCCTGTTTCATATAAAGAAGCATTGGTAAATTCTCAAAACGACAGTATGCATGAACAAGACGATTCCATATGTAATCAATATCGTGGAGTTCTTGGAGCAGGACAAGAATTACGTTCACCTTGTGAAAGAAGGTGAACTCTTAGAAGACCTCCAAGAATTGAAAAAATTGAGAAATGAAACGTGTCAGTCTTTATGGTGGACAAGCGTTTGCGCAAAATTTGTTGCTTCACAAAAGACACAGTGGTCAAAACACTGCAATCCCCGAGAGTGAAGCTCCTAAAAATAGTTAAGGGAGCGGGCTTCTTCATGTAGGATGTACTGCTGCCGACACCAAGAGTGCGTAGCGATGGCCAGTAAGGATCTAATAACTAAAGATAATTCTAAGAACTGAATACGATAGCCGTCGCAGAACCAACATAGATGTATTCGAGGTTCTTTATCAGATTATCAGGGAGCATCTGGCCGCTTATTTTCCCAGTATGGACAAATACTGAATGCCTCCTGCGATAGCCTAACTGGGGGATGGTTTTTCGAAATCATGATAGACCGTCAAGATCAACCCTCATTCCTTTGTCAGCTGCTGGTGCAGCCTCGGAGAAGGAGAACTGAGAATGGCTGATTGTTGGCAAAGCAGCGGGAAGCGTCAGGCAGCGGGACCTTGGTCCCCTGAAACCCCAAGGACGGAAGGCACATACAGCCCCACTTCCTCTACCAGCGTGAAGGGTGACGCCCGGCCTGGAAAAATACTTCCTTCGAAGATCTTATAAAGAAGTACAACTTCGAGGCTACGAGGGCACAGAAAGGGTTATGCTTCTGAATAAGAAGTTAAAAGAGGAACAAATGCACACAGCTCCATCTCGCTCCACGGCCTCCACTCTGTCCTCCCCAGAAAAAAATCTTCGCACAAAAAAATCTAATACAACCCAGTCTTCTCAAAAACATACCCCTCTCAGTAGAGACCCCAGCCCATTTAAAACACCCACTCATTCCTCTCCCAGTCTCTCCCAAAGAAAACAAATGCCGTCACCAAAGAGGCAGAGATGTTCCACTGAGGAACACAAAGAATCTCGCCAAAAAGCAACTAAGTTGCCCTACAGAGAGGAGGACGTCTGCGGAATTTTTCTGGCCCAAACCGAAAAGGCCAAGAACTATGGTAATAGGATTAAGCATCTAAAATACCTATAATCCATGAAGAGATGCAACAAGAAAGATATCGAAAACGTTACAAAATTTCTCAAACGAGTACTAACAGTTATCTGCACTGGGTCTGGGGCGCAGCAGACTGGAAGATGGTCAAGGAGGCCATCAAATCATTTGATTTCACCCCACCAATTGCATTATTAGAGAGTGTGCAAATTGATTATGTAAAAAGTTGTTGTTCAGGTCGGGTCTCAGTTTTGGCTCACCCCTCCCTCTATAGGGCGCTGAAACTCACCTTTCCTTCGGATATCGGAGGCTATGGCACTATCAGGACGGAGATGGACCAGGGATCGTTGGGAAAGTCTTTCAGTATCCTTTTCCCGTCTATGTTCCGTCCAGACTCTCAGCCCTAATCAGGTCTCACAATGGCTCTCTGGTTAGAAACTCTGAATGCCCGAGGATGAGGTCGGAATCTCGAAGGGTGAGGCTCATTCAAGATCTTCATCGCCTTGGAGGGGATGTTTGTTGTTTGCAGGAGACCCGGTTTTTAACTGACGACTATGAAGGCATTCTGTCTAGGCGTTTTAACCTCTATTCAACATGTTTTGGTGAATGCTCTAGAGGTGTTTTCTGGCTAGTAAGCAAGTCTCCTATTTGGCTGAATTTACCCGCTTCAAGGCGGCTGAAGTGGCTGGGTGCGAGGGCGCCATTACAGAGTCTGAGATCTGGGAAGCGCTGACATTGGTTGCCCAGGACAAGACTCCGGGATTAGATGGTCTTCCGTATGAAACGTACTTGAGGCAGTCGCTCGTTTTTGCCCCCTTGCTGGTGCTGATTTACAACAACTGGATGAAGCAGGGGTCTATACCCCAACGCTTCACCAAGGGTGTGATCAAGTTACTTTGCACAAACAAGAACGGTGAGGGGGGTATAGGTATTTTTCGGCCTTTGATGATGTTGAATACTGACTTGAAAATTTTCGCCAAGATCTTAGCCGGCCGTTTGCAGGCTGTCCTCCCTAGTCTGATTGGCCCCGAGCAGACTTGTGCTGTTAAGGGTAGAACTATACAGGGTGGTCTTCATTTGGCATGCTTGATCATCGAGAGAAAGTCGACAGTGAAGATGCGCTGATCAACTTAGATCAGTCAACTTTAGCTTCAGATAAGGTTGATCATCGTTTTATGGAGGCTGCCCTTTCCGGTTTCGGGTCGTACTTTTGATCTTGGATTCAGCTGCTGTATGCGTTCCTCGGTGAGCTGGTAGAAGTGAATGGGGTAAGATCAAAATTTTTCATAGTGTCTCGCTCCATTCGTCAAGGTTGTCCACTTTCGCCTTTGCTTTACGTTCTTGTGTTGGAGTTCTTCCTTTGCAAGTTAAAGGCGAATCCGATCCTGTGCAGAATTTCCCTACCTGGTGCTACCACATCCGCCACGTACACCGCCAATGCTGATGACTTTTCGGTTCTTGTGTAGAGCAGAGCCGAGATTGACGAAGTTAGCAAAGAGATCAAAGGGTACGAGATGATGATAGGGGCCAAGATAGCCCGCGATAATTCTGTTGGCTTGCAGTTTGGTGTATGGAAAGAAGTTTCTCTTCTCGGATTTTCCTCTGGACAGACAGGCCGATTGAGATTATCGGCGTCTGATTCGGTCCCGATCTCCTGTTGGAAATGAATTTGTCGGAGGTTAGAGAGAAGACCGAGTTCGCAGTTCGTCTGTGGACTCGGGGTAGCTTTCCTTGAAGGGGAGGGCGGAAGTATATTCTTCGCACATCTACCCGATTATCTTTTACCGACTCTCGGTATTTCCGTGTGCCATTCATGTGGGGTTAATAAACCTCCTGTTCTTCTTTTTGTGGAGAGTAGGCAATGCTCCGAAGGTACGTCGGGAAATCTGTTACCTCCACCCTTCTGAGGGCGGTCTGGGAATGCCAAGCGTTGAGATTCCTCAACACACGCTTCACATCAAGTTCCTAGACCAGATGGTATGAGAACGGTACCTTATGGAAGAAAAAAGATTATGAAAGCTTTCCATCCTTGATAAGTGTGCACTCGTCCAATGAAAAGGCCTGCCGTGCACCTCGGGGCGAGTGCTCCTTCTATCACGAATGTCGGTTGGCTCTCAAGTTCCTCTTGCGGGAGACAGAAGGCTTCTCTAACGCCCAGGCGTTGTCTCGTATCGAGTATTAGTTAGGGATGGCTGTACAGGATGAACTGATAGGCGAGCTCGGTCTGACGAAGCAGGAGATTCGCTCTGTATGACTTTTGGCACCCGGGTTGAAAATCTTTCTAACGATGAAATTCTCACTCACGATGAGGCATCACTCACCTGGCTGATGATACGTAAGGCCCTCTGGTTAAGCAAGAAACTTTATGCAGCCGGCCTACAAAGAGTTTCAACCTGCGTTTGTTGTGGGCTGTCGACGGAGACCGTCGAACATGCCTTCTTCCACAGCAGCGTTGTTGTCCCGTTGTGTAGGTTTGTTGAAGACATGGTTCGTATGTTGCACAGAAAGTTCTTTGTCCTCGAGGCCAGTTCTGTTTGCGGCAATGCCTTACCTCCGTTAATTAAGACTGAGCACTATGTGCTCTTCTGCCTACTCGGTGTTATGTGAGTCGTTATTTGGACGACGAGACAGAAGGAATTTCATGGAGAAGAGAAGTTGACCTCTTTACATTAAACATCAGCTTAAAGTCAATATTATTAAACAATGGAAACGACTCCCTCCATTGGAATTTGACAAAAAGTCGGTGAGTCTCGTGAATCTGTCGAGTGAAAGGTGCTGACCTAGAGTAATTGCTTGATATCGGTTAGGCATCAGGATTTTAGATGTTCTGGAGGGAACATGGGCAGCCACGCCCCATTATGGTGGATGCGTGACGTTTTTTGTTTGTTTTGTTTTTAGTTTTTTTGTTTTTTTCGTGTGATTTTTCGTCTTTGTTATCGTGTTTAGATGCGTGAGTAATTGAGTGAGTGGTATGGATCAAATGATTGTTGGTATTCTTTGAAAGTCACGAATTAATTTCGTCTAGTGGTTTCTGCAATAATGTAAGCACTGCGGGGGTTTTATTACTAAAATTTTGTTTTGTTTCTTGCACATAGTGTTATTTTTAATTGTATATATTCATTGGGGAAATTTTTAAAGTTGTTATTTTTGCCCAAGCCCTCCACAAAAATTGTACATCTGGGATATAGTTAGGACTTCATAGAGTCTCTGAAGTATTATGGTGGATCTAGTAAGAATGTGGTATTTTGGTAATTGGGTTATTCTAATGTGCTAGGGTCAACGATTGTGGCTAGCTAAGTTAAAGTTTAAGACAGATGATGACCAACCTTCCCCATCCCCATTTTAGGCCTTGTACCGAATTTGTACTTTTCTGTACAATAAATATCGTGAGTACCAATTTGATACAAGAATCCATGTCACTCTGAATCTCACCCATCTTTTCACCTAGCAATATGTGGGAATCACTTATAAAATCCAACTTTGACAAACGTTTCTTCTTACCCATCTGTTTACCGTTAAACTTTGTGTTTGATCATTTTTACGGTCATCAGACAAATAAAAATTCACTCACTCACTCACTCACATTTGCCAAGCTGTATTCTTCAACAAACTTTTCGTCTATCCATTTATTGGAAAATTCACAAAACTTTTCAATCCTAATTTCTCTCATTTACATTCTTGAACATTCACACGAGAATCTTTATTAATTAATTTTCTGCATTATACTTCTAAGTAATCCATTTCACATTTCAGAAGAATATTTAAAGATTGTCTAAGCAAGACAACTCTACTTTTGTTCACTACATTTTTTTACTTTGTCTCACAATGTGAACTTTTCAAATGAACATTAAAATTCTCTCAAACATTGCTTATAACATTGATTCAATCTTCATCCACTTTTGATTTGTATATTTATGGAAATGCATGTTATTATTGCTATCAGAACAATTTGTTTGGTTCTTTCAATCGAATTTAATTTCAAACATAAAAATATGTGTGAGGAGTTACATACGCAATATTTAGGTTTGTGACTCCGTCACAGTTTAAACGTTTTTCTTCTTTTAGGCGAACCTTACTTTTCGTTTCTTTCGCCAATTTTATTTTTCTTTCGGCGAACTTTATTTTCATTTTCGTCGGTGGACAAATTTTATTTTTCATCGTTTTATTTATTTTGATTTATTTTATTGTAAATTATCGAGTTTATTATCTCTTTTTAAATCAAATAGCTTTATTTCAGTTATGTAATTTCAGAAAAGGAAGAGTCAGCAACACCAGCTAATCGGTTACAATTGAGTGAAAGCTTTATATCTCATCATTTAGAACAAACCAATCATTCGGATAGAAAATAAACCACCTCCCCAAAAAAGAAATGGCACAGAAAAAATGAAAGACGATCTAAATAAAAATCAACTTGTTATTGAACAAGAAAAAGATCCTGAAATTTGTCCTTTAAAAAACAAAATACTCCCTTTAGAAGAAGTAAGAAATGTTATAGAATGTTTTTATATGAGAGATGGCATTTTAATGAGGAAATAGCGCCCAGTGAATGCCAGTCTAAATGAGGAGTGGAAGATAATAAACCAAATAGTGGTCCCGAAAGTATACAGACAAGAAATACTAAACATAGCTCAGGATACTCCAATGTCAGGACATTTAGGAATTAATAAAACCTGTGAAAAAATGTTAAATCATTTTTACTGGCCAAAACTTAGACAGGATGTAACTGTGTAACACCTGCCACACATGCCAGATTGTTGGAAAACCTAATCAAAAGATACCGTCCGCCCCTCTGATACCTATTCCAGTATTTGAAGAACCTTTCAGTAGAGTACTAGTTGAATGTATTAGCCCTCTTCCAAAAGCAAAAATAGGAAACCAATATTTATTGACAATTTTGTGTACGTCAACTCGCTTTTCAGAGACAATCTCTCTAAGAAATATTAAGGTTAGAACTATTGTTAAGGCTTTAATTAGTTTTTCTGTTAAGTCAGGATTCCTTCGGCTGTTCAGTCAGACCAAGGTTTGAATTTTATGTCTTGTTTATTTCAACAAGTAATGAGTGAAATGATTATTAAGCAATACAAATTCAGTGCTTATCACCCCGAATCACAGGGGGTTCTTGTGCGTTTTCATGAAACTGTAAAGTCTATGATCAGAAAATATTGTTATCAATATAAAAGGGATAGGAGCGAAGGGGTTCATTTTGTTTTGTTTGCCGATATAGAAGTTGTTCAAGACACTCTTGTGTTTAGTCCTTTACAATTGGTTTTTGAACATACGGTTAGGGGTCCTCTAAGACTTCTAAAAGAAAAATGGTTGACCGAACAAAATAAGATTCGTCTTTTAGACTATGTATCAAATTTTAAAGAGAAATTATACAATGCTTTCAAATTAGCACAAGAAATTCTAAAAAAACTCCCAAATTGAAATGAAGTCTAGATACGATAAAAATAGTCGAGATCGTAAATTTGAAAGTGGTGACAAAGTTTTAGTATTTTTACCAATTCCTAATCATCCTCTACAAGCAGGATATTTTGGTCCTTATGAGATAGGAAAGAAAATTAATGATGTAAATTATATCATCCGCACTCCAGATCAAAGGAAAAAGAAAAGAATTTGCCACATTAATATGTTAAAAAGTTATATCGACAGAAATTATGTAACTAATATTAAACCGGTTTCAACCTTAATAAACATTAATAATACAAATTAATTTGAAGATGATTTAGACAATAATGAAGATACAGTTATTAGGGAGAAGAACATGGGTCAGAGAAGTTATTTAAAAAACTCAGAAATCAAAACTTAAATGTAAAATTCAAACATTTATCAAATGAGAAAAGAAAAGATATTCATGGTTTGGTCAATGATTTCAAAAATCTTTTTCCTGATGTTCCTAGAAAAACAATAAGTACATTATGTTGTAGTTGGAGATGTAAAACCAATCAATCAACATTTTTACCGGGTAAATTCAATCAAGTTTCAACAGTTGAGAGCAGAGATTAAATATATGCTGGATAATGACATCATTGAACCAAGCAACAGCTAGTGGAGTTCTTGTATTCTTATATCAAAACCTGAGGGAACCTACCGATTTGTAACAGATGCAGTAACCAAAGGTAACTCTTTTCCAGTTTCTAGAATTGATGACTGTATTGACAACATCGGCAAGGTGAAATGTGTCAGTAAATTTGATTTAATAAAAAGTTATTGGCAAGTGCCCTTAACTGACAAGGCCAAAGAAATTTCAGTATTTGTGACTCAGGATGGCTTATACCAACATAAAGTTATGACGTTCGGGATGAAAAATGCGTCGGCAACATTTCAAAGGATGATGCATTCCCTTCTACATAAAATTCAGGGATGTGAGGTCTACATAGATGATGTAATTGTGTACAGCATGACTTGAAACGAACAGGTACACATCATCAAGCAATTTTTTCTTTAGCTGGAAGAAGCAAAACTATGTGTGAACCTAAACAAAAGCGAAGTCTGTCATGCAACAGTAAATTATTTGGGTCATACTGTTGGCCATAGACAGGTTAAGCTTATCACAGCCAAAGTGGATGCTATCTTAGAGCATAACTTTTCAAAAGAAAAAATTATGATATTATGATTTATTACTTTACAGAAAAAATAGACTGATATTGTCTCATAAAAGTTTTTCATTATAATTTAAAAACTTTTTCATTGAAAAGGAGAAGTGTTACGAGGATGCATTTATATATAAAAAATAATATTAATAATGCTTAAAAAGTTATAGTAAGGGATTCTACTGAGTCCTACTTGTTATTACAAAAAGTTATTCATGAAACAGTTGTTAAATGGAGAAATTAGAAATAGAACGTTTGGAAGATTCTAGAATATTCCAGTAAAATCGAGAGAATTCGAAACGATTCGAGAAATATGCAAATTAAGTGTTAGTCCCTATAAAAATAGTTTTTGGGAAGAGTAGTTAGTTGTTAAAAGGATTTGCTGACATTATCCACTCCGGCCCGATTCAGGATTTGTATATCCAGCCGAAAGAATCTCTACTAAAAGTTGCCAAACAACTAAAACCTGAAAGAGAACCTCATGGAGCTAAATGGGTAAATAGAAAATTTTACTCTTTCATTGACCAAACAAAAAATTATTCTTTATATACACATTTGAAGATTTCCTAAAAGTATACTTAGACTACTTCGCTAGCTTAACTGGGTAAAGATACTTGACACCTTCCTTCCCCTTCGTAACACTTCGCCTGCCACTAGTAAAACAACTAAAAAATCCTAAAGGATCAGATTGCTAATTTTAAAAAAATAACCAGGGTTGATTGGTTAGTATATTTCAAAACGTCTACGCAACATGTTTAGGTTGAAAATTGCGCCAAATTTCCAGATGTCACTACTTGGCTATTTAAGCAAGTCCACGTGCGGTCAGAACCAGTTAGTGACGAGTTAGTTTCAATTCACCACGAGACTCGCATTTTGTTCTTTTAAAGGAATTTGCAAGGGAGGGTACGTAATACTACCTGCTCGAAAGTCGGTGTTCGTGTCGTGTTTTCGAAGTTCGTGTTGTGTTTTAGTGTTCGTGAGTTTCACGTACCCGTTGGAATCGAAGCTCAGTCGAAGAGTATTTACATTTGAGGAAATAATGCCGGGAGAGATAGCCTCCGTCGATAGGAGGACCATGGCCTCAAAAAAGCCAGAGTTGCCGGTCGCCTCCACATCGAAGGAAAGTGAAGCCTTGTAAGGATCGCCATTCTCTCTACATCGAGTGGAGCAAAGGAAAGAGAAGACTCCGTCGTTAGGTGGACCGTGACTTCGAAAGTGCCTGGGTCACCTGTTTCCTCCACCTCGGTGTGGATTGGAGGGAACACACAGGAGTGGGAAGTACCCAGCTCGGATGCCCCAGAAAGGCCGGGATCGCCAGTTCTCTCCACCTCGGCGTGGAGTGGAGGAAAGCCAAGGAAAAACGAGGCGTACTACGAAGACCTCCGCATCCAGTACGCCGAGTACATCTGGGGAACGGAACTCCTCTCCGTCCCAGAAAACCTTAAGGAGATCAAGCTCTGGGTCATTTCCCTGTTGACGAAGGATCCGAAGACCCACAAGTTTGTGGGTGTCAGCAGGGAAACAGTGGAGGAAGCAACAAAGACCTTCCAGATCAAAACCAAAGCCGTAGCACGTAGAAGCCACGCCATGTGGGACATCCTGCTTGGCACACCCGGAGAGGCGAAATAATTAACAGAGACAACGCTGGTCAGGAAGACGCGCTGTCTTCAAACCGAATACATGAGCACTCAGAAGACCCGCGTTACCTTGCACGAGGTGCTCATGGGCATCTCCGAAGACCACGTCAGGGCTTTCTTCGCCCAGTATGGAAAGGTGGCGGAGGTTACGTCAATTAACTCCAAGTCTGGATTCACAACGGGAGACATCACTCTGCAGGTGACGGTTTCACGCAAGCAGTTCGAAGAGATCCCCAGCATCCTTACCTGCAGAGGCCGCTCCCTCTTCGTCGTAGTGGAAGGTAGGAGACCGTTTTGTTGGGTCTGTGGAGCATCGGATCATGTTGCCAAAGTATGTCCGACCAAGAACCCGGCTCTGGAAATCCAGGCGTCGCAACCAAAATCCCAACTGTCGCAATCAATAGTGGCCGACAAGACTCGAGATGCCGTGTCGGAACCAAAAGAATTATACCGTCTGCCACTCTCCCACGTTGGGAGAGTGGCAGACGGCCGGAAAGAAAAAGGCTAAGACGACTCAACCACCTCCTTTACTACAAGAGAAGCATCCCCCACCACGAAAAAAGTCTCCTCCACCAAAGTCTCCTCAACCAATGACTCCTCCGCCACCAAAGTCGCCTCCCAAGCAGGATGTTCCACTGGGGAGATCAAAATCCCCTAAAAATCAACTAGCCCAGGAAGAGTCAACCAACATGGAGGTTGACATGCCAGCACCCAGATCATCGTAGCTGAAAAGCAGAGACGAGAACGAAGAGAGCAACAACCCGAAGGTGCCCCGTAAGAGGAGTGCCGAAAAGGAGATCAAAAGAGCAGCGTCTTCATTACCAGTCTCACCGGAGAGACCTATGAACTCTTACGCAGTTAAGGCGAGAAGCCTTTCATCTTCACCCCAAAAAAGCCCACAATCCCCTATCCTCTAATTGATCCCGCTTACAAAAATCAAATCGCCTACCCCTGCTCTTACTCCCACCCACCCCAAGAACCTCTCTAAACGATTTGAAACTTAAAAAAAAACACTCGTCACATTGATTCAAGACTTTTTTCTCACTGAAACAAACATCGTAAACTCAACACAAAAGTTTTAAAAACTGAATTATTTAACATTAACACAAACTTTCATTACCAAAATTTTACATCCAAAAAGTTTCAACAAACACACCTGCACACAAAATACTCCCTCAAACGTGTTCATTAAACTAGCCTTGCGCCAAACATACCCAAACTCCCCACAATTTACTCGAGATCAGAAGGTTGAGAGAATATAAAACTGTTTCGTTTGTATAAATAAATGAAGATTTATTTATCGAACACCATGACATCAAATTGTAGGTATGAAATTATTAACGGTGAAATGTTTTAAGAAACAGTGTAGTGAGAAGTTTAAAGAATTAAACTTCTGTTTTAGCGAAATGTGAAATTTGGTTTGTACAAATAAAGATATAAGTCCATGTTTTCGATTTTCGATGTTATGTATCAACAGCGAAATAGTATTGTCTTGTTCTTCTCTTTCTGTTGTGCACAGCGAGTAGGTAAGGAGGAAAGCGTGAGATGAAGACAACAGCACGAGAAAGAAAGTAAGAGCGTGTTTATAAGGGTCAGGGGCATCGTCGTCGGTCGCCAGTTTATATTACATTATGCTGGGTTGAGCACGCTCTGCTTCCTTCTCTCTCTCTGCGTTTGACTGACGAAAAATCGTGAAATATGTAGCCAACTCGGATCACGTGGTCAGGTCCCAACGCAAACTCATTTTTAGGTGGGAAGAAACCCGATAAGTTGAATTTGTTGTTTTCTGCAAATCGCTCTCTTTTCACTGGTTAATTAAAAATTTTATACTGGCTCGCACATTTTCAAACACTGAAGAAAAAAAGTTATTTTTATTCTGTACTCACAACTCTTCCACATGCATATGTAGTCTGAAGTCATCAACTTTAAATGAAACAATCTTCAGACTGCGCTACCAGTAAACAACTTAAATTCTAAACATTTCTTTATTTGATTTATTGAGAGACCGTTCAATTATTCGACTACAAAAAGCCAACAAATCTGTACAACAAAATTACATCAGAAGACATTTTTCCTGAGCCAAAACTTTGAGCTCAATATCCATTACTCAGAACATTTTGCAGGCAACTTAAAATTTTTAATATATCAAATTTTGCCATTGCAGGTTTTTTAAGAAATTTTTTTCTTAAGATTTGTTCATTGATTGATGTATATTTTTCATACAAAATTCTTGTTATTGTTTTTCTAAGAATCTTCTTTCAGTTTGTAATTTTTACTGCAAAAGTATTCTTGTGCCATACATCAAATGTTGTTAGTTTATCACGCCGCCTTTAAAAGAAATGTTTCTGATAATAAATCAACAAAATAATCCTTACTCCACAACAATATAAAAATAATCTACCAAAAATCAATTTGGATGAATTCAGTAAAGATAAATTTTATTTCTGGAATTTTACATTTTTATTGCTGTTGTTATTGTTTTGTTTTGTTTTTTTTAGCTGGGATTTTTTCAAGGATATGAAAAGCCGACTATTAATTTATTGTGTAATAATCACATTGTAAGTTGCGGATATATATTTTAGCGGGAATACATGCGTCTTATGATAAACATATGGTGTGTTAGCACGTGGTAAATCTCTTCAGACATGTAGTAAATGAGATTTTTTTTAATTGAAAATTTGTAACACTTTAATTGTCTAATGCTTTATGAAATGCGCATAATCAGTGTGTATTATATGAGTTATGACCTGACTCCTGCTGGTCAGGAAGAATGAACAATTTCGACACCGTTCTGAAACCAAGAATGCTGAAAAAAAATCGACCGTGTACATTTACTGAATAATAATAATAATAAAAAATGTTCAAATAATCAAATCGAATAAAATTTGTTTTCAGTGAAACAGCATATTTTAAACTTAATTCCTACTTGTACACGGTCAGATGTATAGAGCACCCAAGAAAAATCGGAATGAATTATCAGAAGTCATAAATTCAGGAACATTTAACTATTATTAATCTTTTATTTTTTTTACTAGTATTCATCCTAATTTTACATGCTTTGCTTTTCACCGCAACTCTCCAAAATATCTATGTGACTAAAGACCGTGGCTCGGCAATGAATAAACTGCCTCGGGAAGACAATTATTCATTTAAAAAAAAAAAAAAAAGGAAGGATACATCGGCATCTGTTTATTTTACGAAATGAAAGGTGGCGACCTGTTTGGTCAAAATTCAATGCTTTGGTTGTTAAAACTGAGTGACCTCTTCAGGCCTGGGCGATGATATACGGAGGCAGTTCGCGGCCCAGACTGCGCCCCCCGCCCATACACCGCCTCGGCTATACCGACAAGATCCAAATATGGGGCATTACATTTGAAACCGACTTGGCTACAGGAGATGCTGGAAAGTTGTCACACTTCAGGGCGTCACACTGGGTTTTCTGTCTAGATTTACTTACAAAGCTTTTTCTGTGTTTTGAATATGATCGCAAGTTAGTAGAGGTTTAAAATCAGCGTTTTACCTTCCCCTAGACCAGTGGTCGACAACCTTTTAGAGAGATCGGCCCAGGAAGCTATACAATGTCTCGGATGAGGGCCATGATATCAAATATACTATAATGAATTATTTCGATCTCCGTCCAGAAGGCTGCCTTGGTCTGGAAGTTTGAAGAAAAATCATTTTAAAGATATCCTATTATTTCTGCAAAAAATAAGGGACAACAACACAATCAACAAAATGCAAATTCCTTATTCCAAACGAAATGCTGTAAAAAAATGGTGAAATATTTAATAAGACACTTGTTTCGCTTATTGTTCGATAACTTTACCGCATCAGGTACAATATTTGCCCAAGACAAGAGCAAAACATCATCCAGGTGGTCATAAACAATTTTTACTATATTTAATTTTCGAAAAAGGTTGCTCACAAGAATGTGTACTTCCAAATAATGATGCCATCATTTTCGCATTATTCAATAGGCTTTTATATTTTCCGCATGGGAAAAGCATATTTCTTGGAGAAATCAGCAGAGGAATCGGAATTAAATTTTATTTTTTTAAATTCGTCGCATTGTAAGTCGATTAACGCCAACTGATATTTTTCTACCACTTGCTCCGCGAATAGATAATTAGTGTAACAATGGTGTTAAGTTAGCCGACCCCTGCCCTAGATGGATTGTCTTCTTGGGATGTTGAGCTCCATCTACCCAAAGCAGCTGATTATGAGGTGCCAGTTTTCCGTCTTCGCCCATTCTCTGGCTTGGAACCGGACTTCGTTGTCAAAGGTATGTCACGGAAGCATTTTCTAGAGTGGAAGCTTTTCCTCCGACTATCAACCCGGCTATGACAACTTTTGAAACATATATAATGTAAACATTACGGGTTTTATAAACTTAAAAAATATTTTTTTTAAATTAAAGCTTTTTTTTTAATATGCAAGACATTAGAAAAAACACTAGAAAACAAGAGAAATTACGAAATAATACATAAACAAACACAAATATTCAAAAGTTTGTTAATTTTGGAAAAAGATGGCAGAAACAAAAAATGAAAATATATCGCGATATAAAAAATACTCGTAGATTATGACGTCACTATTTAACATGCAATAAAATAATTCACACTGCCTTTTTCATAGCAGTAACACAAACTATCAATCGTTAAAAAATAAATAAATAAATAAATAAACGAAAGTAGAAAATGCAAAATCGGTAAATATAACTTTAGGTAAGCAAAAACAGAAATATCTTCAGGTTTGTTGTACTAAAAACAAATCAATACTAATACAAAAATAACTTGTAACTGTGGGAAAAGTCGAAACAATGCATATATAATTTCAACTAAATATATGTAATAAATGAAATAAAATAATTGTAGATTTAAATTATTATATTACTTTTAAACAATATTTACGTTTTTCAGTTAAACTTAAAATCCGTTAATTTTTTGGAGCTTCGAAAAAAACGCGTCATCTTTCCTGAGTTAGATATTACAATCATGATTTCTTTATTATACTTTTCTGTCGTAGCGTTTTGAATTTGTTCAGGCTACGAAGCGACAGCGCGCTCGAGACATACAATTCACGATGTAGACGCGACAAGTGAAAATCAGCTTTTGAAATCGTTAACGCCTTATTTCATCAATATCTCTCTTCAACCACAATGGATGGAGACACCATGTTCGTTCTTCACTTTCTTTTGCCACTGTTGGCACTGTGGGCCTTGCGTTATTGGGGACTATTCAAAAATCCCATATGTGAGAAAATGAACATTCCATTACTACCTGATCCAGCCACTATGTCCAATTGGGAACTCTGTGAAAAAATTGAATACCTCGACTCTTTACTTGGCGACATCCTTGCCTGTATGAAGCACACTGTGATTTGTTCTATGGCCGTTATTCTTTTAGATTCGGTCATCTGTTTCGTCTCTCGTCGCACGACTGTGGAACGTAAAGCCCGCAAACCGTACATTGTACTCGCTTCCTCTTTGATCGGCATATTTATTCTTATTCAAGGAATGGTCTTCAGGAAAATAACAGTAACCAGCATTTCAAGTTTTGCTTTGAAAATGTCTGCTTCTCTTTTCTCCGAGATCAAATTCGTGCCGAAACGACAAATCAACCCCAGAGTACCGGACTGCTTTTTAATGTTCATTGACAAAGTAATTTTGTTTACGCCGTTCCTTGTTGCAATTGAAACCGGGGCTCAGATGAAACGAATGTGGATGCACTGTTGTAGTAATAAAAGTAGGGAAATTAACACTAAGCAAATTCGACGAGCTTATCTTCGAAATCGTCGGCTTAAGTCCTTACCCCGGCAAACTGACATGCAATCATCTTTGATCCCTGTTAATTCGGCGGTGAAGCCTTGGTCCAGAAACTGCTATGCCATTGCGTATCGCAACAGATTGCAACAATCTGACTATCCGATGATGTTGGCCAATGTGATTTGGAAAATGTCCGCTACGGATACAACTAAACAAGTGATGCTACAATGTGCAGACGTGATAGACACCCATTTGCTGAATGACAGCGAAGCTACATTACTTCGCTGGTTATGTCTGTGTACTACAAGCGCCCTCTTTCGAGCAAAGGGCGACATTCAAGGGATTGTGGCCAACAGCAGCTCTCAACTGAGAAAGCTCACTAAACTGGGATCAATGCTCAGTCTACATACCCAGACCTTCAACGGAATGAGGTTAATCTCGAACTTACAAATGCTAGATTACAGACACAACGACATCATCTTTGATATCAAACTTGATCGAGGTTTCCTTGTGTTAAAGGCAGACGTTCTGCATAGTCGAAAGAAAGCTTCGGGATGTCGCAAAAACTGTTTGAAGCTGAGTGCAAAGTTTTTGCCTCCATTACAACCACGCATCCAGCGGCGACTGGCTAAATATAATGTTATATCGATATCTGGTTCGGCTCAAAAGGTCAACGAAGCTCTTAAGGAATTTGAAAGGCGAACAATCCGACTTATTTACAACCCGTTCGTGCGGCAAGACGTGGTCGGGCTGTGCGTTAAGCAAGTCAAAGGTTTCCATTTATCGAACGAGCAGCTGTTTCGGAAAAAGTCTCAGATAACGAAACTCAAAGAATTATCCTTTTAAGAAAAGAACCGTAGAAATGATTAACGAAATATTCGCATGTGTATTTTAGAATAGCGATGTGAAATTGTCCACGATTTGATTCTATATAAGCTGTGACTCGTTTTGAGCACTGGGCTCCTGATGGCCCGGTAACAACGATTATAAAGCATTAAAAATGAAATTAATTTTTTTTTTTTTTTTTTTTTTGTGACTCAAATTGATTTTACTCATATTCGTGAGATTCGTATATGCCATTTCAGTTTTGAAGCTTGCTGAAGGAACACATTTAGCAGACATTTGACCAAGATTCTGAAAGGAGAAATCCCAACGAGCATCCTCATTTTTTATGATAATTTCTATTTGCTAGTCTATCACAAAATGTCTCGTTGTTATAGCCAGAAACCTTTCTTGAGATTGAACCAAATAGGTATTTATTGAGTCTCACAATGGGAAATGTGAGAGAGCCGATTTAAAGTAGTGCTACGTGTATGTGGATAGTGGCAATTACCAACTCCCAGACACTGACCCAAGTTCCCTTTCGGTGCCTATACTGCAAGAAATTGATCTCCAAGAATTAGACACATACTTATTACTGATCCCTGGCCATATTAGGGCGGAGGGGTGATAGCTTATAGGATCTAATGATTTCAGTTTGGAGGTCGAACTCACAACCTCAGTGATCATAAATAGTGCTCTTTAACTAGGAATCGTAAGTAATGAAATGTGAAATACTAATCATTTTGATAACCAAAGTTTTTACTTATAAAAAAGAAAGAATAAAGTATGATGTATTTTTGCATTAGAGACTTAAGTTACTGTTACCAATATTTTTCCCCATATAACCATTCTGATTCGTTTAGAAGTTAAGTCTCACTCATTAATTTTCTCATGTTTATTTTAGCGCTGTCTCTTTTAGTATTGTATAAAGAACATGAGAGATGACAGCCATATTTTTCATTTTTAGTTGTCATTCTTTCAAGGGTATCAGATTTGGTGAAATTTTGAAGTCAGTCACAATAGTCATCATTGCCTTTATGTACAGAAAATATATTATAGGTATTAATGTCATCAAGATGATAAGAAAAGGGACAAGAAAAGAAGAAACACCTTCATACATAGGTACATTAGTGTGGAGTCAAATAATGAAAAAGCATTACATCATTTGTTGTCAATGCACTTAATTATGTAGTGAATATTAAAGACAGATCAAATATTACATACCAAAATCCAGCTTATAATTGTATCAAGCAATGGACCTATTGAGTGACCAATGCATGCATGTATGGAAAAATATCTGCATGAGAAATGAAAAAGATGGCACTTCTGGGCCAAGTATATATATATATATATATTTTTTTAATCCCAATTTTCTTTAGTAGCAAGATAGGATTCAAAACCAAATAAGAGGTTAGAGTTATGGGGAAAAAAAAATATTCAACCCCCAGAGACCATCATTTGGCTTCAAAAGATTTTTTTTCTCAAAATGAGAGAAAACAATCACTTTATGTAGCAATTTGAAATTAAAAAAAAATTGTTTGACATGATTCACAAGAAACTGAAATTTTAAGGTATTTTAAATTTGCAAAAACACAGGCCCTATGCATTAAAAAAACTTGAATTGATGCTTACAAAAGGACAATTGATCCAGCCATATATGGCAATGATACAGAAGCAATATTAGGAAAACAAAGTTCTAACCAACTAACCAAAGTTAAGCAATTTTACACATGGGAATTAATTTATGATACCCATTACAAAATATTGCAAGACCATTCTGTATAAAAATTTCTCAAGTGGATATTGCAGGTTTTCTCATAAGGAGGATAAAATTTACATGTGAGTTTACTGTCAGAAAAACGGCTCTTAACACTACAAAAAAATTATTCATGGCAATAAAAACACCCAAAATTAAAATATAAATGTTTTTTTTTAATTAACTTTTTAAAATAAAGTTATTTTTCTTTGTATTTTGGAAAGAAACAATTTTAACAAGTTTTATTGCTTGTACAAAAAAAAATAGTGGATCATGCTAATTCCATTTCTTTTATTTTGAAATTTAATATTAACAATTGTTATAAATCAACAAAGTTTAGTTTTTGATAATTATTTATGAAAAAGCAACAAAAAAAATTAACGCTTTGCATTTAAACAGAGATAACGTTTAAATAGAAAATTAATCACATTTTAGGTAAAAAAAAAATAAATAAATAAAAATAAAAACATATATTGCTTCATTTTGGATCCAGAGAAAAATATTATTAAATAAAGTTGAAATTATTGACTATATTTATGAACAGATATTCATTTCCCAATGTTAATGCTTTAATATTCCTAGGACAAGACCGTGACTGATGATTAAGACAGTGATATTTCATTACATATCTTTTATGGGGATAAAATGGTGTGGGTTGGTGGAAAAGGTTTGGAGTTTATTTTCTTGTTTACAGTAGATTATTTTATCTCGCTATTACTAAAATAAAGTTCATCAACAAGGACAAAGTGTAAGCAAATAAATTTTACTTTTCTCAATTTATTTTGCAGTTCATTCATCATTGTTGAGATTTGCTACACAGCCTTCTACATTTGTACAAGCAATCTTTGGTTGGTTGATTGCTGAAAGAAAAATCTAATTCAAATAGCACATATTTTACAAGTATATAAATGAACTGACAATAAAAAGCACAAGCTACTGGTAATTTTTTTTTAAACTCTGGAAATATGACAATTTTATTCATAATAATCACAATAACAGTAGGTTTAGAAAAAAAATAAGTTCCCAAATTAAATTTGGGAACTATTAAAACTAATTTAAATCAAGAGATAGTGGCTTCTATTATGCTTATCATATTAAAAAATTATTAAAACGTGTTGGGTGGGGGGTGTTAAAAGTAATATTAAAAGCAAGCAACCTGATATTAATAAATAACACTGTATATGATTCCTCTTTCAAAGCCAATATTTGTCCTGGTTGATTTCTAGATATATTTTCAATGTAAGAAAATACCAGAAATGTAGCCAAATGTTGTGCAGGCAAATAATGTCATACTTCCAAAAAGGCACCAGGAATCATTGGGATGTAATATTATAGACATTACAATATTATAGCTGAGTGGAATTTCAATCCTTTCCAGTCTATTAAAGTACTTGCTCAACATTTACATGCAGGCTTTTAAATAAATAGTATAAATTTGTTCTTGTTGTTGTGTCAACCTTTTTTTATTCTCTTTAATTTATGGTGGCACAATAGCATAGATTTGCACTGTTTATTTTCCTGAGTCCATAGCAACAATCAATATACACTATACATCAATTTCTGATAAGAAACATTAGGTTTTCTTGTTCTTATAAAAATAAACTTTCAGTCCATTTAAAAAAAAAAAATCCATATACAAATGAGAAGTGTCTATCAAGAAACAAAATACCAGCTTCCACATTGAAATTTCTGCACAAGAAAAAAAATTAAACTTTTCAGGTTGTAAAGTTGAGACTCTGCCAAAGACTATCTAACACAATATCTTGTTGCACAGTTAAAGAGTTAAATATTAAAAAAAAAAATTGATATGCCTAAATGTAATGTGCAATCTTATTAACAATTTCTGTCCACACCAGGTACCAATTATTATTACCATCAAAGATTGGGCTAAACTTAAGAAAAAAAAAAAATATTAGAATAATTAGTCTTGGGAGTCACTGGTAGTGAGTTCCATCTTCATAAAGTGTTGTGTATGTTTACCAAATAATTATGTAAGAATAATGATTATTTTGTTAAAGGATAGCTTTTGCTTAATTTTGTTTTTTTAATAACTTAACTGAAAAGACTAAGAAAAGTCATTTTAATAACCTAAGTGAAAAGAACTACAAAAGTGACGATCACAGTCATGAAGAAGGGCAGCTTTGTTGACTCTTCGTAAATCATTTACAATAAGCTTTCAAAGATTGTTTAAAAAGAGAAAAAAATAGCTAGAAATAGCATTTCTTAATTTTTTCTTTCAAAATTAAAAAATATTCCCATTGTTTTGCAAGTATTTTAATACCTACATATATATTTCTCTAAATAGAAATGCTTTATGGATAAAAAAATTTAAATTAGGATTTGACAGAAATTAAAATTTATATTAGGAAAAAATATTCAAATATATAATTTCATTAGAAATAAGAAAAATTATTTTATCATTTTTTCTGCTTTATCTCATATTTGTATCATCAATGTCTTGCTTGTTTTTTTTAAAGAAATTTTGATTCAATTAAGAAACTAGATCTGAAAATAAAAGTGTCATCTAATCAACTTAATGACTGTTGACAGTTATCAATGTTTGTTTCATATTTTGGTTCTCCTGGATGTAGGCAGTGAATGCCACTTGGTATGAAGTTTCGGTCACAATGTCCATTTGATTTTCTTGCACAATCAATTCAAAAATTATTTCTTCTACCTGAAAGGAAGGAAAAATAAACAATTAACTTTTTAAGATTAAACTTAATTAGTTTTAAAATTCTCAAAAAGAAAGAGCCAGCAAAAAACACTTTTCAGTACAGTTGTGCTGAATTGATTATGATTGTCACAAAAAGAGAAAAACTTGAAGAAAGTAGAATCCAACAAACACAAAGAGCATCAAATTCTAATTTAGAACTAGTGATGCAGCCAAACTATCAATATCCAAGGGCTGTTGGAGTGGATGACTAATGATTGTGGCACAAATATTTAAAACTCTGAAAGCCTGCCCAATATTGCAATAATCATCTAAAAATAAAGGATACCTTGGCATAGGGTAATGGTTAGTGAAGCTAGTTTTGTTGACCATTGCTACTGGACATACTGCCACATACAAAATTCAATATTAAATAAAACAAGTGTTGACATGTCAAAGTAAAAAAAACTTTAAAATTAAAGAAACCTTTGCACATTAATTTTTCATTTTTATTTTGCCGACCAAAGATTTTATCTTAAATTGAAAAAAGAAGCAATCATTGACTCATTAACATTTTCCATTTTAGAGTATAACATATTATTTAAGGCAACTGCCCACAGAAAAAAAAAAACACACATTCTTTTGACAACTATTAGAATTAATAGTTATCAAAAGAATTAGTGAAGAAATCTTTTAGAAAACACACTCAATGCATTTGTTGCTCACCAGAATGAGTGGCCATAATTTCAATTTAAAAAATGCTGCTTTAAAGGTAAAAGCAATTTAGTAAGTTGAAAGTATATAAAAAGTGTGTTGATCATTAAAAGGTAAATTTTCATCCAGGTTTCACTTTTCTTGTCAAATTCTTCTGTTATTACAATGTGGGATACATAATAATAAAAGTAATAAAAACTAAAACATTGGCTCAACTACACTCCACCGACATGTCTGGTAATGATTAAACATTACTTTAGCCCAATAAAGTCCTTCTAGAAGACAAAATGCTTTACACAGATTTTTTTTTTAACCCTGTCATTCATTTGCTTAAAATTGTTCTGATATACAGAAACCTACATTCTCCCATATATATCAATTGGTTTAATAACATTAGTAATAAAGAAAACTGTTTCTTCACACAATTAGACATAAAAGACTTCTAACCATCTATTAATGAAAATACACTAAACTTAAAATAAATGATTATCCCTGATGGAGATAAATATAATTAAACACTGCCAAAAATCTATATTACATCACAATAAAAACATATGAACAAAAAAAGGCCATAACAATAATAACTTTGATGTAACAGAGGGTAACTATGATGGCGCAGCAGCATACAAACTCGTACAGGGTTTTTACAGAATTTTGTCGAAACATTGCGAATCCATTCCAAAATCAATGCATTTTTACAAGCATATTTTCACCAATATGAACCACTTGGAAAAACTCAGAATCCTCTAAATTTCAGTCATATCCTCTTGACACACTGAATATTTGGAATTTTTATCTGATTTTTGTTTTATAACACACACTTTAGCATATGACTGTACCAGCACAAATCTATTCTGCATTTTATCTTAAAAACTCAATTTGCTGATGATAGGAGTGTAGAAACCAAACACTTGCATTAATGCTTGCAAAATGCAATTCAATTTCCTAAAAGAAATCAAACAGGGTAGCTACAAAACCAATAGTTTTCCCTGAGTTTCCATAAATTTTTAAGCTGAATTTTATACATTTTCTCTGAGTTTTCACTGAATTTGATATGTTTTCCCAGAATATGTTCAAGTTGTTAACATTACAAGTGTAACACCCCAGATGGAGGTCCAAACAATTTCTCTGGTGGCCGTTCTCCACACTATGATGTTGATTGAAAAAGTCGAAGTCTCAAGCTGGGGGCACAAAATAAACTATTGAAGGAATGAACTTCCACAACTTGGATGAGTTAAATCGATGCTTTATTTCGTTCAGAGTTAGTCTTGCAGTTGGGGCAGTCGATGCGACACTCAGCTCTAACTCTAATTAATGGAGATCAAATGCTGAACCGACTGATTCAGATGAACGGAGTTTCCCTCTTTCAGTGTGCCTGACACATGTAGCTACTTCAAGCACATGCTCGGCGGAACTGATCGGCTCAGAAAAATCAGTTGTATTTATACTGAAACAATCGGAAGTCCAATAGACCACCGGCTTAAAACAGAAGATAAGCATTGGTCATTGTAAGTCCAAAATTTCAAGATACTTAAATTTTGCTTCCTTTGATGTGTAAACATCTCGCAGACATCCCATCTGCACTCAGCCTTCAACGACGTATTTTCCTGGATTTTTTTATCTTTTTATCTTAATAAAGCTTTGTGTGAAAGCAGTCGAATGCTTTTATAGCCCTGACACTTTACCCATAACCAGGCATTTTTTTTATTGCCTGGAGAAAGGAAAGATTCTATTATCTTTTCTTTATTTTCTTAATGTGTGGTTAAGATACAGTAAAGACAGTTTTTGACCGGGGTCACCTAAAATCTATTTCCTAAATGTTTATCTTTTATCACATCAAATCACTTATTTTTATTGGAAGACTGGTAGGATTTAACAGTAATCTGATAATCCTTTTCTCTTCCACAAATTTACTTATAAAAGAAAAAGCATTTATTTATTTATTTTTTCCTCTTCTTTTTCACTTTTGTTAAACAAAACATGTTTTTAAACTATTTTTCTATTCTTAACCATTTTCTATTCTTAATCCATTATAATAAAATACATATTTTACAAATCCACCTTAATATACACCTAGTTATCGTGTCACACGAGAAAAGACCATCAAACATTTAGTTCAAGCATCCAATATCTCCCTTCAGTGACTAAACAAGTGGAGACATGTCAAGGCAAAGAGCATTGAAGGTGAGATTAAAAAATATATTGGGCATTTTATAAAAACATGAAGAAATAGTCACAGACTGTTTATAGGCTACTTTAACTGCAAAAGAAAAATACACTTAAAAATGTAGGATAACACAAGTTAGTTCCATTAGTTATAAAAACAACAAATTGTAGGAATCAAAGATCAAACTCAACATTTTTGTGCACAGTTAGACACAAGGAAAAGTATCACTGGTTAATAGATAAATTACTGATTGAGACATTTCACAAGAACTCACCAAATATTTCTTCAAACAAATGTGTGAGTCCCACAGGGGCCATGATTGTGCCTGTTTAATTCCTGCCTACTATATTAGACAAACATTTTCCTATGAAGTTATCTTTGGGCTTATTTTTTATTTTAATCGTGTCGCTCCCAATCAAGGCATTTTACTGCCACTGTTGTGCAGGGAGGAAAGTTATGAGGAGGTATCAGGAAGAGGATAAGAGAAGGATGAGAATACTGATGAGAGTGAAGTGAACGGGGAAAGGAGCATGAGAGAGAGGATGCAAGTTATGATAGGAGATGACTACTGACTTTACATTTGAATTCCTGAAGATTGTAAATGTTGAAAAAGCAAGTAAACGGAAGGGAATTCCATGTGCGGGAAGTACGAGAAAAGAAGCTACTACTAGAGTAGAATTTATATTTACAATTTATTGGTTTCACAGTAAGGGGGGGGGGCTAGTTGCTAATCTTGTTGCTCAAGTAAATTCATATATAAGGGGTACCAGTGAGCTAAGTTCATCTGAGCAGAAGCCATGAAAGTATTTGTAGAAGAGACACAGGGAAGCCACATTGCACTGGTAAGAAAGTGACTGTATCCAAGCTGCCAAGTTGGGATCTATCACATTACAGATTCTCCGTTGGATTTTGTAAAGGACCCCTAAATGGATAGCAGGAGCACCCAACCAGATATTGCAGCAGTATTCAATGCACGGGCGGATGGTAGATTTGTATATGTGCAGGATTGTTTCAGATGGGAAAAAACTTCCTGGTCCTGCACAGAGAACCGACCTTCTTAGCAGTGGATTTAGCTATGGATTCTATATATTCATTACACTCCAAGGGAGTAATATGTATGTCAGTCAGTTGGGCCACAGTTCAAGGTGGGAAGTCAGGTACAGATACTCCACACGAGTCCGGTTTTAAGTTGGTGGAGAATCTGTGAGCAAAACACTTAGCCTTTTCCGTTGAAGAGGTGAGGACCTCAAATTCGTTGATTAGAGGGGGAATTGAGGGCTTGCTGCTGTTCAGCACACTTTAACAGAATCCTCCAGTAGTCTTTGGAATGCAGAAAAATATTTTTATACATTTTCCTTTTCTGTGAAACTCTACAAATCAAATTCAACAAAAAATGATGCAAGGAACACAAAAACAAATTTGGAAGAAATCACCAGAAAAACCAAAGGAAACAAACACCAACAAAAATATACTTTGAATATTTTGTCAAAAATGTAAAAAACTCACAAATTTTTTTTACTCTTTTCACCAACTTAAGACATACATGTATATACACTTAAAAATGTAATTTAACACAAATGAATGGTAATAAGAAATCAAGATAAAACTCAATATATTGGCCACCAAATGATACTCGCAAAAGTCTTGCTGAACAATGGAAAGAATTTAGTACAACTTGTTGTAGTTGGCACTGAACAAAATTTCTTACTGGCTATGTACAATTCATGGTCTTTTCACAGGCCCATAAAAATTATGAAAAGTGGAAACAAACAAGCAAGCATTATCACTAATAATAAGAAGTTTAATCATCTTGTCAAAACACAACCATAGCAAACTTCTCACTCAAACATATCAAAGCTTTGTCAATTTTTTTCTTATATATGCTTTCTTTTCTTTGCACTTTATTTTTCGGGCCATTCACAGCTGCATGTTGTTTTCATTTTCTGTATTGCTAACACATTCAATAAACTCTTTGTCCAACAGTTCATAAGTTTTTACAATTAAATCTTTCCTTGCTTTTAGGTCATTTTCTTCAGCAATTATGTTCTTCAACTGACTGTCAACTTTCTCCTTTTCAGTCTGTTTTTTCTCCTCATCAAGAAAACTCTGGTATTTGTGAGATGCTGCTCTCACATAGATCATTTCAGGAGCAATAGTAATGGAATTACAATAAATTAACAAATGGTATTAAGAAAAAAGATATAGGTCTATACAGGGACAACAGTCTATTAATTCTAAGAAATTGCAATGGCAGAACTACAGAAAAAATAAGGAAAGAAATAATAAAAACTTTTAAAACCATAGGATTTATTATAGATATAAAATCAAGCCAAAAAATAGTAAATTTCTTAGATATAACATTCAACCTAAACAATGGCACCTACAAATCATACAGAAAACCAAAAACCAAATATGCATTAACAAAAATTCCAACCATCCCCTAACAAATACTAATAAATAAAAGAATTTCAACAAATTCTAGTAGCCTAAAAATATTCAATGAAAACAAAAAACATGAAATAGTGCTAAGAAACAGCAGATATTCAAACAAAAACAAAAGAAACAAACAATTTGGTTCACCCCACCCCCATTACAACAAAACAAAAATAGAGAAAATATTCTTTAAAATAAGTGACAAACACTTCTCTAAAAACAACAATCAAAATTAGTTACAGCTGTAAAGATAACAGAGAAAATAATAACTATACACAATAAAAATTACTCAACAAAACCAATTATACATTTAAATGTAACTGCAGAAACAAAAAGAAATTGCCAACTTAATTATTTAAGCAATAAATTGCCAACTTAGTTATTTAAGCAATAACATAATATACAAAGCTATCGTTATTAATAACGTTAACACAGACAAAAAATTTACATAGTCAGTCAGTTAAGTGCCATACATGATACATGCTTGGGCAATCATGTCTAGAAAGAGACATGACTGACTGGGCAGAAGATTATCCCGCAGTAGGTTGCCATTGCTTTCTGCGGTAGACTGGTTGCCGACCAAGGCTATAGTTATGAGTTAAATCTGTCCTGTTATTTAACTCATAACTGGAAGGAATAGATGGATTAATACCTTTCCCAAGGGTATTTGCGCATAAGTAAATGCAAGGAATTCAACTGGAATTCGAACTCGGCTCTCCAATGTTCTCGTTCGGAACCGATATCCACTGCGCCACAATGCACATCCATCCGATTTACATAGGCACGATTGAAAAAAACCTTAAAAGAAAAAATACAAACACTACAACCCTATCAAAATAACTATGGATAAGAAAAAAGATAATATCTCCACCAAAATCAAAATGTTCATCTAGTTCAAGTAGAGGCCAAAGTGGTGTGTTGGAGTTGAGGATTATATGTTTAGCCCAACTTCTAAAACCCTTAACCACCAGGATCTCATCTTCATGGGTCACCACCCACAACAAACAAGTGGCTCCCTTGGGGACTTTTATTCTGTGCAGAGGTGCAGTTGATGTATTCTGAAGCTCTGCTGACAGGATAGAGTGAAAGTTGGAAATGATTAAAAATAATACATTAAAATTCTTCATGAACTTTTATTTTCAGCATTATATAAGTAAAAGTTATAAGAATTTAGAAATAATAAAATTATTTTATCTTTATTCAACACCTTAATTTGGTATAAACTTTCTTCATAGACGTAACTGATCTCTGTAGTTTGTTTACATTTATTTTGCACACAAATTTTTATGTTCTTTTAATATCACCAATCTTTGATTCCTTCACATGTCACTCTTAAAAGACATTAGGGAACCCAATATTTAATATTTCAAATGTCACAGTATATGTGCTAGAAAAAAGAAAAAAAAACATGAGCAATGCACCATGCCCTGCTCAAGTTTTAATTACAAATTAGATGACAACAATTGCACTTATGACAAAAAGTGAAATTAAAACCTTTAATAAAAAATTGTTTCTTAAACCTTTCACACTGTTTGATAATTAAATTTATTTAATTAAATTTAATTTTTAACTACAGTAGTTGCTACCTGTTACTTCAGGCTGTTTACGATTCGCCAAGATTAAAAAACAGACTGATGGACATGTACACACTTTATTATTATAGATAATTTTTACAATCAAATCAAGATAAGATACAAATGCAAACATTAAAGTGCTGAAGAGTTGTAAAAAGAGCAGAGTGCAGCACAGACACATTAGAATGAAATAAAAATAAAAGTAATGTCATGCTGCTGTTCCTTACCTCTTGGAAAATAGCAGAATCTACACATTTGGACCTTGTGAATGTCAAATTCTTCAGCAGAGCATCAGGACCAACAGATAAAATATTCTGTGAGAATAAAAATTAATAATGAAAATACAATGAAAACTCAGTCATAGGATGTTAAAGTTTTATTAAGAGATATTCAACAACACTTTTAAAACTAGTTTTCCTAATAATATTCTCTTCTCCTAATTTTACTTTCTTTCATATGAATCACATTTTCCTAGATTCTATCTTGATACTTTGGCTTGATCCTTAATTTAATGCAGAGATGTGCCTGTAACTAGTCCAACTTATAAATTCCTCTTCTGTACCTATGTTCAAGTATAGTTGCCGAAATAAGTAACTTTTGTTTTTACTCACAATGCTCAGTCCCCCACAACCACCACTCACACATTTTCTGCTGGTTGGAGTCACCAGTTTAAGATCATCGTACATCAAGACTGGATACAATGGAGACTAAGAAATGACAGATCTGAGGTGACCCAGATTGAAATCAATGGTAATGAATCTATCAATTACCCTGGCAATGAGTGAGCTCACTTAGTCACTCACTTCCTAAAATTGAAATTACAAAAATACATACAGTGCTGTTCCTTTTGGAACACTAACAAAGATTGCTACATGTGCCACCAAGCATTGTCCAAGAAAAAATTAAGACTTATCATTAAACAAAATCAATAGCAAAACAACACACACACACGTGTGTGTGTGTGTGTGTATATATATATATATATATATATATATATATATATATATATATATATAGGGGGTGCTGAAAAGTTTTGAGTTTGGCTCACTGGTAAAAAGAATAAATGGAATTTTTAAGGAATGGCTTTTTGGTCAAACAGATTTTTTCAACACTCCTTATATTCTTATTGCTTAAACAGTATTTTTAGCAAACCTATATTTGAGTTTATTCATTAAACAGTATATTTATTTTTGTTTATATTTGAGAAACCTTATTAAGGGAAGTATGTGCTTTACAGGTTCAAATCCTGTCAGAGAGAACATATTTTTCTTTAATAAGATTTTCTGAATATTCAGTCTAGTAGACAAAATAAATAAATTGTTTAGTAGATAAGTATATATAACAGTAGCTACACATCATTCATTCAGTAAGGAATTAGAATACTCTAACTACTGGCATATGTTTCCATGGTATATCACATGCTAAAAGTCTGCCTCCTACTAAGCGCCTGTAGCTCAGAGGTAGAATCGCCGACTGACGTCAATTTGGTTGGGTTTCAATCCTGGGTAAAAAAGCAATCAGATGTCTAACTGTACCGATGAGCTGTGTCATAGTGAAACAGATCTGTTTGTTTCTGACTAATATATATATATATATATATATATATATATATATATATATATATATAATGATGTCAAGTCCATGAATGGCGAGGATAATCCAACAAGATGTACTTTATAAAATACTACCTGTTTTATCTCTAGAGAGCTCATTGGATGTTATCCAGAGCAATATGTTATTTATAAAGAAAAACTCAACACATCATTTAGATAGGTTATAAATTATAATTCCTTTGTATGAACTAAATTCGCTCATTTCATCAGACTACACTATATTTGTTCTATTCAGTACAAATATTTTCCTGGAATAAACATTTCTTTTAAAATGAAATGAAAATCAAATAACATGATTCAGAACAGAAATTTTGGCCTTATCTTGTAAATCAGTAAAGCCAGGAAAATTCATTTGGTAGAAGTAGTGACCATAAAACCATTACTCACCTACACACAAGCACATGAATATGTATACATATATAACCCTGCATATGAACATGCTCACACTTGTGTACATACAAATACATCTGTGTGTACACCTACATAAACATACACACATCCATTCACACATATATATTGTTTTTGCACTCACATACATTTTTATGAAGACCTAACTTAAACACATATAAATAGTACTGACACATATTTTATGCAAATATACTAATAAATCTCACATATACACAAAAAATACACATATATATATTCTGCATACACATATAACCCCATACACATGTCTGTACCTATACATATGTATATACAAATGTATCGATGCATACACCTACCCATACATACATACATCCATCCACATGTATCTATTGTGTTTGCACACTCACATACACATTTATGAAGATTGATCTTATAAACGTATAAATAATACCAACACATTTACACAAGTATACTAATAAACTTCACATATACTAAGAAAATATGCATATATTTATACACCTACATTTTACCTACAAGTACATATATGTATATACATACACAAGCTTTTCTACATACACATATAAATCTTGTATCTCTGTGCAATCTCGCCTTTCTCTATCTATGTACTCGCTTATAAAACCTTATACATGTATATACAAGAACAATGCTAACATGTATACACATACTTGTGCACTTTCTCACCCCAAATGAGGTGGCATACTTCAAATTACATACATCATAAAAAACCGTTACATACATATACCGGTATATATCATTTGGATTCTGATGCAAACATGCACATACATTGGTAAACTGATCAATACAGGAGGGTACAATCAATTATATCCTTAATATAAAATTAGCACCAATCTACATATAATTAGGTGCTCCAATACACATGAAAAACATATATACGATTACGTGCACTCATATACATAAAGCATAATAAAGTTATCAAAAGATGGTCTTATAGAATTGAAATAAGCAAATAAGATATGAAATTTCAAAGAATATAAAATCAAATCCCATCTATATTGTTTATCATGATACAATGAAGACAACATTTAAAATTTAGTTATAACCTGTACAGGCCAAGTATCTACATACCTTGAGAACAGTTTCGTTGTTGGTGGAGGTGTTCATAAGAAGACATGCTATTGCACATACATATAGATTCATATTGCAGTAATATTTTGACAAAGTGTTCAGGTTAAGAGAATGGATAACTGGACAACTAAAGAAAACAAAAATTATTTTAATATTTTTATTATAAGTGACTATAATAAAAACATTTTACATCACTACACAAAAGCTTTCATGTTTCAATGCTATGTATTCTACTTTGTCAGATGATTGTTGGTAAGAAAATAAATAAAAAAAACAAAAAACCAATAAACAAATAAATGATTCCAAAAATAGAAATCTTAATACTATTATACTGACAAAAAAAAAAAAATTTGAAGTTCGGTACCCTATTTACACTGTTCAGACTGTTGTCTTCATCTTTATTGTCATATTCACAATGTTTCAGGGACTGTATGTTCTAGCCTTATTCAGATGCAATACACTGGAATTTTTAACTTAACACTTTAATTTCAACCACCGGGGTAGATTGTTCTAGATCCACGTCATGCTAAAACATTGTCAATATGATAATAAAAATGAAGATAAACAGTCCAAACAAGTTACAATACCTCATCTGAGAAATATAGACAGATATCTCAGTCTCACATGTTGAATTGACAGATCAAATAGATAATTTTTTTTTTTTATTTATTTAATCATATCACCCCGAGCAAGGCGGTAATGCCACTGAAGCGTAGGGGGCTACGTAGGAGTGAAAAGATTGGAAAAGAGAAAGCCGGAAACCACATCCTAAACAAGGAACAAGGGATGAGCCTCTTCACCTGTTCAATAGACGTGGGTGGAGTGTGAACCGGGCGATAGTGTAGTCTATCTACTCCAATGTGTCTTTGTAATCTGATGAGGGATTCTTGCCTGCCGCTTTTACCATGTAACATTTTATTCTCATGTTGGAAAAGAAATAAGCACTCCAAAGTAACTTATGAAAGCTCAAGAATAGCTCCTTGATGATCTAAATCATGGCAACAATCAATTATATACTTTAATACAATGAAAAAAAAATACATAGAAAAACTAACAATTTATGCTTGTTTTTAAAACGAATGAAAATATTAAAACTTTTCTCTTGAGCAAACAATATAGATACAGCCATTGTTTTTACATCTTTTCTTCAATTCACATAAAAATTTGACTTTGCCATAAGTATATACATAATATGGTACAATGCCACAATATTTGGACATAATACAACCAGTAAAAATGTAAATAAATGACTTTAGAAAATTCTTTGCAAGACTAATTTGCCAATGATTGATATGGCAATTGTTTTTAAATATTAGGTGGTCCAGAGAGTTGGGTTGGCCAATTTTTAGTATTTCATGTTCCAACATATTAGAACACATCAAATTTATTGACAGATTTATGCTTACCTTTCCAATTAGAGTGCACTTTAAACTATCATTTCAGAAATAAACTTTAAAATTACTTAATTCATGTCAAATGGAATTTTATACACTTGATACTTTTTATTACCATAAAGACAAAAATACCTCACAAGCAACAAAAAGGACATGAGAAATGGATCATTTACAAAAATTTTCAGCAAAAACGATGCATGGGTAAGTGATATGAGCCAAACTTAGCCACCCCAAAAAGCAGGTTTTATCCAATCATTCTGTGCATCTGGTGAAATTGGAAAAGAATCCTGTACTATATGAGATTCTGCCAAGTAACCAATCAATTGATTCTGAAAAGTACTGTTTGCAACTGAACAAATTAAAGGCAGCAATTCAAGAAAAATGCCCAAGAAAGGTATTGTTTTATATCAAGATAATGCCAGACCTATGTTTCTTTAGCGACCTGGTTAACAATTATTGAAGCTTGGGTGGGATATGTTATCTCACCCACCATATTCACCAGACAATGCTCCTTTGGATTTTCATTTATTTAAGTCATTACAAAATAATCTCAATAGTAAAACTTAATTCTTTGGATGACATAAAAAAAAAAAAATCACCTTAATGAGTTTTTTGGTGAGGAACCACCAAAATTCTGGAAAGACAGAATCTTTAAATTGAAGGAAAAAAGGAGAAATGCTGTACAACAAAATAATTCATATTTAATTGATGGCATAATTTTGTTTCATATTTTAATTTTTCTTAAAAATCAATATGAACTTTCTGGACAAACCAAATACAAAAGCATTATAAGAGAAATAAAGTGAAAGCAAGCTTGGCACATTTATTAGTAATGGTATTGATAAAGTTTAGTTTAGTTGTATGTTTTACCAGCATATCAACCCTTTTTTGGTTATGAAGAATTTGTTTTTTGTTTACTGCTTGTTGATCTTTTATGAGTCTATTGCTGTTGAGATATAAGTAGAGGTGTTGTGATTTGATGTGTGATGGTTATTTGCTATCTTTTCCAACTATATTTTGTTACTTTCAGAAATTCTAAAAGGTCATTTGGGTCAGCTTTGTAGATATCTTTCAGATTGTTTTCTTGATAGTATCTTAATCGCATTTGTTCAAGATCTATACAGCTTGTTAGTAAATGTTTCACTGTGTAGAGCACTTGGCATGGAATGCAAATTGGTGCTTCCTCAGCTTTTAGTAGGTGTGAATGGGTGACAGAGGTGTGGCCTATTCAAAGTCTAGTCATTACTACTACTTCTCTTGACATTTTCCTATTGGAAATTTTAACTTCAATCCGTTCTTTGAGGATAGGTTTAATTTTGTAGAGTTTGTTATTTTTGCAGGAGTTCCACAACTTGCCATTTAGTTGTAATAAAGTTGTTGATTAGAGGTTTGTAATCTGTGTGGGGTACTTTTATGTCACTAATGTTGATATTTAATGATCTTTTAGCAGCTGTGTCTACTTTTTCGTTTCCTCTGAGACCAATGTAGCTGAGAATCCAGCATAAAATGTTTTTGTTTTGGGTGATGAGGTTAATTCTTTGCAAGAGATTGATGATCAGAGGGTTATTTAGATTTTTTGCTTTTTAGTGCTATTAGCACTGATAATGAGTCTGAAAATATTATATATTTGTTAAGGTTAATTTTGAGAGTGAGGTCTAAAGCTAAGTTTATGGCTGTAGCTTCAGCACCAAACATTGTTAGAGATAGCTGCACTTCCATCTATTCTTGTCTTTAGAGCCGTCTGCGTATATTTATTTCCAGTTTGGATGTTGTTCTACGATGTTATTTAAATTATCAATATAAGTTGAGGGATGTGTATTAGATTTTGAGTATTTTGTTAATTCTAGAATGATTTCTGGTTGTTACTAAAAGGTGGGTGTTCAGCAGTTTGGATTTGTGAATACTGCTTTTGTCAATTAGACAGTTTGCAAAGAAGTGTTCCATTTGTAGTCCAAATGTTTTTATGGTGTTTTTTCCCCTGTCAAATAAAGTTTTGTCTTCAGGATGGAAGACATAGTTGAAGGTGGGATTGGTAGGACATGGATAAGGTTTGATGTAATATTGGAGTGCTAGATTTTTTCCATATTAGGAGGAGTGGGCATTCATGGGCCTCTGCATATAAACTGTTTACAGGAGAAGTGTTGAAGACTTGTCGATCTGCTCCCCAGTTAATGTTGGCAATCACCCTCAAAAGTTAGATTGTTTTGTTGCATTTGATTTGTAGATATTTTATGTGTGGTATGTAGATTAGTTTTTTGTTGAAGATAATGCCTAGGAATTTTTCTTCTTCAACTATTGGTATTTCTGTGTTATCGAGTTTGAGGGAAGGGTCTAGATGTAGTTTTTGTTGTTGGCAGAAGTGTACATATTTGTTTTTGTTTGGGAGAATTTTTGAGCTGTTTCTTGTAGCCCATTTGCTGATTTTGTTGAGACATTGTTGCAGTTAATGCTTGATGGTGTGGATATGTTTTGATCTGTAGCAGATCAGAAAGTTGTTGACATATAAAAAGAGGTCAACTCAAGGATTGAGAGTTTTCATGATATTATTCATTTTGATGTTAAATAGAGTGGCTGATAGTATGCTCCCCTGTGGAACACCCACTTTCTGTTCATGGATTTCAGAGAGAGCTTTACCATAAGTAACTTTGAAGAGGCAATTGGATAAGAAGTTTTTGATGAAAGTTAGCAGTCTACCTTTGAGACCAAAGTTGTCCAAGTCTTGCATTATACCATGTTTCCATATGGTGTCAAATGTTTTCTCAAGATCAAAAACGAAGGCATTTCTAATAAGGGTTTCAAAGTGAACTAGATGGTCTAGTGTGCTTTGCCCTTTTCTATAGCCAGATTGAAAATTAGTAAGTAGACTGTTGGTTTCAAGTATCCAGGTCAGTCTGTTATTGACCATTCTCTAGGGTCTTGCAGAGATATCTGGTTAAGTAGATAGGTCTGTAATTGGATGGGGTCAGACAAGTCTTTTCCGGTTTTGGGTACTAGAATGATGTTGGCTTGTTTCCGGAGATCAGGTACATTTCCACTGTATCAGATAATGTTAAAGATGACTAATAGGAGTTCTAAAGAAGGATCTGGCAATTGTTTAAGAAATTCGTAATGTACATTGTCAGGTCCTGCTGCAGTGTTGTGAGATTGGGTGAGAGAGTCTAATAGTTCAGTTAGTGAAAAAGGCTGGTTGTATTCTTCTGTGTTTTTGGAGTGGAAGTTAATCATTTCTTTTTGTCATTTCTCTTGATGCTCTCAAATCTTTTACTGTGATTTGTGGCAGAGGAATTTTGTGCAAAATTTTGGGCTATTTCTTTAGGATTAGTTATTTTTCCACTGTAATTGGAGAGATGCTTAAGAGGAATGTTTATATTTTCACCAGAGATCTTTTTGATCATATTCCATACAGTTTTTGCTTTTGTGTTGAAGTTGATTTTGGATATAAATTCTCTCCATGTGGAACGTTTTGATTGCTTGATAATTTGTCGTGCATATTTTGAAGGGGTTTAAATTTTCCTCTGTTGGTTGTGTATTGAACTTGCGTAGGGCAGCTCTGCATGACCTGATTGCTTTTCTGCATTCTTCATTGAACCAGGGATAGTAATGTTTAGCAGGTTTGGAGTATTTAGGTATCCATTTTTCTGCTATAGAGATTATTGTTTTGGTAAAGAATGTAAACTGGTCTTCCTTTTTGATGTTTGAGTTTGGGGTTAGTTTAATAGAGCACATTGATTTGAATTTTTCCCAGTTTGCCTTTTTTAAGTTCCAGTTGGGTGTTTTATCTTCTAGATTTGGGCTTAGACTTTCTAAGATTATGGGAAAGTGGTCACTTCTGCAGATATCGTATGTTAACCAGGTGAAATCCATAAAAATGGATGGATCACATAAGGTCATATCTACTGCAGAGTATTTACCTGTGTACAGACATATGTGCATTGGGGATTTGTTATTTCGAATGCATAGTTTATTGTTGTTTATGAGTCTTTCCATATTTTTGCCCTTTTGGTTAGTATCTCTGCAACACCAAATTGAACTATGGCAGTTGAAGTCCCCAAGTAATATAAAAGATGTAGGGAGTTGTTTTATTATATTTTGCAATTTGTTTTCTTTTATTTTTCATTTGGCGGGGTGTATATGAAGCAGATGTTAATTTGTTTGTGTAAGGTTATCTTAAGGACTGATGCCTGTAGATTTGTTTTGAGCTCTATGACTATGTGGTACGTCATTTCAGACTAAAATAAATGTACCACCTGATGCTCAAAGATCAGTGTTTTTTTATGTAATTGTATTGTTGATATCTTTTAATGTTTATTTTTCTGTTGTTCTTGAGAAAGGTCTCTTGAAGACAAATAGCAGTCGGATTCAAATTTGCTACTAATAACTGTAGTTCATTAATATTTGCATTTACTCCTCGACATTTCCATTGAAGTATCATCTTATGCGTGTTTGTAATTATTTTTTGTCTGTTTGGTTCACTAGATTGCTTTGTGTTTTATGGTTTGTTTAGGTTTTTCCTCAAGTGTTGTACTCTGTGGTATTGTTCTGGAAGTCCATGCGCTCTGGTTTGCCCGGGTTTTTTTCTGTTCTTAGTTTGTCTTTGGGGTCTTTGGTTTTGATTTTTGGTTCTTGTATTTTCCAGTTAGTCTTTATATTTTGATTTTGGGTATTTTGAATTTTGCTTTCATGTTCTGTTTCCATTTTTCCAAGTATTATGAATCTATTTTCAGTGTTGTTTGCTTTTTATCTTGGGAGTGATTTGGATCTTGTGATTTTTTGGAGATGGAGATGTACAGTTTCATTAGTGTTTGGTTCAGGATTTTCTTTGGGTGATTTTTTTTTTCTTTAGTTTTGACTTGTCTTAGGTTGTTCATTTCTGTTTTTTACTTGGACATTGAAATCTGTTCTGAATCCAGATATGAAAGATTTTAGTTCTTCAAGTATAATTTTTAATTCTCTTATTAAGTTTGGAGTTTTTGAAGGCTTACTTGATAGGTTTTCATTGTGTGTTTTATTTGATTTTTGGGTTATTATTGCATATGTGTCTTTTTTGTTATTTGTCACCTCCTTTTGGGGTTCTTGGAAGATTATGTTTTTTTGGTATTTGACTTTTATTACTTCTTTTTCTTGCTTGTATGTTTTACAGTTTTTGGAGTAAGAGGGGTGATTTTCTCAGCAGTTTGGACATTTGGTTTTATTCAGGCAGTCTCCTTCGTGATCAGGGTCTTTTAAACTGCAATTTCCACATGTTTGGTTGCTTCAACACTGGTCTTTGTGATGTCCAAATTTTTGGCATCTGTATCATTGAAGTGGGTTCGGTATATGTTGTTCTATTTTAGTTCTCTCATAACCAATTTCAACTGTTGTTGGTATTTGAGTTGAAAGTTAATATATACATATTTGTTTGTATTGCTTCTCCAGTTTTTTTATGTGATTCTTTTTACATCTGTGACCCCTTGATCTCTCAGTTCTTTTTTTATTTCATCTATAGTATATAATGAGAGCTCTTGATTTCTTATGACTCCTTTAGAGCAGTTTATGGTTTGGTAGGGGTAGGATCTGATGTCTGTTTCATGAAATTTCTGTAACTGTAGTAGGGTTTTAGCTTAGTTTTTTTGTACTTCTATTAGTATTGTACCATTTTTTACTATTTTCTGAAGTTATTTTGCTCGATATGGTTTTTTGAATTAGGAAAGGTTATAATTCACAATTCATAAAAAATGGTTTGTTAGTTGTGGCTTCCAATACAATAAAGTATGAGAAGGTTTTGACATCATTTTCATTATCAGAATCTGTTTCTATGTGAAGTCTCTTGGTGTTTTTTTTTTACTCATAATAAATTTATTTTTAATTAGTCAGCCATGCTCCCCACCCACATTGGAGCCCCTCATGGGGGAGATGATGAGGGGGAAAAAATCCTATCCATCTTGTTTCTCCAGGGCTACATGGCTGATATACTCAAGTGTGGGAGATGTTTCTGAGCATTTATGATGCTAGGTATTATCCACCCAAGTATGGACTATCTCTTAGATTTTATCAGTTCTGTCAGTCTCCTTGATCCCAACTTGATTGGCCCTACAGCCACCTCTTACTAAATCAGTTTGTCAAATATGGAGAGTGTGAGTGTATTTTTTGGTCTGTCTGATTTAGTGCTTGATGTGACCAACTGATTGACAGGATCGAGCTTCTCCAACCTCCCGTCTAGCTCAGATAAGGGTCGAAGTGGTGTGTTACTAAATCATGTCTTCTTTATATCTAGGACATGATTTGCTCAATCACCAGGTTCCTGTCTCCAAGCATTATGGGTCACCACTCACAGTCAACAGGTGGCTCTATTGAGGGACTTTTACTCTCTGCAGGGGAACAGTAGGCATATTCTGATGCCCCACCAACAGGACAGGATACTGATAAAAATAGCAGTTTTCAGACAGGAAACATTTGGCATTCATTGACTAAACAGTTGGTATCAGCTAAAATTTATAAAACTTTTTCTTATAGTTTTTCAATAAATTAGACTTTAGTACACTGTTATAGCTCTTTCTAGAGTTGATGAAAGTTTCCGACCAAATTTTTTGCTTAAAGTGGAAAATTAACAGCTTGATTATATCATTTTTTGTAGTTATATGTGCTAACCTATTTTTTGTTGTTGCTGTTGAAAGTGTTCAAGATGTGAATATTATTTTTGGTATAAACCTGTGATTTTGTGGTGCCATTCTATAGAGTTTAATGAAGATCATTTTCTTTAAAATTTCAAGGCTTTATTTTTGAAGCCATTTTTATCCATTGATTCAAGAAAATGGTTCTATGCAGATGATAATTTAGACAACAACACTACATTAAATATATAAGGTTGTAAGTATTTGATGAATTCTGAAGCTACAATGATCACAAGAGATAACTTCAATAATATCTACTCAGGAGAACAATGAACAGCAAAAAATGTTAGATGCTTATCCATACAAACAGATTTCCTGCATTGCTTATAGAATTTTCATTGTAATTAAAATAATAATTTAAAAAAAAAAAACAAAAAAAAACAAGAGAATATCACAATGGCAGAGTTGATGAACAAATCAGTTTTCATTCTTATTTTGTGAGTTTAAAGAATACTTAAACAGCTATTCATTAAGTAGCAACAATGAAGAAGTTGAAATATTGGTGTGTGAAATTACCTGAAGAGTAATTTAATTAGAATACATAAACACTCACCTCTGTATAAGATTGAAGGCATGAAGACAATCTTGAAGTTGGTCCTCACTGGCTATGACAGCTGAAATTCAATCAAAGCAATGGAAATAAAAATAAATTTTTTTAAAAAATGAAACAAAATCAAAAGCATTGATTTTGGGAAGGTGGGTTATCAGAATAACTTGATATGAATGTTTAATACACACAGTAAAAAAGGAAAATATATTCTCACCAATAGCATAACCTTTTAGGAGAGGTTCAAGGCAAAATGTTTCAATAAAAACAATTTAATAATCAGTAACAAGCTAACCTATTTAATAAAAGTAAGGCTAAATATTGTTTCAAGTAAGTTTTATCTTTAAGTTTGCTAGACTCAAGAAAGAATTGGTAGTGGTCACAAAATGAGTTTAATATATAATTATCATAAATATGAACAAGAAATATTCAAGATTATGCCATAAGAGAACAGCAATACAGACAACATTTCTACAAATGGTCTATTTAAGATCATGTTGTTGAGTGTGGTCTGTCTCAAAGTTGAAATAGTATTTCCTACTGATGTCAAAAGGATGATGAGGCTTAAGTCCACTAAAGATCACCTGAAGATTGTATTCAAGCATAAAACAGACTGCATCATGTTTACTAACTGAAGTGCTAGTGTAATTTCCAACAGTATCAAAAGTTGTCTGGGTTTTAATCTAAAGGAAAGCCATGATTCAAATTGTTTGGCAATTTCATTTGAAAGATTGGTGCAACATAATCTTTCACTCTTCATTTAGCTTCGTACTAAATTGAATAAAATATCAAGTATGTGTTATTTCATGAAGTCAATTCAGAGATATGAAAAAATGAAAATAACTTAAAATAAATTCAGTTTACAAGAGCCTTTTCTATTTGTTTAAAAGAAAAAAAAAAAACAAAGGAACCAAAAACTTTTATGGTTCAGCAGTCAGTAATAAAAAAAAATTTGAACTATCAAGTTGTTTTTTTTCAAACAGCTATTCAGCTCAGAGCCACTATTCAAGATAAAAGATTTTAGGATGCTGCTTTTTCTCCATTGGTGCTCCATTACCTTTTCAGTCACAATTAATAGAACCTGAAAACCCAAGTATCATCATAAAATACCTGCCATAAAAATTTATTTTTTAAACAGCATATCTAATTCATTGGTGATAATTCTTAAAAGAAAGAATTTATAAAAGATTTTTACATTTTGTCAAATGAGATGTGATAACAGCTGACCATGCTTTAGCAAGAGATGGCATCAGAAAGAGGGCTGGAATAGAATTGGCCCTTGTCAGTACATTCTCCAGTTCAGTCATCTAAAAAGAGAAAAGACATCAATAAAAATAAACAATTTTATGTTTTCAACCAACATGAACTTTGATTTATGACAGCAAATATCACAATAAAGAAATAAAAAAAAAATACAAAAAACAACATTCTATTATAAAGCTTATGATTTTATTTCTCAGCTGAGAGTAAAATGTTAGTATTTATCTATATTTCTGAGATGAGGCCCTATTTACACTATTTACATTATTCGAACTATTGTCCTCATCTTGGTTGTCATTTGTACAATGTCTCAGCCAGAGAGTACAACAGCCAAAACGTCATATAAATGACACCCAAGATGTGGACACTAGTCCAAATAATGTAAATAGAGGAAAGTATTAATTGATGAAATTGACCAAATTTGGTCTGTAGAAATTCAGTGCCAAGATTAAGTGGATCTCAATATATCAAATGATACATAACCTGTTGGTTGTAATAACAGCTTTTTAGGACATAATTTCTATTTGTTTTTTTTTTCTCCTCATATCACTGGACACTTTTGGGTACAGAATACAAGTACTGGTTTCAACACCACCACCACCACATATCTGATACAGCACACTTCTTGTATTTCAAATCAATCTCTCTTTCTAGCACAATTATTGTTCCAGAAATCAAAAATTCCCAGCAAAATATTTATTTGAACCAGCACACTTTATAAATCACCCCCACCCCAGCCAAGCTTGACTGTTTCAAACAGCACTTGTATTTAATAGAAAAGAATAGCAAATAAGAAACAACTGCTAGACAAAAGTCCCACTTGTATAGCAGAATCATTATTGTTGAATAAAAGAATTAAGAAAGAAGAATGTCTCAACTTTTTTCTTCTAATCTTCAATATACACAACATCATCATCTATAAATTTATAAAATTTAAGAATCACGTTAGCTGCATTCATAAACAATTTTTCAAAAATAAACTAAAAATAGAAAGTAGATTATTATCTAGAATTTTCATTAAAACCTTTAATGTTATTATTTGTATAATAGGGAAAATGAAATCAAATGAATTTCTTTTTTTTTTTGGTATTAGTTTAAATCATTTCAGAATCTTACCATTGCCATGTTCTCCATTTTGGTTAGCACTGCATCCCAAATGTTTAGATCATAGATTTTGTAATCAAAACAAAGACTAGTGATAAGGTAGGCAACAAGAGAAATCTGTTGAAAAGTAAAAAGGGTATCAAAATATTAGTTGTATTGTGGAATAGCATTTATTTATTAAAAAATTATCAATTCATTTGGTATTAATTAGATAATGGTACCATTTTATTAACTTATTTTTTTTCTTTTTGCCTTGCCAAAAACAAAGGTTTATCTGGTTTCCTGGAGAGTAATTTCAATTCCTGAGTTATCCAGAACATAAATATTCACCAGGTCAGTGTAGAGAGAGATCAGCATTAAAAGTAAGAATGAAGTTATGAATCCTGAAATTCCTTCAAACAAAATCATTGGATGTCACAGGAATGAGAATAACATAATCTAGTGCAGAGTTTCCCAACTTGGGTGATATCACCCATCAGCAGGCAAATTCAACTGCTGAGTCAGCTATGAGCAATTGAACAGACAATGGTAGGTGATTGGAAATTTGGGTGAGCAATATAGGATTTTGAGTATTCAAAAGCTATTTCAACATATTCTACTCCAAAAATAATCAAAGAAGATATGCTAAGAACTTTTTTTGCTGAATTTTTCATTAGTTGCTACTAATCTAACGCTAACCATAAAACTAACCATGATCATGGCAATTGATTTTTTATTTGTTTTATCAGCATATCGATTTCTGTGCATCATTTAGAGCTGAAACTGGATTTTTTTTTTATTCAGAAATGTTTCAAAACATTAGTTCAAAGTTCAAGCTCTATTTTCTATAGAAGTTGAAAGTATTTTATTTTCTTCAGATACCCTATTATTTGGGCAATAGGTATATTTTTGAAGAGCATATTAAGATTTTGTGCTTTGTAATAATTGCTATGAATTTTATTGTTTCTTGCATTCTACTAAGATATGCTTGATGGTAAGAAATTGGTTGCAGTAGGTACACTGAAGGGTAGTTTTTGCTTTGAGCATGTGCATCAGGTGAGTGTGTTCAATTCTTATTCAGTTGGGCAATATGTCTTATCTTTTTTTTTTTTAAATCATTTCACCCCAAGCAAGGCATTCCACTGCCACTATTGCTCAGGGGGTTACATAGAGGAAAGTGATGAGAAAGAGTGGTTAGAGGGTTACATAGGGGAAAGTAATGAGAAAGAGTGGTTAGATATAGGAAATGCCAGAAGGAGGGTGATAGACAGGTAAGGATACCGAGGATGAGGGTTGGGTAGATGGGAAGAGTGTCTGAGGGAATGGGTGCGAGTTAGTGTGTTAGGAGGTGTCTATTGACCTTACATTTAAACTCCTGGAGATTATAGCTGTCGGGGAAGTAAGTGTATGGAAGGGAATTCCAAGACGAGAAGTGGTAGAAAAGAAGTTGTTGGAGTAGAAATTGGAGTTACATCTTATCTGTTTCAATGTAAAAGGGTGGGACCTAGTTGCTAATCTAGTGTCTCATGCAAATTCATACCTAGGGGGCACCAGTGATCTAAGTTCATCGGAGCAGAAGCCGTAAAGTATTTATAGTAGAGGCAGAGGGAAGCCACGTCATGCCGGTGAGAGAGTGACTGTAGCCAGTCTGCCAAGTCGGTATCAATCACATTACAGATTCTCTGTTGTATTTTGTCAAGAACCCTGAGGAGAATAGCAGGGGTGCCAGACCAGATGTGGCAGCAGTATTCAATACACGGGCCGATGGTAGACTTATAAATATGCAGGATGGATTCAGACGGAAAGAATTTCCGGGCCCTGCAGAGAGAGCCGACTTTCATAGCAGCAGATTTAGCAATGGATTCGATATAGTCATTCCACTTGAGGTCCGCTGAGAGTGTGAGACCAAGGAGGTGTGGTGTTTTATTCTCTGGGAGGCAAGCCTGTTCCATGCTAATGGGAGGTAGGAGCAATTGTCTATGATGGTTAATTGATAGCAGCTTTGTTTTGGAAGCATTCAAATTCATGAGCCATTTCTTACCCCAGTCCACTACAGATTGGAGTGCCCACACCAGATTTTTTATCGATGTGAGAGTAAACTGTGGTGTCATCGGCGTACATGCCTACTTGGGATCTTATGGCATCGGGGAGATCATTAATTTAGATCAGAAAGAGTTTTCATATAGTTCATCGTCCCAAATTGCTTACCATTTTCCTTGGATGTGTAATTTTTTTTTTTATAATCTGTTTATAGGAGTTTGATGCTGGTTTTCATTTTTGCTGCCTCTTTTCCCCAGTATATCAGCTTCATGATTTCCCTTGATGCCTATATGGCTAGGAATTCAAACCAATATCATTGCTTTATTAACAAATTACATGTTTCTAGGATTTCATTCTTACAGATGATTTGTGTTCTTTTTCTTTAATTGCTGTTAAACTAGATAGAGAGTCTGAGAATATTATAAACTTCCTATTTCTGAAATTTTCCATCACTTTAATAGCTGGTAATTCAGCTGTATAGAGAGGGGCATTATTTGGCAGCCTGATTTGTTTATGAATTTGAAGTTTTATTTTTTCTGATTATCTTTATGTAGGTTGTCATCCTGGTTATTTGCTTTTAATTCTGTTTCTTCTGTTTTTTTTGGATTTCAGTTTTTGATTTATTTTGAGGTTTGATTGGTTTTTGTTCTGTCAGTTTTCTGTTTGTGGAATTTTTCATTTGAAAAGTTATAAGTTTTGCCGTTGAGGGGTGGTTGTCAGTGAATTTTGTGTTGGATTTATATTGTTTTTGGATAGTTTTGGTCCAATGGCACAAGTTGTTTCCAAATAGTTTTAATGCTTTCTATATGTTTTTTTATGTTTTTAATTCTTGAATTAAAAATGTTACTTCTTGTGTTTGATGAATTTGTTTGATATAAAATTTTCATTTTTAGTTTGACTTTGCTTGGGTAATTTTTGTATATGCTAGTGTATTAGAGTTTATTTCAATGCTTTATGCTTAATTTAATTTTACAGTCCCTGGAAATTGCCATATGATTTTGTTTACAATTAGGGCATTTGGTTTCATTTGGGCCAGTGATCTCTGGGCAGTTGGGATCATTCTACCCACACTCCTCACAGACTGGCTTCTTTGTACATTTATTCTTATGTCCATATTTTTGGCAGTTGAAGCATCTTAATGGGATTTTGAATATATGTTTCTACTTTGGAAACTATATACCCAATTTTTATTTCCTGTCCTGGTTCTGGTGCATCAAAAGTAATGATAAAAATGTTGATATCTATAATTCTATTTTTTTTTTTCAAATAGATATTTCTTTTTTAAGTCTGTAATGTTTTGTTTTTTGAAAGAATTATTGTTCTTAATTTCCTCCAATGTACACAGTGAGAATTTAGTGCTTTTAACCATGGCTTTGGAGGAATTTAAAAACTGGTGTGGATAGACCCTTACATTTATATCTTGAAATTTAGTCATCCTTAGTAGAGTTTCAACATTATTTTCTTTCTTTAACTTCTATTAGAAACATATTTCCATTTATTTATTTTTTTTCTTAACTGTTTTTGAAGTTATCCGAGATGTTAAAATTGGTTGAATGAAAAGCTGCAGATTTTAAGGTTCCCTAATAATAAAGTACTAATGAATCAGAGATGAATTGATGGTTTTATGTAAAAGTTGAAAATATTTTTCTCTAAACTTTAATTAATTACAATTGTCCATTTATAATTTATGCTCCAATATAACTTAAAAATTAAAATTTTTTTTTTTAAATAAATGACCCACACAATACTTATTTAGTTTTCATAACTACATTATACCTTAGTATAACATAATAATTTAATTCTAACTTAAACATTCCGGCCCCTTTTACTCATGAAGTAGTAAAGAATCAAACTTTTAAAAAACCAGAAATCCAACCTGCTGTTAAAAATTATTGTCTACCCATTTAAATAATGTATGGTCCCACTCTGTATCTTACCCAGACAAAATTAAATAGTGTAATGCCATGACATCAGCTACTATGCTGCCTTTTGCAAGCCAAATTTTCAACTTCATAGTTCAACCTAATTCGCATTTTTGATTGAATATCGATACACCTACAAACATATTCTCCAACTACCTCTCCTTAATTTTCTAAATAACTATAAATTCATCTTGTATTTTCTAAATTATTTTCATCATATATTTTAAAATATCACTTGAAGAACAGTATTGTTCTGAAACATGAAATTTTTTGTGTTGTGATATGCTTTTATAAACCATTGTAATAAAAAAATTACAATATTAAGCTTTACTTTGTACTGAGCACTCTTTATAAAAGCAAATACATGAACAATGTTTTAATCTATCTGTTCTTTCACTTCCTTATAATATATATATATATATATATATATATTGTTTAATACTTAGTTTTTGGTCATAAGGTTAGACCAGTACACATTTGTATTAAAGTGTTCTATACAATTATATTGTAGAACTTTTGAATATTTTCCATTTTTAAACGAGTTATTTAGCTACCCAGGTTTCTACCATGAGTGGTGTCTTCAGGCGATTTTTAATAAGTTATTAAAAAATCATCTGAAAACACCACTCATGGTAGAAACCAGGGTAGCGAAATAACTCGTTTAAAAATGGAATATATATATATATATATATATATATATATATATATATATATATATACTCCTTTTAGAATTTGCTTAATTATAGATTTGAGATGGTTTGATTTCATGCTGACATACCTGATAACCATATGAGGTTAAACTCGATACCAAGGTTTTGGGCGATTTTCATGCCCACCTCAACCATAATACTAAATCTCAATTCTTTGAAGATTTTGAAAAGATTTTTTCTGATTGTATCATTAGCCCTTTTGTGATGAGGTACCACCATCAGACCATCGTTCCTGTACAATTCATGATTGTCAATGTAGACAATTTCATTTAGTTTACTTAAAATATATATGCCCACAAGCTCTGAAACTCCTGCTCTGTCAAGATATCCTTGGGGGATGTTGAAGTGACTGCCACCTGATTTTATTCACACTTCGCCCTCATGAATCAACACTGATCTTCTGCATAACATCTACCCAATCTGGTTTGATAATAATGAACTGTTTTGCATAATCCAGTACTTCATTGAGGCTCTTTTCAGTTATAGACAGATAGAAATTGCAAATATTCTGTAAAATACTATGGCAGTAGTAATTTTTTAACCACACCCACCACCCAGTTCATCAAAGACATATTTGAGTACTTAAATGACTGTCTTACATTTCTCTCCTGATTGTGATTCTTCCAAATGCTTCTTGTCAATTTCTCTTTGTTGCATTCCTCAAAACCTTTAGCTGTCATAGCAACACTCAGTTTCTCCAAGCAAACCAAATATCTCTGAACCTGAATGAGTTTACTGAAAAAGAAATTAGAAAATTCCATCACAGATATAATCATTTATAAAACTGCTGTTGTAGCCTTCATGGAAAGTTTTAAAGCTGTGTTTTAAGAATTCTTTTTAGCTGAAAGGAATTAACTTCAATTACATGATTGACCAGTTTTAAAACCTCACTTCAAACAAATCAAAGTCAGTTTAATAAATACTAATCAAATATCAAGATCACATTGTCATTTAATATTCTAATTAATCTGACATAAATTAATAAATTATTGCAGGTATGAGATTAGCATTAGAAAAACCCAAGTTAAATGAACTGAATTTGGAAATTAAACCAATACAGGAATCAATTTAAAACTTTTGTAGAAAAAAAGAATGTGAGAGGTCGCTGATGCTTGATACTTTTATTTTTGCCACAGAATTACAGAATCATCTGCAGACAAACTGGATGCATAAAAAAATACTGAAATGCACAAACCTTATTTGGTTAGCAGTCATTGAAGTGGTGCAAGAAATTTCATTCATTGAAGCCATATTGAATAAACAACAAAGAGCACGCAACTGGCACATGTGGGAAACATGGGTAGTACTACGTAACTAGAAAAACAAACACATTATTATTAACATTGTTACATAATGAACTAATACATCATAGCTCTAAACTTTTAGTTTTCATTTTCAGGAAAAACTGAGAAAAAAATTAAAATATTTATCAACTTCTTGATTTTGTAAATGCAAAATTAGTTCAGTTTCTTTTAATATGTAATCTTATATTTATAAGTGATTAAATGTTCACCCAACTCCTTTCCAAATGTAATTAACACAATATATTCTCTGTAAAAATAATCCTTCAAATTAGAAATTCAGAAACAAAGTGCCAACTTTGTTAAGTATCCTCCACTAGGCTGGTCATTTTCAAAGAGTACAATATATAGCGATGTGGGGGACCTAAGATTTAATGACATGGAAAATGGATTTGGTGAACAGAATTCAGATTCTGGCTAAAACAGTCTATAAATACACTTCTTTAATCAGTCATGGATAAATATCAGGGAATACTAGGTTTTCTAGCCATGGTTGGCATCCTGTCAGAGAAAGAGAACTGATTCTAAACCAGAAGCAGAGATACTAAGACAAATTAGTTCCACTGCTTTCAACAGGTAATTACTACCTGCTGCTGACACTATGTAACCCAATACAATCTCTTGCAGAGTGGAGATGAGCATTGTCAACACCCTCTAAAGAAATGCCATCAAGCAGAATGACTGCAGGGCACCCTTATGTTTTAATGGGTCAGAGACTAAACCAGGCAAAAAATAAAATGTGGATGACAAAAAAAAAAACAACAACAAAAAAAAAATACACATTTAACCAACCTGTCCTGAATATCCAAGTAAGAATGAAATGTTTCTCTTGATATCGCCACTTCTCAAAATGTAGGCAACTCTTAAAAGTAAAAATCAAACCATTAACAAATCTGAAATTGAGCAGCATGCAACTTAAATTGTAAATATCTGAACAAGTATTGTGAACAGCATAAATATTTTTTTAAAAAATAAATTGAATCAACAGAGCCACAGCCATTTGTACATTTGAAATGTTTAATACATAAATAAAATAACATGTTGAAAAAACAGTTTTTCTTGACACTTATTACTGTGTATTTAATTAGCAGTTTTTATTGTTTTAGAAAACTATTTTAATAATTTTAATAAAAACCAAAACACATCAAACTTGATTCATAATTTTTCAGAAAAAGAAAATCTGACACCAAAAATATGAAACATTTGATTGTTTATTTGCAGAAATAATTTTCTATTCACAAAATTATAAAAATATATGAACCAACTGCAATGCAATGAAGAAATAACTACAAAATCAAATTTTTTATTCAAAATTTAATAAAAATTATGAATGAAAAATTTCAAAATTTAAATAAAGACCACAATGAGTAATTAATAAATTTTGGGAAAAAAAAAAATTCTGGATATTGTATAATTTTCTTCTCAGATTATTTTATAAAAAAAAGATTGTTTTAATTTTCAAAGCAAAGAAAGACTCACCTTTTCAGGTTGTCATTGTCAACATGTTTGTCTTCAGTTGCAAAGTTATTAAAGTTGCCAAAATCAAATGTAACAGTCTAAAAAACAGAACAGTGAGGAATAATAAGTTTTGCTGTGTGAAGTTTTCTAAAATGGAACAAAATCAATGTTGCCTGATTTTTAAATACATCTGAACTTTAATTTCCCATTTTTGTTGAATTTTCTTCTTTACACAATTTGAACTACACATAAAAACAATTCACAAACTCCAAAGTTACTGACTTTCACTAGAAATATTTTGTAGAAGCTGACAAAAATATATTTAAAAAAAAAAAAAAAGAGAAACATGAAATAAGATACTGCTCAAGTAAATAAAAATACATTCATCCTACAATTCGAGCCTTGTTATCCTGGACATTGTGTAATAAAATAGACAATTTTAACCCTCACTGCCACAGTGTGTGCATGTGTATATCTCACACACACACAAAAGAAAAAAACTAACACAAATACATAGTGCATAAATTATATTTAACATTTATATGTAACAATAATGAAAATGAGAAAGATTGGCAGTTACTTGGTGAAACCTCCTGACAAGTGGACTGGTTGATTACAAAAAGGTTTATCTACGAAATTCTGAGTTGGGATTCTGAATATAACAATCAGCTAAGTGACAAATTTTAGATTTGTATTAATCATACATAGATACATATATTAGGAGTAGTACAAACAAATGGATTAAAAGGCCACTGTTTGTAGTAGTTTACTTTTTTGAGGAGTGCTCGATACTTAGTAGAGCAATATTTATAGTAATATTTTTATTATAAGTTTATAATAAAAACAGTTAACTGCAACACAAGAGCTGTGGAGTTTAAGTACTACTAGTTAGTACCTCATCAAGCAGTGAAATATTTTTCTCTTAGGAATTTATATATATATATATATATTATAGTGTAAGCGACAGAACACACATATTTTAAACCCACTGTTCAAGCATTTACTTTTATAAAGAATGCTCGATACAAAGTAGAGCTTTATATTGTAATAGTTGTTACAATGGTTTATAAAAGCATAGTATCACTACACAAAAATTCTCTTGTTTCAGAGCTCTTCTTCAGGTGATTTGTGAAACTGAAAATAAATGGTGGAAATGATTTATTTTTGGGAATGTGATATGTAAGTAATGTGTGGGATAGGAAATTACTATGTCTTCGCTGGTCCATCAGCAGTTTGTAACCATAGAGGTCACTTTTTAGTTTTGTCTAGGTAATTCTTATAGTGGGATGTTAGGTTTTTTTAAAAATGGGTAGACACTTTATTTAACTACTATCTATGAGTGAATGAAATAGAATGACTTTTTAGTGTTATATATAAATTTAGAAATAACACAGTTATCATATTAATCAACAGAGTGTAGAATTCAAAGAGTTGGACTGGGTTAATCAATAGAAAGTAAGTCAATGATGCTTAGGGGAATGAATTAAGAGAGTAGATGTGGGGGTGAGAATTATGATGTCATGAACAGCTAAATTTTTTGGTGTCAGTTATGAAACATTTGACAGTATGTGTATCAAATGTGCTTGTGGAACAGTTACAAATTCATCAATATTATGTTTCTGATGTTGTTATTAAGAACAGAAATGTATTGAAATATAATGTATGTCAAACATATATAGACAACATAGTAGGCAATATATCAATTAATTGAAACAAAAATTATCATGGAATGGGAAAAATCAATAATAATGCAAGGGGTTGATTGTGAGAGTTAGAGAAGAAAATAAATTAATTATACTTTAGGGTATTTTTGAGATTGGTTTTAATTGTAACCTTATCGAAAAGTCTAAGTCTTAAGGTTACAATTAAAACCAATCTCAAAAATGTAGACTTCCCTCTTAACACATTCCCCTACCCATCATTAACTTACTTTCTGTTGGTTAACCTAGTCCAACCCTGAGAATTCCAGAATCCCCCATCCTCTTAACTGACGGGATATAGTAACAGCTATGTTGTTTCTAAATTTATATATATATATCTCAATTCCTAACAGGAAAACATTTCACTGCCTGATGAGGTACTAACAAGCAGTACTGAAACACAACAACTTTTGTGTTGCAGTAAAAGACCACCCATGTAAGGATGAAATGATAATTAATGCTGACATGTGAATGTATAAAGTTAACAGAACCGTGTCTCTAAACTCCCACAATTGTGTAAACCATAAGTGGGTGATTCAAGCAAGATGCGCAGAGTTGATGTTAGATTTTTAATGGATAAACATTCCGATCACTTACTACCCCATGCCATATTGAGACGGTTTTCAACAAAAAGTAAACGAATTTGAAAATCAAGTCAGAATGTCACAGAAAAGAGAACATCAGAGAGACGAGAGAACTGCTCGAAATGCATGGAGTGAAAACATGGAAAGATTCTCTCTCTCCCACCACACTAGTAACATGTACACCACTTCCAAGCAGAACCAAAGGGGAGGGGAGCATAATGACTGAATTCTCTTGAATGACAAATAGACATAGTAGCAGTGAGTAGCTTGTGGACTCTGAAAAAAGTTGGATTGAATTTTCCTTTAATTCCTTTTTTTACTCTCTCTTTTGCTGTACAAAGAGATATGATATAACCATTAGTCCATATAAACTGGTCTTTGCTACTGTTTTGTTATTTTTAGTCTCGTATGTTTCCCTTATTTTTGCATTATGCACCCAACCACCCCTTGATTTTCAGTTGTCGAGGAGTGCAAAACAAAGATGACTGCTGCTTTTTCTCAGGTCTGTAGCTTTCTATGAGATCAGAAATTACAACATGGCAGAGGAAGTGAAAAATTTCAACCAATCATTTTGACATCTTCAATCATCTGAGTGCTGAACGGAAGTAAACAGCTGCAGACTCAGGGGGCTTGGGTTATATCAATAGAAAATTTATTGTCCATCTCTGATTTTGTTTATCAATGTAGAATCCAGTTTTATTAACAAAGGGACTGTAAATAATCAGAGTAACTTACAAAAAAAAAATCATTGTAAAGTGAAACATTAAAAAATAAAAAGTAATAAGAAAAAAGTCAAAATAATCTTCACCATATCAGCATCTTCAGGTTTGTTGGTCTCTAACCATTCACAGACCAAGTTGATCTTCAAGTCTTCTAAACTCAAACTGTTGATGGTAGCAATCTCTACAGCCATCTGATTGATATCTAGTTTAACAAAAAATAAAATTAAAAATTGGTGTGTTTCTTTTTTTCATTTTTTTATCTAAGAAAACTAACCCCATACAAATTCTTACAATAAATGCTTTTATTTCAAACTTTATAATTCAAACTACACAAACATCCTACCTGGTCTCAGGTGTTCAGGAAGAGTGGGATCCAAGATGGAAGAATTCTCATACAATTTTCTAATTAGCTTCTCTGGCTTAGAACACAAGTCTAGCAGCTCTGGGGAAGCAAGTTTATATTGGAAGAGAACTTGTTCTGCAGCCAATTGGTGATACATTTGCACAAACTTATAGTGAGCAGTTTCAGCCCTTTTGCAACTTGAAGACTGAAAAAATTGAGAAATAACAAAAATCCAAATTATGCTATGTTTGGCAGAATATTATGGCTCACATCATTATTTTCTAACAATAATGACTTAATTATTTTAAAAACTAAGACATAATTATACTACAGAGAAAAAAAGTGGTCCAATCACATTTGATAACTCTGAAAAATCCTTTTTAAAAGTCCAGTGGAGGTTCAATGTTTGTATATTGTGGTATTATTAAAGACAACTTTTCAAAACTTTCTTAAAACATTCATGTTAAGCTTTAATCAAACCTAAAATAAAATTTTTAGGTTACTAGGGTTTACCTCTTTTTTGCACCATTTCTCAGCAAAAGAGACACAACCTTGCAAAGCAAGTACTTTTTCAGCACCTGAAATAAGCAGGAATCAGTTGTTTTTTTTAAACAAAAGTGATCAAAATAAGTTTCATTGTTTGTATAATGACAAGGATATTTAAATTAAGCCAATAATGTAACCAGTAACTCACTAAATCAATAAACAAAATACAATATACTGCTCAACAATAAATGAACACTAAGCAAGGGATAAAATCTATAAATCTACAGAAAAAATTATGTAGCTAAGATTTCTCTGAATAATTAAAAGGTCTATTAATATAAACAGCAAATCAAATTCAATAATTAAAAAAAAAAGTTATTTTTAATCAGAAAAAAAGAATTATTCTAGATATCTCTGAGATCAATAATTATATGATATTGGATGAGCAACCAAACAAAATTATATCCTGTAAGAAAAAAAAAAAAACTATGATAGTCGTCACAATTTAATATTCAACTCTTAAGAAAAAAAACATTCAGCTGGTTGGATAAATGTAATCTTATTTTGTTGTCTAGTTTTAAAAACATGACATTAGTTAACCAAAAAATTAGCTGAGTCTTCTCACCCATAGGAAGTTCTTTCATAACAAAAGTAGATAAAGCAAGGGCGGATTCACAATCTCTGATTTCATCAACAATGTTCTTGACAGAATTGAGCAGGTCAAAATTCACTTCTTTGAGATCCCATTTACACCTGAACTTATCTTCCAATGTGCTTGCAATTGTCTCATTTGAAGAACTCACATACGCCTTGATTGTATTCTGCACAGCAACTACATACAACTGGTCTGATGACAACTGAAGAAAAGCAAAATGCAACAATACACATGGTAATTTCAAGATAATTAACAATGACAAAATCAAATTTTATAATAACCTTTTTAAAAAGACATCTGTAAAAGGACTTACTGGTGAAATTTACATTAAATTTTTTGGTAAGTGAGTTGAAAGCAAGTTAGTGGTTTTATGCTACATATCTTAAACTATGCAAATTTTGGATCCAACATGTGATATAAAATCACCTAATATGCAATAATCAACATTTTGATATTGGAAAAAAATATTTTAACAGGTCTTTATTCCTAAATAGAAAAACCCCATGTAATATGTATTGTTTACAGGTTACTGAATTGTGTATAAGAAGAAAAAAAAAAGAAAAACATACCTGAAGAATTTTTGTTGCTGACAGCCAAGTTTTTGTATTCTTCACATCAAGTTCTTTAGCTAAAAAAAACAATGAGAATTCAATATAAAGAATTGAAATCAATGCAGTGTGTGTGTGAGTTTTGTTTAACGGCATAACAACCCCTGTGGGTTATTTAATGCGAAAAAGGTAGGGTTTTAATTTTTTTTTTTAATGTTCGGTTATAGTGAGAAAGTTGATTAAGTCAGATTTTGATGAAAATTTTTTTTTTACTTTAGAAAACTGAAGATGTCTTGTATTCAAAATGTGTTGCTGGTAATTTTTTTTTTTCCTTCAAAACTGTATTGTTGGGAATATTTTTTCTTCAAAAATGTATATTTTTCTATAAAAGTGTATTTTTATACATTCATAGTGTTTTGACCCCACTTTGGGTGATAACTATTTGCCCATAGCTGGGATCCTAACAGGTGCTCCTCCGGGTCAGGGTGAACCTGGGAACAACAGCAATTAAGAGGTGGTTCCATGCTCCTCACAACCTCCAAATCAGAGGCCTTGCTGCTGGATGCAGTTTACCATCATACCCAGGACCGAAATCAATGTAGATTCTAATGATTCATTAAGTAAATATGTTTTATCTATTTTCATAATTTCTTTAATTTTCAGAAAGAATTTAAGAAAATTCTTCATGATTGTAATTTTTCTGATGGCCCATTCTCTTCCTTCAAGACATTTTTTTGCTCTTTAAATGACACAATGAGGAAAGAGAAAAAAAAAGAAGAAAAAATATATTTCATATTTCTTTTAAAAACATCTGATGCCTCAAGATCTGTTATTGACAAGAAAATTTGATAAAAAGCTTTTCCAATAACTCACTAATTATTCTCCATGGATCCCCAAACAGCATTGGATGGAATGGCAGCCGAGTTTGACTCATGCGAGGTAGGCAATCTAACACAAACTGTAACTGAAACCAAAAGTCAAGAAGTTATCTCTGATCAATAAGAAACCCAAAATATGAAACAAAAAGAGCAAAAAGTCAGTAAGTTTTCACTTCTGAATTTAAAAAATTTTATAAGTACAGAATAAAAAGTGTTATGAAAACTGACAAAATAGCAAAACCAAAAGGTTTTGCTATTTTGTCAGTTTTCATAAGACATTGCAGTTGTCACTTTGATACTAGATTAAAGAATGGCGTCTACTCCAAAAATAATCAGAAAATACACTCATATTTAACATTAAGTAAAAAAAAAAAAAAAAAATTTTTAGCTAAATTCCTCAAACAATTGAAATCTTCTAAGTTTAGCAATAACCAAGACAGTCAGATGCCTTAAAAGAAAAACATGGAAGCAGCTGCATAGAAATGTAGAGACATGGTCAGTGATAAGAGTAACTGAAACACTTACACTCTCCTGGTCTCCATCAATTCGAAATTGACGTTCATAATCTGAAGGTGCGGCTATTCTCTTATATTCTTTCAAAAAGCTCAGCAATTTCAAACTCTGCACAAATTATAAAAATTTAATCAAAATAAAAAAACTATAAAATTCATTTTCTGTTATTTTATGCCATTCAAAATGATGAAATAAATGTCTCTAAGTTAAAGACATTTAGTTTAATTGCATGTTAAGTTAAAGACCTTTAAGTTAAAGACATCTAGTTTAATTGCATGTTTAACATGCAGCTAAATGGTTTTTCTTTCTTTCTTTCAACAAAATCAGTTCAAACTATTGAAATTTAACTGCTCATCTTTATTCTTCATTCACTTACGCACAAATACCCTTGGGAAAGATATTAATCTGTTTTTTTCCTCCAGTTATGGGTTAAATAATAGGACAGATTGGATTCTCTAGCCTTGGCTGGCAACCAGTCTACCACAGAAAGCAATGGCAACCTACTACCACAAAAAAAGTGTTTCCTATTTATTTGCACGGAAACTGCAAAAGATCCAAGGCAAACAATAACACTGATAGAGCAAGTTTACAGCTACAAAACACTATTTTCTATAACATAGTCATAGATCACTGGCTATACATTTTTGAGGCACTCTTCATTTTGTGGGTTGTCAACTATGCAGTAACACACATTATTAATTTGTCAGTGCTGGAACACTCACCACATAACTGTAAGGCATTGTTCAGCAGGTATTAAGTTCATTAAATGCAATTTTTTCTGCATGTAACTGGTCAATGATAAATATGTTTCATAAGTACCTTCATATAAAATATCATTTTGCCAGGCATTTATCTATAAAGGTAAAAAAATTATGGATTATTGGAGAGAAGGTTCAACTTCTACTGCCATACACCTGCCATCTACTTATGATGTTATGGACTAACATAATAAAATAGGACATTAATTTTAGAGCAACCTTCATCCATACAAAAAAAAAAAAAAAGATTCAAATAATATAAAATGTTCATACATAATATTCAATTAGTCATAGTTAATTTTGCTAGTTTTTTTATGTTTATAAATCATCATCATATATATATATATATATATATATATATATATATATATTAAAAAAGGATTAATTCAAAGATGTTGAATGGCCATTTCGATATGACGATCCCCACGGGGAGCGACACATCACCTCAGCAACAGAAAAAAACCTTTCAGAAACTGGAGAAAAATTAGTCTACTTTTCCTTTTTAAATAGATTGCAAAGAAATTAAAAAATAAATAATAATAAAATAAAATAAAAATAAAAATAAAGGGAAAGAAAAAGAAAAGGAAAAAGAAAAAGAAAAGGATAGAATAAAATCAAATAAATAAGAAAAGAAAAAAAAATTGACATCGTCTGGGTTTGCAAAAAAAAAGGGGAGAATGTAACTAAAAATTAACAGACCCCGTGTTGAATCATTTAAAGCAACACGGAAAAAAGTTGGTAAGAGAGATAAAAGAAGGAAGGGAGGGAAAAAGAAAGAAACTAAAAAAAATTTTTTTTTTTTTAAATATTACAGACGCTGGACAAATTCAAAAATCTAATTTCCCCAAAACGTTGAAGTATTAAAAAAAGCCTTTACTTAAAAAGGCATAAATTATTGATAAAAGGGAATAAAAAGATATAGGATTTGAAATAAAATTATTTTTTTAAAAAAATTAGGTCATTTGAAATTAAACTAAATAAAGACAATACTAGGTAAAAAAAAAAAAAAAAAAAAAAAAAAAAAAATTACAATTATTATATATACATATCAATAGAAGTACACACACATATATATATATATATATATATATATATACACACACACACCATTTAACGAATAAGAATACATATATACATACACATACACACACATACATTCAATTTATTACACACTAATATACATATACATGCGCATATACACACACAATTTATAAAAGATTTTAGATTATTACAATGGGTAATACATATCACCACATCCTGATGTTACTATTGCAGCTCATCAGACCCAAATGGTACAACAGTTGGTCCTCAAAATATCCCCCCCAACCAAAAAAATTTCTTTTATTTAATTTTACATAGACGCTCACATATCCATATTAAGACATTTGTAACGGTTATTGACGAAAATTTCTTGCTCATTTGAAAAAGAACCCCAAAGAAAGAGGATAAAGAAAAGATAGACAATTGAAAATTGTAAAGAAGAGAAAAAAAGGGGAAAAAATAAGAAAAAAAGGAAAAGAAGAAAGAAAAAAGGGGAAACAGAAAAAACTGAATGGAAAGCAAGAAGAGAAAAAAAAAGGACAAAGAGATACAATAAAAGGAAATACAGAATAATGAGAAATAAATGTTGACACCATTTCTCGTCAAACCACCTACCTGTTCTCCTTAGAAAAACATGAAAAAAATTTAACTATGAAATTTAATTTCATATATACTAGGATATATTTACGGTACAAAAAAATTGTATATCATAATTTTAATACAATTTGGAAAAAATAACTACTCTTACTATTATTTTAAAAATTAACGCTAATTTAAAAAATATTGATAAAATAATTAAAAATACTAAAATAAAAACAAATATAAATACAGAAACAGGAAAAATTTAATAAACCTAACAGAAGGGGTAAATACACAAAAAAAAGGAAAGAAAAAAAATCACAATAGAATTTAAAATAATTAAAAAAATTAAAAAAACGCTAGATCAAAACCAACATATATAATTAATTGTTAGAAATGTGACAAGGGATTTTTATTCTTAAATTAAAATATACCAACTATAGGGAATATTTATAGTAAAATATAAATCATATATTCTAACATAAATTACATTATAACCACTAGTAGTAATTTATTCTAAATATAGTTAAAATAATAACTCCCAATAAGAAAATATAATTTATTAAAATATAATTTTAAAAATTATCTAAAATACTAGCAATACTAATAATAATAAATACTAATAAAAAAAATAACAAATAAAACAATAGAGATAACAAATATATGTATACATACATATATACACACACACACACACACATATATATATATATATATATGTATTTACATACATATGCATTTATATATACGCTTGTATCAAACAAAATTTCTCTGAGACGTAATGATACTTATAATAAAAATAATAATAATATTCATCCTATCACAAAAGAAGACAAAAGAAATTACAAAAATACCTAAAAATATAATAATTATAAAAAATAAAAAATAAAAAATATAACAAGCTTTTGCTGTAAACTAACCACCTATTTAGCTGTAATATGACATTAACATACATGTCAAAATTTAACATTGAAATTTAATTTAAAATAAAATGGGATATATTTATGGTACAAAATTAAATTGTCCAACATAATTTCAATACAATTTGAAAAAATAACTACTCTTAGGATACTCAGGGGACCATTACTGTCAGGGATATACATAAGACCATCGTTCCGGTAGATACCTACTTGATTGGGCTCAACAATTCTACTGAGAGTATATAATATATATATTCCTATTAGATCCGCGATTTGAGCTGAATCATAAACCCCCATTGAGACATCAAAATTCTTGATAATATCTTTAGTCCAGGTAGAGTCATTATATACTAGAAGAGATTCTCTAGAAGTTAAAATAATATCCATTTCATTATTAGAAATATCTGTGAAGTTTCTAGCATAGTTTAAATTATTAACTAATAAATTGTACGAAATGGAAGGATAAACATATATTATATCAAATTGTAAAAATGAGGCTTTTTCCTTATTCGGAATGTTTTGGAACCATGTTATGGTTTCAGAAGACCTGGTTATATTACACATTTAGTGTAGCATTCCACAGTTTGGAGTCCTACTACACTTGAAAATATTGAAGGACACACTGTTACACATTTCGGCTATCTAGACAATTCGTAGTTTCCTGTAAAGTTAAGTATAACAGTTTTAATGAATAGAACTGCAAAAAGGCTACACAATTTAGCTACCCACTACTACTCATGTATTTCGTTACACAGGGCACAGAACACAACTTTAACATTTTGCTTAGTCCATTAGTTTGGCATTCAGCTCCTCTTCCAATTTTGATATTTCTGTGGAGATGTCATTTGCAAAACTTCACATGGCATTGGGACTTTGTAATAAATCTAAAGTTCTGAGTCTGCTCAGCTTCCTCTGCAGAGCAATCAGTAGACTTGAGAAAATTTTGTGTGCAATTTTCAAGCTTATGGTCATCCAAAAAAAAAGTCTTCAGTTCTTTCCATAAGAAAGTTTTGCCCAGCTGCTTCTTCCTACCTTTTTCCTTCTCAGCTTCAAAGTGGTTGTATGCTGTTCTGACAGTGGAAGCACTGCAGTGAAGATCCTTGGTCATGGGAACATTCCAAGCACCTCCAACTGTGTCCAAATAGACAATGTTGTGGTGCATTGGATATCGGCTCGGAACGACAAATCGGGGAGCCGAGTTCAAATTCCAGCTGAATTCATTGCATTCACTTACGCGCAAATACCCTTGGGAAAGGTATCAATCCACCTATTCCTTCCAGTTATGGGTTAAATAATAGGACAGATTGGGTTCTATAGCCTTGGTCAGCAACCAGTCTACTGCAGAAAGCAATGGCAACCTACTGCCCAGTAAGTCATGTCTCTTTCGAGACATGATCGCCCAAGCGTGTATCACGTATGGCACTCAACTGACTGACTGATCAGAGTCTGCTATTTCATATTTTCAGTGGAAATTTCCTTATTAACTAAGAAACCTCTCTCCACTGAAATCTGTCTATGAGAGAGTACCAGCAATCTGCAAACAACGTTCCAGTTTTTGATTCTTTGCTGCGAGTTACTAATCAAAGGTACATATTCTATTCTACTATCCTTCCAATCTACATTTTCTTTGAATCAAATTTGATTCTCAAATGAATTACTTTTCGCAACAATTTAGATAAATGTAGTGTGACGCGATAACTAAGCGTATATTAAGGTGGATTTGTAAAATATGTATTTTATTATAATTGGTTAAGAATAGAAAAATAGTTTAAAAACATGTGTTTTGTTTAACAAAAGTGAAAAAGAAAAGGAAAAAATAAATAAATAAATAAACACTTTTTCTTTCATAAGTGATTTGATGTGATAAAAGATAAAGTTTAGGAAATAGATTTTTGAGTGACCAGGTCAAAAACTGTCTTTACTGTATCTTGACCACACATTAAGAAAATAAAGAAAAGATAATAGAATTTTCTCCAGGCAATAAAAAAACGCCTGGTTACGGGTGAAGTGTCAGGGCTATAAAAACATCCAGTGGCCTTCACACGAAGCTTTATTAAGATAAGATCAAAAAATTCTGGAAAATACTAAGGCTACCCCCAGCTTGATACTCTGACTTTTTCAACCAACCCCCGGCAACATCACGGCATGGAGAACAGCCGCCAGAGAAATTGTTCGGACATCCACTGGGGTGTTACAGTAGTTTGCACATAGATACACATGACACAAAGTATCTATTTTTTCAGCATGAACTCACTCACTGTTGACTAGAGATAAAGAAGACTTCTTACTTTTAAAATCGACATGTGAATGAAATTTCTTCCAGTGTTCAAAATTTAAAAAATCTTTGCTCGGGTGATCTTGTTCCGTCTGCAGAAACTTGATGAACATGTTTATCCAGAGTCAGAGTGTGGCTTTTTATCAATAGTAGACATGATCTTCTTGCTCAGTCAACTCCAAGAGAAGAGCAGAGAACAGCAGATGCCCCTGTACATCACTTTCATCAATCTGACCAAGACATTCAAGCTCATTAGTAGGGAGGGCCTCTTCAGAATCCTGTCCAAGATTGGCTGCCCACCCAAGCTGCAGAGCTTGAGTGACTACTTCCATAACAATATGCGGGGTACTGTGCAGTTTAACGGAAACACCTCAGAGCCCTTCAACATCTGCAGCAGGGTCAAACAGGGTTGTGTCCTTGCTCCCACTCTCTTTGGGATTCTTCTTTGCTCTACTTCTGAAGTACACATTCGGCACATCATGGGAAGGGATTTACCTGCATATGAGATCAGATGGCAGGCTTTTCAATCTTGCCTGTCTCAGAGCCAAGACTAAGGTACAAAAAGTCCTTATCAAAGAGATGTTGTTTGCTGATACGGCATTAGCATCCCACATCCAGTGTGAACTTCAAACACTGATGGATCATTTCTCTCAGGCATGCAGAGACTTTGGGCTGACCATTAGCTTGAAAAAAATAACAAGTGTCCTTGGTCAAGGTACCGCAGCACCACTGGTCATCACCATCAATGATTATGAGCTGGACGTGGTCCATCAGTTTACCTACCTTGGCTCTACCATCACTGGCAATCTCTCCTTGGACATAGAGCTTAACTAGAGAATTAGGAAGGCAGACACAACCCTTGCGTGCCTCACAACACGTGTTTGGATGAACTCCAAGGTGACAGTGAAGACAAAGATTGCAGTGTACAACGCCTGTGTCATTAACACACTGCTATATGGCAGTGAGACATGGACAAGGTGTGCCAGGCAAGAGAGGCGTTTGAACGCCTTCCACATGAGAAGCATCTGACATATATTGGGAATCTCATGGTAAGACAAGGTGCACAACACTGAGGTCCTGTCTCACGCGAATCTACCTACCATATTCACACTCCTTAAACAGCACAGACTCCGCTGGCTAGGCCATGTCCACCATATCAGACAGTTGCATTCCAAAAGACCTCCTGCATGGAGAGCTGGCCCCTGGAAGAAGACCCACAACTGCGATATTGTGACATTATAAAATGCAATATGAAAGCTGTGGGCATCAACATGGTGTCATGGGAAAGCGTAGGAGTCAACCAGACCAAATGGAAAGGAACCCTGGCCCAACAACTCAAATCAAGGGAGGAGCAACTGAGACAAGTCGCCATGGAGAGTAAGCAAAATGACCACTCCGACAGACCAGAAACAAAGCATAAATGCAGCCTCTACAACAAAGACTGTCACTCCCGCATAGTTTCTACAGTCGCAGACGCCGATGATCCAGCCAAGCAGACAACTAGGATGCTACCCATGGTCAACCCTGACTGATGGAGGCCTACTACTACTACTACTACTATATAAGAAAGATGATATAATCCAAACTATATGCTTACTGTTACTTTCTCACTTTCATGCCATCTTCAGACTGAGCAGGTTGTATATATAGCATGTATACTATACGTGTTAATGTGCATCCTTAAGTTCATAACTAACTCAATTAGTATTATTAATTAGATGAATTTTGATTTGAAATTTTCACTGTATAATATTCAATCTTTGCAATTCATTAAATTTATCCTATTCATATTGTAATGGTTAGAAATTCCAATCAAACATTTTACTCAGAACTGAGGCAATGTAGAATGGACTCCCAAGAGGATGCTTCCTTGATTAATACAATTCTAGCCTCTTCAAGCTGCTTCCTTCCACTACATTCTTAAAACATCCCATTTAGTAAACCTTTACCTTAAGTGACACTTTCCTTGTCAACAATAGCATAAAAAATTAATTGATGAAGTTATATTGAAAAAATATTTGTTGTGTAATTTAAAAAAAAAAGTTTCTTAGGTTATAAACTTACTGTGTGTGTGTGTGTGTGTATACATATATACACCAATACTCATTTTTAATCGATGCACTATTTTATGCAGGCAATATAAAATTAAAAATTATGAAATCATTTGCACATGGTCAGTAGAGCCTATAAATAGAAACTTGCCAGCATATGGGCAACTTCTCATTAGAAAATAAAATCATCAGATTCTGCTTCCTTTATAAACAAAATATAATAAGGTACTTGGCTGGGAAAATATATGGAAATATTTACAATCTAACTTACCTTCTCAATTAGAGGAGTTTTTTCAATTTGACTTACTTCTTCCAGAATGAACCACAGAGTTTCATAATCATATATGTTAACCTGTAGTTAAACAAAAAAGAAAGAAAAAATAATTTGGGCATTGAATGTGTTCTCCCTTTCCCACCAATAATAAAAAAGTTTTAATTCAAACTTCTTTCATTTATTACAGATTTAACAGCTGATTGACACCAAGAATATTACTCAACCTGTAAATGTTTACCAATTTTTTGAACTAAACAGTTTTAAGTATTTTTGTTTCAAATATCTTTAATTGCCTTTCGGTTTTTACCTAGTAAATATACACAAGGCAACAAAGGCAACTATTTTAGAGACATTCATTTATAAAATCCGATTCTTTACATGTATATAACCTGTGATAGAATTAAATATATCAAAATTTTTGTTCCCTTGATTTTTTTTTTTAAATCATTTCACCCCAAGCAAGGCAGAAATGCCACTGGTACACAGGGTATTACATAAGAGGTGAGTGATGAGGAAGTTACGGGGGTGTCAGAGAATGGGTAAGAGAAGGATGAGAACACTGGTGTGAAGAGTCCTGCATGAGAGCAGAGTGGAAAGGAAGAAGAACATGATACAAGAGTTGTCAGGGAAAGAATGTGAGTCAAGAAGATAAAAGATGGCAATTGACATTGCATTTAAATTCTTGGAGATTGTAGCTGTCAAGGAAGCAAGAATACGGAAAGGAATTGCACAGACAGGAAGTGCAAGCAAAGAAGCTGATAGAGTAGAAGTTGTGGTTACATTTGATCAGTTTCACTGTAAGTGGGTGGAACCTAGTTGCTAGTTTAGTAGCTCAACTAAATTCTTGCAGAGTGGGCACCAGGGAGCTAAGCTCATCGAAGCAGAAGCCATGAAAGTATTTGAGACAGAGAAAAGCCACAATACATTGCTGAGAAAGTGACTGGAGTTGAGCTACCAATTCGGGATCAATTACATTGCAGATTCTCCATTGGATTTGGTCAAGAACTTTGAGATGAATAGCAGGGACACCCGCCCAGATGTGACAGCAATATTCAATGCACCAACAGATATGCGCAAGATGGATTCCGACAAGAAAAACTTCCTGGCACTACACAGGGAACAGACTTTCCTAGCAGCAGATTTAGCTATGGATTCAATGTAGTCATTGCATTTGAGGTCAGCTGATAGAGTTAGGCCAAGGAGGTGCAGTGCTTTGCTTTCAGAGAGACTAGCCTGATCCATGCTGATAGGGGGTAGGAGCAGTTGTCTATGGTGGTTAAAGGAAAGCTGCTTTGTTTTGGAAGCATTAAAATTTACAAGCCATTTCCTACTCCAATACACCACAGATTGGAGGTTCTTTTCAAGATCAGCAGCAAGTCTGCTTTGTCAGACTCAGCAGATTTATCAAGGCAGGAGTAAACAGCTGTGTCATCAGCATAGATATCTACTTGAGATCTGATTACATCAAGGAGATCGTTAATGAAGGTCAGAAAAAGCGTAGGACCGAGAATAGAACCTTGAGGGACACCTGCGTTTGTATAATAGTATTGAATGGGCATGCTTCCAGATACTATCTTCATTACTCAATTTGAAAGGAACTGGATTAGGTCAAACAAGTGTCCAGTTATACACTAGCCATGTAGTTTGCATAGAAGGCCAGCATGCCAGACTCAGTCAAATGCTTTAGAGATATCTAGTGCAACAGCTCGAGCTTTGCCATTTTTAAAAAGAGCCTGGTATAGATACTCTGTGATGGTTGTTAACATATCAGCAGTTGCTTTGGTGAAGCAGAAACCATACTGTTTATTGAAGAGGCCGTGGGCTGTGAGACGCTGAACCATTTCAGTTTTGATAATAGCCTCAAACACTTTGCCAAAAATCGGTAGGAGGTTGATAGGGCAATAATTAGAGGGGTCTGAGGGTTCTTCAGTGTTCTTAAATACAGGAACCACAGAAGAGGACTTCCAGCAGGCAGGGAAGTAAGAAGCAGAGAATGATTATAATAGTGATGGTGGAGATTAAAATAAGATAGTAATCATAAATACATTTTAGCAACAACTGTAGTTGAACATACATATTAATAAGTTTTGATTTTTTTTTTTAAATCACAGCCTACTGTCCACAATTCTACAATTAGCAATATTAGTTTTTGATTGGTTCATTTATTTTCTGCAGGTTTTTAAAAGCCAGAGAATTTTTTTTATATTTTAAGAATTTTTTTTTTTTTTGAGATGTAGTGATACAAGTTTTATTAATATTTAGTATTATTAATTTATTTATATAGCTGGGGAGGAAAAGTGGGGGATTCATGCCTTTCCCCATGGGTATTTGTAAATGAATATAATTAATCCAACTGGAACTGAATTAACAATTCCAAGCCATTATCCATTACACCATCTGCACATCCAAGCTTATACACTGAGCGATCACCCATCTATGTACAAACCAAGCTCACATCGCATTACTTTGGTAAGTGTATGAGAACCTGTGTTTCAAGCCATTTTATTGTTTTTCTGTATAAACTAAATTTTCTCATTAAAGGAAAAATAATTAAATGATTAAATACAGAATTTTGTAATTAAAACTGAAAATTTGTTTTAGCATGTTTCCACATTCAATCTGTTGTGCAAATAAAAAAGTAAAAGACAACAAATTTAAAGTTTTATCAGGAATTAATGCAACCATTAACAATAGAGCTACCTTCAGATGCTTTTTAGGCAATTTTAATGCATATTTTTTTAATGATTATGACAAACTGATATATTTAAATTAGGATTTTCACCTTGGTTGTTCTAGTTATATTACATATGTTACACTCTCTCTGCCCCCTTTTGTTCCTGTTCTCCTGTCCATGCTAGAAGATAACTCTTATCAATTCTTCCTAGTTACTTCAAACAAATATGAGGTACAATCTATCCTAAAATATTCAAATTATTTTTTTATGGGTTTCAGTGACCATTCATTTTTTAAGTGCTCATTAATGTATATAAAGTTAAGATTCTCAGCACTAATGAGAAGACTGCTAATTTATTAATGTAGCATGTAAAATAAAATTAACATTTAAAAAATTAATAAAATAAGACACTGACTGAATTGATAAGGGAAGTAAGAGTTTTCATCAGTCTCGACTGAGACTTAATACATCTTACAGCACCAACAGCTTTGTCCAGCTTCAGTTTCCGTTTGACTGGGTTACAGCTTGACCACTGGTTGTAGCTTAATGTAATAGATTTGATGATGTATTCAAGATATTTGATCAACCCATCATCCGAATCAATTTGGAAATCTCTGAAACAATGACAAGATAAAAATCGAGACATATATGAAAAGAAATAAGAATATATTTCAAATTAATTATTATACAAAATTGCATAAAAAAAATTTCTTATCAAAAAATATGATATAAGAAGAGGCCAGCAAAATATTTAAATTTTTCAAGTGTGACATGCATTATTAAAAAAGATAAATTTCTTGAAATTTAAATTTATTAAAGAATTTCTTTAGACTTAAATTACAAGAATGAAAAGACATTGCTCAAAGCAAAAACTGAATCTTTTAGTCAAAGTAGATAGACTGAATCAATTCAGTATATTGTTAACATCAACATTCAGCAATAACCTATTCAGTGTATAAAGTCATTGAATATGTCTTAATCCATTATTCAAGTGAGGGAATTGTTTGTAAGCTTTTTAATTTATAAAAAACCTTGTCTATTTTTTTTTTATCTTGTACTTTGTATTATTTACATATAAATTTGTGCAGATTATAGAAAGAGAAAAAAAAATAACTTTTCACTATATTCATAAATAATCAGTATAATACAACCTCCAAATCAACTGCCTTCCTGGAGCCACTGTCTGTGCACCTCACTACATCAGTCAATTTGTCCACATATTTAAGTTTTTGATGTGAAGAAGTCTTTGGCAAAACTGGTGGAAATACCCTCAGATGTGAAAGGAAGGAGTTATGAAAAAAGGAAGTAACTTTTAAAAAAGTAACATTACTGAATTTTGGCTGATATCCCACATAGCATGGGCCAGTTGGTTTATTGTCATTTTTCTTGTGGTGGGTTGAGGATGGTTGTTTCTGGTTTTATCTTACTAGTTAAAAAACCCTGTTGTGTCATGAGTTTAAGTCCAAACAATTGCATATACTAATTCAATTAATTGCAATTAAATAAATTAAATAATTTAGGCATACCAGATTAAATAAACTGCAAACATTGTGTCTGCTTATTTTTAATAAAATCCATTTGTATTCACGGATAATCTTTCGCATATTATAATTGAAAGATGTAAGAAATGAGCTGTAACTTTGACATAATTTTATTATTCACTTCTCGCTGTTCCTAGGTATTTTCAATCTCCTTCCAAGATCATCTTCAGGGATGTAAGTTGTGGTAACAAGAAATAAATTTTGTTTTTGCAGAAAAAAATACTTCTGTTATGCTAGTAAAATTCCAAATTACCTAGAATGCATCATTTTGCATCAATTTCTCAAGTTAATTCCCATTAGAATTGACATCAGTAATAAAATCCACAAAATTGGAACGAAAAATTGGAGAGCCCCATTCGAATTCCAGTTGAATTCCTTGCATTAGGTATTAATCCGTCTCTTCCCTCCAGTTATGGGTTAAATAACAGACGGATTGGGTTCTATAGCTTTGATTGGCAACCAGTCTACCGCAAAAAGTAATGGCAACCTACTGTGGGATAATCTTCTGCTCAGTCAGTCATGTCTCTTTCAAGATATGATTGCCCAAGCGTGTATCACATATGGCACTGACTGAATAAAATCCTCACTAGTATCTGTAACATTTCTCAAGACACTTGTAATTTGCTCTACATAGCAAATTACAACCACAGCGATTCACATTCTAACTAACCACCAATTATAGATTCACTGGCTGGTAAAATCCACTGTTAAATCAGTAGAAAAATAAATTTGTTTAGCTTATAAACATTTTGTATTCAATTTAAAAAATAAAAATCAATTACCTTTGAGAAATTAGATAAAGAGGAATTGAATCGGAATCTTAACTTGGAGATAATATGACTGGGTACAGCTGTGTACACTTGCTGTTACACTTGCCAAATCAGGCAAAACTGATGAAAGTAATAAATTACTTCAAAAATTATCTTTAAAACTTTTGAGATTTAGTTGTTTATATAAAAGACTTATAAAGAAGAAAAGAGCTTCAAGAAAGAAAAAAAAGTAGCCATAACTAATGGACTGTGTGGTTGGTTTGTTTACATAAAAGACATATGTCAGTGATCTTAGAAAGAATAATTTTGGTTATCAGAATTTAGTCAAGTGGCTAGGTGACATTGTGTTTTTTTTTTATAAAGAAAACCTTTACATTAATGTACATTAATAGTTAGATCATACTATTATATCATGGGTGACAACCTGAAGGGTATAAGTGCATAGTGCAATTTGAGAAAGGAACCAGGTATGAGAAAAAATACACTAGTGAAGACTAGTGTCACATTAGAGAAAAGAAAAAGCTATTTGAGATCTATATAGCTGACAGCTAAAATAAACCATTTTGTTAAAATCTTAAATTATTCCAGTCTTTGTCATTATTCGACTTCAGTCAATCTCAGGAACCCCTCTTTAGTTTCATGTGGCTATTCCAAGTTTCAGATCATTTAAATACATGGAGAGAGGAATCTTGCCTAAGACATTGCTTAACCAGTAACCAGACAAGCCCATTCATCACCTATAGTTATACTTGGTTGTCATGATCAAGATCACCCTACCCATACCATGACAAGCCAACAGACTGATGTACATACTAACCTTATTTGTCAGAATCATCCCAAGACAACTTGAATAAAATACATCAAGCATTTTATAAGCATACAAATTATAATTCAAGGTAAGAGAATTGAGGCCATTCTGATTTAACAAATATGAAATATTTAACCAGAATGGCCTCAAATTCGGTAGAAAATATTTTTCTACTAAATTGAAATTTTTAACAAAATTTTATTTTTAACAAAAAAATTTTTTAAATTTTAACAGAATTTTAACAAAATGGTTTATTTTAGCTGTCAGCTATATAGATCTCAAATAGCTTTTTCCTTTCTCTAATTCTCTAATGTGATACTAGCCTTCACTAGTGTATTTTTTTCTCTGGTTAACAATTACCAAATTGTTAACCAGAATCGCCTCAATTCTCTCAATTTGGTAGAAAATATTTTTTTTATTTAATTACAGACATTTCCTTTAAAATCCTCTCTGAAAAGAAAAGTGTTTTCAAACACAAAATCACTGCCATTTGCTTAACATTCTGAAGCTGAGTTCAACTTCTTTAATCTTGCGATTCACTGAGTAATTTTTAAAAGTAAATTCTTCCATGGTTTCAATTCTTAAGGATGGATTCTAAGCATCTTTTTCATACAGAGAAAAGTTTTAATATTTCTAAGCAAATGGTATTGAACAAATGCTCAGTCTGTAAGAAACTTACTTGCAGAAATCCTTTACAGTTGAAATAGTAATTGACTCACAAGCTGCGATCTGCTGCAAAACCTTGTATTTCTCATTGAGAGGGCCATACAGGGCATCTTTGAAACACACCTGATATAGATATTTTCACAAGAATCAGGAACAAAATATAAATCATGTGGAATTGAAATTATCAAATTTAAAATTACATGTAATTTTTAATTTTTTTACAAGTTTTTTTTTATTTACATAACTGTGGAGAGGAGTGGGTGTTATCTTGTTGCATAAAACTTATAAAAAGGTACATCTTACACTCAGAGACCAAAATCATAAGCTGATCAGGAGAAGGAATACACAATGTAGTGAAGTATCTCAACTAAACCAAGATTCTAACAATAGTTTCCAAAATATATAAAAGAAGGTTTGATAGCATAAGGGACAAATAGGAAACATTTATAAATTTAACATATTTTGCTTTTTCATCACAAAATAAAATATGGAGGAGAAAAAAAAAATTTTTTTTTTGCTTTTATAAGTATATATGTCCTGTCAACCAGCATTTGTATGCATAATTTTTTGTGTGTTTGTGTCTCACAACTCTAGTCGTGATATCCAGGATTTGGTTGAAAATGTGTGCATGTATTGAAAAATTAGCAGTTGAGCTTCAAACAGGTTTTACTATGTTTGGCACAACAACACATATTAGGCACTCAACATAAGATTTAATTCACTACAGTAGTAATAGATCAGATTACTAACTTGCTAACCACTACTCCAGAATGGGGTTACATAAATAGTTACTAAACTTAGTTTGTTTCTAATGTGGAGCACCTACTACTCACTAAATTAGTAATGGGTCCTGTGACTACCTGACTAACCACAGAGATGTTAACAGCTGGTGAGAATGCTTTTTTTTTGGTTGGGAGCAGGGGAGCAGGGAAGGTGACCTAGTTTACTTGCTTATTGATAGCAATTGATAGTTATTAATAAAAACAATTATTCTGTCTACACGGAGTAGTTAAATGTTGAATGCTAAAATTCCCACAACTGAGTAGAGAAAAAGAATATAGGAAGTACTTCTTACCTTGAATTTGCCAAGATTATGTCCCCAAGTAGCACTCGTCTCCATCAGTTGACATCGAGAGGCAACATCAGGTTCTTTATGAAGCTTTCCAAGTGCATTTCCTACTTTTGCAAGTGCCTGCAGACAAAAGAATACAGAAAAATCATCAGCATCAAATTTATTTTCAGACAGCTTCCCATAAACATGAAAGCTGATAGCAAAAAAGTTAAGACAAGGAAAGCCAAAATTATATACCATGAGTTTGCGGTAGTTTTGTCCAGCTTGGTTTGTCATTTTCTTGAGAATTTCATGCAGCAATTTTTTAGGAAGACCCCAGAAAAAAGCCAGTGCATACTGATGATCGATTCTGTGTTGCTTAAAAATCTGCAGTCAAAATAAATATAAAATAAATATAAATTGCAATCTATGCTTAAACATGATTTGAAGGTTTCTTTTAGCAAAGTTGTTTTTATCCAAAAAAAATGTTCAGCTCGGCGCAGATCCTAGTACTGTAGTTAAGTTTGTGTTAATGGAGGAAGTTCAATTCTATGTAGCCTTATGTCAAATCTAGAAAATAAAATGCACTTGCAAAAGTTGCTGTTGTTGAAAGGCTTAATTCCCTATCGATACAAAAAAAAAAATTGAAGTATCTTCATTCTTGCCAACATTTGAGCAATGATTTTACAAATATTTACACAGCTTTGAATGAAGCCAGTAGGTCATCCTTATTTGAACCTATGTGCGTTGTGGTCCAGTGGATATCAGCTAGGAATGACAAATTAGGGAGCCGAGTTCAAATTCCAGTTGAATTCATTGCAATCACTTACGCGCAAATACCCTTGGGAAAGATATTAATCTGTCTCTTAAAAGGACAGATTGGGTTCTATAGCCTTGGCTGGCAACCAGTCTACCGCAGAAAGTAATGGCAACCTACTGCAGGATAATCTTCTGCCCAGTCAGTCATGTCTCTTTCGAGACATGATCGCCCAAGCGTGTTTCACGTATGGCACTTAACTGACTGAACCAACATTACAGAATCACAAACAAAAGAATTGTACTACATAACAGAAATCACATTGTGAATTGTTTAAAACAACCACAACTAAAAAGCATATGTAGCATAAAGAGAAAATAAGAGCATAATCAGAATGTTAATATTCCACACAATTTCAAACAAAAGGCTAGAAAGGAAGCCCCTATCAATGATGGAAAGAGCAATATCAGTGGACATGAAAAGCCTATTTTTTTTTTCTTTTAAAACAGTAGCACTGCTGAATGTTCCCTTCTAAGGAAAAAAGGCTAATATTATCATTACTATAACAAAAAGAAAAACAGTAAAGAAGACTCAATTGTGTCTATATAGAACACATTATACTTAAAAAAAAAAAAAAAAATGAGAAAAGAGATGAACTATTCCTATTTCAGTTATTGTTAATTGGCCATCAATTTTTTTTTTTTTTTTTTAACAAGATCCACATTCAATTAGGTACCTCCACTCATTTTCGATACCTGAATTTTAATTGAATTTTTAAAAATAAAGTTTTCTTGAAGCTTTAATTTTAGCTTTAATTGAAAGCCAAGAGATTAAATTTACTAATTCCAGTAAGCAAAATACTCTGGTGTATTTCAAACCGAAATTATATCAATTGGAATCTAAAATTTTTTTGATTTTAAAAAAATTTCAATGTTTTGAACATTTTTCATTAGTTAACACATTTTATAAACCAGAATGTATTTTCATCTCCAAAAGAGAAGAATTTATCAGATGCATGGATATCAAAAGGAAAAATTCTGTGCCAAACAAAATTAGTATAGTGAGTAATTTCTTTTATATTGTTAGTATAAAATGATTAAATTAATTTCATGAATTCACAAAATAATGAGATGACCACTACCATCAAACATCAGCATTTGATAAGAAAACTGGTACCCTAATAACTGTTAGCCTTAAGAAAGCAATTCTCTATGTGGGTGCAATCCATACAATTTTACCAAACTGTCCCTCATATTTATCTTCACTAAATACCTCAAAAACATCAGAAAAATTCAACTAGAGAACTCTGCTCTTAAAAGAGCTTCAGATCAAAGTTATTTCTAATAACATGGAATACAAACAACAGAGAAAATTCCACAGCATTAATGATATAGAGCAAAAACTGAATTTTCTTGATAGAAATTCTGTAGTAGAGACTTATTATTCTTTTCATATAATTTTCATTAAGTTTCTTATTGACAACTCCTTTGTTTGCTACATTCATGGAGTAATCATAATTAAAATCAAAATGACCATATACATGTTTTGTTTATTTGTTTATTGGTTTCTGTTAAAGTTGACTATGGAGTTTAGGGTAACAGCTTTTTGCTGCAACTCAATGGGCAGTTAAGATAGTGCTTACTCATTCTCTCTTCTATCATTCATTGTGGCATAACAGTGACAAGACACTTTGTCAAGATATCTAGCAATGGGTGACTGCCGAGAGAAGTGAATACATGCTTTTCTCTAGAAAAGGAATATTGAACAGGTGAAGAGGCTCATCCCTTGTTTCCTGTTTTGAATGCAGTTTCTGGTTTTCTCTTTTCCAATCTTCTCACTTTTTTTTTTTTTTCAATTGGAGTAGATAGACTAAACTATCGTCCGATTCACACTCCACCCACGTCTATTGAACAGGTGAAGAGGCTCATCCATTGTTCCCTGTTTAGGATGTGGTTTTAGGCTTTCTCTTTTCCAATCTATTCACTCCTATGTAGCCCCCTGCACATCAGTGGCGTTACTGCCTTGCACGGGGTGATATGATTAAAAAAAAAAAAAAAAAAAAAAAAATTACATCATCAAGATTCCATATCCAAAAATAAGTGAATTGAATTGGATATAATTGAACCTGATTTTGCAGGCCACATGTTCTGTGGTGACATGGAAATTCATACTATAGGAAAGTATGAGAATCCTGATCATGTAAGTGATACAAATACTTTGAAGTTATTATTGAAAACATGAAAAAAATGAACACACAAGAATATCAAACCAAACCTCTAAGTGTGATTACTGTATTATATTTGGCAATGTCCTTTCTGTTATTAGTGCAATACAAATCCTTTAGATATTTGTCTATACTTCAGAGATGAGGTAGTATTTACATTATTTACACTGTTCAGACTGTTGTCCTTATCTTTATTGCCATGTTTCCAATGTTTCAGCCATTGTATGCTCAGGACTTCTTCAGGTGCTAGGAATTTTGAACTGAACCCTTTGGCCCAGTGGATATAGGTGTTGGTTAGTTCCAGTGACTTGACCCAAAAAGCCATGAGTTCAATACCTGGCTACAGCAGTGGAAAACAAATAACTTAGAGTTGAGTTAAAGGGAAATAACTACATGGCATTACACATGGAATGAGAATGATATACCCCAGTGATCAAAATAAAGGGTTTGGTTAAAAATTCCTAGCACTTGAAGGCCAGAGCATACAACAGTCAAAACATCATAAAAACAGTCTGAACAGTGTAAATAATGTAAGTTTTTTAGATATTTTTATGCAAATAAATTTATATATGAGCAGCTAAAATTAATGACATAGTAAGTTTAATATTCAGCAGAAATGATGTTTTTTTTCTTCATTGTTGTATAACTACTCCCTTAGAGGTTACAAGCTGTTAAGAGACACCAAAAATATAGTTTTACTTAGTTATTCAGCCACCAGACTAATCTTATCAACCTATATGAATCTTATAGTTGAAAAAATTTTCTTATGCATATTAAAAATGAGTAAGTTTCTAGAAGAAAAAGACATTACAGTATGTTTACTTGTAGATGAAATTCACCTAAAACCTTATTTTGATTATAGCAGTATTAATGCTATTGGCTTAACTGACAATAGCAATGAGTCTTCTACTAGTGCTTTTGTTTTTATACTTAGCCATGTATCCTCATGATACAAGGATGTTGCACATATTATGCCAACTAAATCTTAAAGCTGATTATTTAACATGTAATAATTGATCTAAAAAGAGATGGGCTCTTGAATAATATCAGTTATAAACAGATAATAATGCAATAAATAAGAAAGAATATCTTTCTTTTGTAGTCCTGCAAAAAATTTCAATTGTATATCCACATCCAGTTATGAAATCTAGACCTCTTTTCTTAATATTAGAATCAATTGGCTTGGTAAAAAGATGCAAGTAAATACATGATATTTCCAAAATTTTGTCATAATGGAAATCAGGAATTAGATAATATCCAAAGTGCCCCATTTTGTACTTTGGATAAGCGTCATGTAAAAAATTGACCTCAAAGCCTTTTTCTTCCACTAGTTTTGAAATGCAGAATATTTCATTAGTTTTGCAAATCTTTAACCAATTCATTATTTCAGGAATTGCTGACCTTAGGGAAACAGAAATGTTTATCAAACTCTGCAGAAATTGTAAATAAATAAAAAAAAATAAAAATAAGCCTCCACTCATACATTTTCAACAGCTTTGCTTCTGCTTACACTACTTGTGAAGATGTCATGTTTGTATTCAAACAGAATTTTTATCTTGGTGGTGTTAGACAAAGACATTCCACTAATCTGGTTTCATGCAGGTCCTTTGAGAAAATTGTGGTGGTTTACAGTTGACAGCTGCCTCTGACATTGACTCATGTAAGCTTATTCAGGTTTAGTCTTGCCTACAAGGCTTTGAAGTATAAAACTTGAAGTGTTTATGCATTCTTGGATTTTTAAGCGATGCTGCGTTTTGATATCTGAAATAATGGTGTCCATTTGAGAGAGGACTCACTTTTTAGGTGGCAACTTGTAACTCATTGTGCTATTTTGTTTTTAATTTTACTTTTATAATGGAATTAAGCATAAATGCAACTGATTCTTGGTCAATTACAAGTGTGAAATGATGCTTGATTAGGTAATACCTCTACGATGTTGTAAGCTTTTTTCAACAGCTGAGTATCATTATTCAGAATGTGACAGGGTCCATGAAAAAAAAAATGCACTGGAGTGACCATGTTGCCTCAGTGATGCAGCAATGTTACTATCAGATGTGTCCATTTCAATGACAAGTAAGGTTGCAGCATTTGGAATTTGGATTTTTTGAAATACCTTAACAGCAGTGGAAGATAGGGAAAAACTCTTGGCTTGTACCAATGGATGTATTTTCTCTGATAGATTGATTGATTGATTGTGTTTAACAGCCTATCAACCTCCAAAGGGTCATTTAAGGACAAAAGGTGTTTTTGCTTTCAGAGTTGTTTGTCTTCAAGCTTTCAATTGCTTTCAAAGTTGGTTGTTTTCGACCTTTCTTTTAAAGAAAAAAAATTTTTTTTTAAGAGGGTAATGAGCAGTGGTGAATAGTTAGCGTTTTGGGTTGGGTTTTTTTTTATATGGGAGGGATTTAGATTTTCGTATATGGTCCAATTTCTAAAAGAAATTGGAATATTTTGCTTGGGTCGACATTATTAAAGAGATCTTTTAAATTGTTTGATCTGTAATATTTTGATCGAATGGAGTTGAAGTCATAGCAGCTAATCAAAAAGTGTTTCACTGTGAAGGGTTCCTGGCATGCAGTGCATATTGGGGGTTCTTTGTTTTTCAGTAGGTATGAATGGATATCTAGTTATGTCCTATTCTTAGTCTAGTTAGTGTAACTTCCTCCTTTCTTATCTTACGGTAGCCTGGATACCATTCGCCGACAGTAGGTTGGATATTTTGGAGCTTATTGTTTGGGTTATTATTCCATGTTTCTTGCCATTTAGTTCTGATAAATTTGTGGATTATTGGTTTGAAGTCGGAGTAGGAGATCTTGATATCAGATACATTTTGATGTAATGATTTTTTTGCTGCTGAATCAGCCCTCTCATTGCCATGGATGCCAATATGACTTGGTATCCAGCAAAACTTAATGATTTTGTTTTTGGAGAGCTGGTTAAATCTATATAGAAGTTTGATGATAAGTGGGTTGGTTGATTCTTTGTTTCTTAGAGAAATAAGAGTAGATTTAGAATCTGTGAAGATGATAAACTTCTGGAGTTGATTTGTTGAGATAATGTCAAGGGTTAAGTTGATGGCTAGAATTTCAGCACTATAAATCGAGGCTTTATTTGGAATTCATTCTAGTAATTCCATGTTACTGAGGATGGCAGCGCATCCTACTCTGTCTTCCTTTTTAGATCCATCGGTATATATGCGGACATAATCGGTTTAATGATGTTTTCTTTTTGATGGAAGAGGGGTTTAAGTTGTGGTTGAAAAACTATTTTGTGGGCAGGATTTGATGGATTAGAGGCTAGTTTTATATAGTATTGCATTCAGAGTTTTTGTCTTCTTAGTTTTAGCGGAGGTTCATTTTCCTCAGTATACAGGCTTTCCACCGGGGAAGTGGTGAAAGCACCCGACACAAGTCTCAGACCTTGATGATGGATGGTCTCCAGTTTTTAAGGTATGATTTTCCATATACGAAGCATGCATAATCAAGTTTGGAACAGATTAAGGTTTAGTATAATTTAGCAAGTGTTTTTTTATCTGCATCCCATTCGGTGTGAGCTACTACTCTTAGAAGTTGAATGGTTTTATTGCATTTGGCTCTCAAGTATTTGATATGTGGGATAAAAGATAGTTTATGGTCAAAAATAACGCCAAGAAATTTATGTTGTTTGACAGCTGGGATTTCAGTATCATTGAGTTTTAAGACAGGGTCGTTATGCATTTTGTGGATTTGGCAGAAGTGTAGGCATTTAGTTTTCTCTTTGGATAATTTGAAGCCATTTTCCATGGTCCACTTATTTTATTTAGGCATAGTTGTAGTTGGCGCTCTATTGTGCAAATGTGTTTAGATCTGTAACAGATCAGAAAATCGTCCATGTATAGTGAACCGTCTATACCAGAGTTTAGACATTTTACAATGTTGTTGATTTTTATGTTGAATAGGGTAACGGAGAGTACGCATCCTTGTGGAACCCCCATTTTTTGTTCTTTTGAGTCTGATAAGGTATCAGACAAAAGTACTTTAAAATTTCTGTCTTTTAGAAAGTTGTCTATATATAAAGGCATTCTTCCTTTTAGGCCAAGTGCTTTCAAATCTCTCATTATTCTGTATCTCCATGTGGTGTCATAGGCCTTTTCAAGGTCGAAGAAGACCACTGTGAGGTGTTCTTTTTGGATGAAGACTTCATGTATAAAGGTTTCAAGTCAGACAAGGTGGTCGATTGTCCCGTTTCCCTTCCTAAAACCTGTTTGGAGGTTGGTTATTAAGTTGTTAGTTTCCAAATACCATGTCAGTCTGTTGTTGATCATTCATCCCAGTATTTTGCTAAGACAGCTGGTTAGAGCAATAGGTCGGAAATTGGTTTGGTATGTTGTGGCATTTTGTTGGTTTGGGGGATTTGATATGTTTTTCATGGGTTTTGGAATGGGAATAATGGTGGCCTGTTTCCAGAGCATGGGAATGTTACCAGTGGTCCATAGGTAGTTGTATATATTTAGTAAATAAATAAGAGAGTTTTTAGGTAGCTGCTTTAGAAATTCATAATGAATTTCGTCTGGACCAGGAGTTGTATTATGGGCTCTGGCTAGTGCAGTTTGGAGTTCTGAAATTGAGAAAGGTAGGTTATAACTTTCGGTATTTTCTGATTGGAAGTTGATGTTTTTTTTTAATCGCATTGTTTAATATTTTGGAATGTTCTATCGAAATTTTGTGGGGATGAGTTTTGTGAAAAAGTTTCTGCTATATGGTTCGCGATGTCTTTTTTGTTCGTAAGCATTACGTTGTTCAGGGTGAGGTGTTTTATTGGGGTACTACCACATTTTCCTGATATCCTTCTGATCATGTCCCATATTGTTTGGGTTTTGGTGTTCAGTTTTGAGATATAATTTTTCCAAGTTGTTTTTTTTTTATTTGATAATTTGCCTGGCTTATGGCTCTACAATTTTTGAAAAAGTATAGGTTTTCTTTGGTAGGGGAGGAGTTGAATTTTCTTAAGGCTGCACGTCACACTTTTGTTGCCTCTTTGCATTGGTCATTAAACCATGGCTTGTTGAATTTCATTGAAGTGGAAGATTTAGGTATGCATTCTTTAGCTATAGATAAAAGAGTTTTGGTGAAGTAGAGGAAGTGATCTTCGTTGCTGGTATTGGATTCTGGAAATAGTTTTAAATAGCATAGTTTTTGGAATTTTTCCCAGTTAGCTTTTTGAATATTCCAGCATGGTTTTTTTCTTCCTGAGTTGAGGATTCGAGTTTTCCAGAATGATAGGGAAGTGATCACTTCCACAGGTATCCCCCAGGACCCTCCAGTTGTAGTCCAGGAAGACAGTGGGGTCACATAGTTAGGTCAATAGCAGAGTATGAGCCTGATGCTGGGTGAAGATATGTGTTTGATTTGTTATTATATAGGCATAGGCTGTTTTGATTGATTACATTTTCAATGATTTGACCTTTGGGGTTGGTTTCAGAGCTTCCCCAAATTTCATTGTGACAGTTGAAGTCTCCCATTAGAATAAATGGTCTTGGGAGTTGTTGGATTATGTTGTCTAGTTCTGGTTCTGTGATATTGTAACAGGGGCGAATATATATGGAGCATATAGTGAGTGTTTTGTGTAGGGTTGCTGACACTGCCACTGCTTGTAAATTGGTTTTTAATTTGATTTGATTTTGTGGTATCTTATTGTTTATGATTATGGATGCGCCTCCAGAGGCTTTGTTAGGATTTTTGTTTATATGGTTGTATGAGGTATAATGTTTTACATTAGGTATATGGTTTTCTTTAAGGAATGTTTCCTGCAAACAAACAACTGCTGGGGAAAAGTTTTTGAGAACTGTTAGGAGTTCATTGAAATTTGCTTTTACACCTCGAATATTCCACTGAATAATTTTATTCGTCATATGTGGGTTTCAGTTTTGATAGGGCTTTTGTTTGGGATTTTGGCGTGTTTGAGGATTTTGTTCCTCGATATCCATTGCTTCTAAATTTTCAAATCTGTTTCGTCTTGGGCTCAAGCTGGTTTGGGTTCTTGATTTTGATGTTGGTCTATGTCTTGTTTGCCGGTTCTTTTTTTCTAGGGATTTTTTTGGTTTGTCCGAATGAGGGGTTAATTTTGGTTCAGTTTTTTTTGGAGAGTTTGTGTTGAGAATAATTTATGTTTTCTTATTGGGTAAAGAGGGTTTTTCGTTGTTTGGCTTATTTGATTTAGGTAAGAGGTTTTTGTCCTTGTGTGTGGGTTTTTAATTTTCATTTTGGTTTTTGTTAAGAATTGGTTTCAGGTTTTCATTGGCAAAGGAGGATTCAGATTTACCAAGGGTAATTTTTACTTCGTTGATGAATTTGGGCCAATCATTGGGCTCTAATTTTATGAGTTTTTCAAGGAGATCCTTGTATTTATCTTTTGTTTCAGTAGTTGGAGAGGTTCTTTGGGCGATGTTGGAGTATGAAACCTTATTTGAGTATACTTCAACGATTTTCCTTGCTTCCCAAAAGGGTATATTTCTATTATATTTTACCTCGAGTATTTCTTTCTCTTTTTTCCATATACAACAGTTTCTCGAGTATGCCGGATGGTCACCTGCACAATTTGATGGTTCGATTGCATTGATCTTCTAGGTGATCCAAATCCCTCATTCCACATTTCTTGCATACAGGTTTCCTTGTACACTGCTCCTCATGGTGTCCAAACATCTGGCATTTGAAACACCTGAGCGGGTTTGGGATGTAGATCTCAACTTTAATCAAATTGTATCCGACCTTAATCTCTTTTGGAGGCTTGTGGGAGTTAAAGGTCAAGATATGTGTTTGTGTTAATGGTGTTGCCTTCTTTTTTGATGGTGATTCTTTTGTAATCTATGACTCCTTGACATTTTAGCCCTGTTTTGATTTCATCTGGAGTGCAGAGGGAGAGTTCCCGGCTCTTAGCTACTCCTTTAGATGTGTTTAGCATTTGATGGGGGTACGCTTTTATTTTTAGGTTGTGAAAGGAAGTCATTTTGAGCAGAGAATCTGCTTGTTTCTTTTGGTCAACTTCTACTAGCAGTGTTCCATTTTTTGTTTTCTTGACCATCTTGGGGGTTATCCTGGAGGATATTACCTTTTCTATCACGAAGGGAGATAGCTTTGATAAGTGAGTATCTTCAGTGGACTCAAGGACAATGAATTTGGTGAAGCCAGGTTGGCACAGCTCAGAGTCACTGTCTGATTCCATATGGGGTCTCTTGGAGGGGTTAGGGAAAGCCATAATATTCATTTTGATATAAGTTCATCGTCTGTGCTCCCCACCCACCAGTTAGGAGCCTGCAATTGGAGTCCGCCAGGGGGAAACCCAATCGCCCTGACGGACCAGGAACTACACAGGCGGTATACTCACCTCAGTGAGAGGTCCAGAGCACCTGCCACCTCATCCAATGCTCTGCTCCAAGACACAGTGCATGGGTGGAGGGTCTGCAGCCATGTCTGGGCCTGAACCTCAATGAGATGATTGACCCTCAGCCAGCGCCTTCTAATGTCTACATGTTCTAGGTATTCTTCTGTAGTTTTCATTCTGGTTAGTTTAGTTGGGGAAGATTGGTAAGGTTGATGTCGTTTATTTCCTGTAGTAGACTTTAGGGCTTGACCTGACCAGCCGATTGGTCGGATCGGGCCCCTCCGACCGCCCGTCTAGCCCCGATAAGGGCCGGTGGTGTGTTGGGAAGTGGAGGTACTTAACCTGACCTCCAAGGCCCTTAACCACCAGGATCCCGTCCCAGGGCATCACGGGTCGCCACCCACGGCCAACAGGTGGCTCCATTAAGGGATTTTTACCCTCTGCAGGGGGGCAGTTGGCATATTCTGATGCCTCGCCAACAGGGCCTTCTCTGATAGAGAAGAAATCCACTGTGAGTAATGCACAGACATGTCCATAGCTCACTGAAGTGATCACATGTCAGGAACCAGCAGCTTGAGCAGAGGTTTTAATCCTTTATCATCTGGCTTCATATTCCCTTTACTCACAGTGTACCCTGATAAATTGAGGGTTCTCACCCCAAAGAAGCATTTGTCATAATTTAATGTTAGCTGCCATGCACTATTTAAGGTCGTGATCATGGCCTAACTGGTTTAGACTGTTACATTATCAATGTAGACAAATGTGTCCTTCAATTTTGTAACCCTATTTCTACATATGGAGGGGAAAAAAATGTAATTCTTAGTTTAATATGACAGAGCGAAAGAAATTCTTATTAGTGGTGTTGTTGATTTTGCAGTTTATTGTAAATCATGATATGAGTGCTGATTAGAAATATTTTAATACTCAGATACTTGTAAAATCCGGAAAATAGAAAAACTAGCTGGAAATTGGGGAAAAAGAAAAAATATATTTTTTCCATTGTTATTCAGAAGCAAATTTTTTGTCAGTAAAAGTAGAAAACAATGATAGTCAAAACAAATTATCAGAAACTTTTGATGAGGTTAGAAGGTCAGGATTTGACTATAAGAATAGAAATATATTATAAATCTCACTGGAGTTAAAATTTCCAAGCTAAAAGCTGGATTTGCTGATGTAATCAGTTAAATTAAGAAGAAGAGGACGAAGAGAAAATTACGCCTCATTTGTTGAGCCAAAACTCATCTCGAGATGTGTAGGTAGAAGAAATCTCATTAGTCAAAGATCTAATTTGCATAAAGATACCCCGGGTCTCTCAGCATCCTCCAAGAGAATTGGGAACAAGTAGAAAAATCAGGACCCCGAGTAGAAAAATCAGTTAGTTGGAGTCAGTTGCAGTCGAGATGTAACGACTGAGGGAAAAGTGTTCCCAACTGTTCGCTTTCCATAGAACTCCAGGCTGAAGATATAAAGAAACGTTAAAAAGCATGTCGCTGATCAACTTAAAAGAGTTAAAGCTGAATAATGCACCTCCGATAGAGTCCAAGCTGAAGATGTATAGAAACAGAATAAGCCGAGAAAGAGTTAACCTGGCTGAAAGGAGATTTTTTATTGCCGAGCAAAGGAGACAAGACGAATCTACTATCATCACCAGAATGCCCAAATTCAGACGTTTCTGTGAAGCTTTGGTAAAGAGCAAGTTGCAGTTTCAGAGCTGCCAAGCGACAGAGACCAAATGACTCCGCTACCATTCGCTCCACTTCGGTTATTTCCGTAAAGCTTCGATAAAGAGCCCTGAAAGAACTTTTTGTTTTAAAAGTAATTGGGGAAAATTGAAAGCTCTAATTCTTCTAAACAAATCTTTCACTCCGTTGTGAACATTGAATTCAACAATTGTACATTCTGCTTTTATTGCTGTTTTTTTATATATAACTCATTCAGGCATCTTCAAACTTATTCCTTCCGTAACTCATCCAGGCATCTTCAAACTTATTCCTTCATTTTTTTTTTTGGTGCCATGTTTATTTTATCAACACAAGTGTACACGTGTGTCCAGTCTGGTCTGAAGTGGTAGAGAAACGGCTACTGGGTTTTCAATGTGACTTTCCTGAAATCAAAGAACACAGCGTGGGCAGGGAAGTTCACCATTGTAATAGACGTCTTGAGGACCAGCTGCTGTGATGAGGCCATCATCACGATTAGCAACCCGAGAGCGTCATCATTGTTTTGACAGCATCAACCCTGACTCAGGTTCCGGTCATCATTGTAATTGACCTCTGGACCCAGCCAGACAGACAGCCGGGTGACAATGTTACAATTTTTCTGTTCTTATTATATTGTCAATAATCGTTTGAAAACTCAACATGCTGTTGGTTACACCAAATGGAATCTATCAAAAATAATACAAATAGCAATTCAGATCAAAGGCAGGATAAGGTCAATCCTCTGATTTTATTAATACGTAGTGTTATGCACTATGGAGATACAAAGTACTATAAATGCGATATTTAGCAGTTTCACTCACCATCTTGTTGATGTGAGATAACAAGTATGGGTGAACCTATTAATCATCTGGGAGTAGTCTATTACTAAACTCTTTTTGTGGTTCTCAAAGTTATGAGTATTTGTATGCTTCATAGAGACCTGCTAGATCTCAAGCATTACTTAAATTTTAATAAATTGTTTGTCATTGAGTGAGTATCGTATGGATTTTAATGCTATAGGTTTGCTGTCTGGCATTTGGTTGTTCAAAAATCAGTATTACTGAACTTCAATTGCTGCTAGTCCACAGATTTTTAAGGTTGATTCAGGTTCTTCAAAAGGGGTTATAATGCTAGACTGCCAACATACATTGTGCCCTTGTATCTCCTACAATGGGGATTCTTCATTACTGACAGTTTTGTAAGAATTATTTTTTAGTTGAAGTCTGACCAGGCAGTATCCAATTAAGTGAGTACACAAAGAAATGGTTTCCATAGTTATTTTGTCAGAGCAAGGAAAGATCCATCACTTATTAGCTTTCACCATGTTTGAATCTATGTAGCTTGCAGAACTACCCATGTTGGAATTTCTAAGTTGAATAATTTATAGTGAGAAAATGAACGTAGATGTAAGTTAAGCTTTATTCAAAAAAAGCGTGTTCTATTAAACTTACTTAAATACGGAATACGTATCAGGGGAGATAATCCATACCACACCGTTTCATAAAGAAATAAATAAGAAAATTAGTTAATCGTAGTTATGTTTATTTAAATTTTCTTGTTCAGAAGCTTTGGGGGGGGGGGGGGGGGGTAAATAAATTTATGAATAAAAATTATTTTTTTATTTATTTCTTTATAAATTGATAAATGATTGTATTAGTTAATTCATATTTTCAGAAAATAAATATAAAATTATTCTTGTAAATATTCTTGTAAAGTATTTAATATTTTTTTGTTAATTCTCAAGAAAATGTTTAAATTAGGTTTGGGTTTTATTAAAATTCTAGTTATTACTTTTTAAAGCAATAGACATTACTGAGGAAATGAATATTTTTATGATTTAGTAAATTTTCATTAGTTAATGAATAAAAACTGTTCTTATATTATTTCTTTATGAATTGATAACTAATAAACATTGCATTGTATTGGTTGAATTGTATTTTTAGACTGTTTTATTGCAAGCCTATAGGTTATAGGATGTGCATTGTGGTGCATTGGATATTGACTCGGAACGAGAAATCAGGGAGCCGAGTTCGAATTCCAGCTGAATTCATTGCATTCACTTACCCTTGGGAAAGGTATTAATCCGTCTATTCCTTCCAGTTATGGGTTAAATAACAGGACAGATTGGGTTCTCTTGATCAGCAACCAGTCTACCGCAGAAAGCAATGGCAACCTACTGCAAGTTAATCTTCTGCCCAGTCAGTCATGTTTCTTTCGAGACATGATCGCCCAAGCGTGTATCACGTATGGCACTTAACTGACTGATAGGTTAAACTTTGCCAATTTGTTTTTTTAATTCATTTCCTATGGGTTTTTTTTATTCAAATCAGTCATATCAAAGGTTTTTTCATCAGAATTTTCAAATTTCCATGTTATTTCAACTACAACTGTTTGACAAAATACATATATGAAATGTAACTTTATGCCCGAAGACAGATTTCACTGTTACTTAGCTAACTTGTATCATGTCAGATTATGGGGGCTTAAAAAAAATAAAAGATAGGACACATTAGACAATTCAAGGGAGGCATGCAATAAAAGACCAAAATTTTAGTGAAAAAAGGTTGTAGAGAGCTTTCTATATTTATTGTCATAAAGACAATTGATAGGAAGCACAGCAATTCAGCTAAGGTTAGCCTTTGAGTTTATTTTGATTAAAAACTCTTGATTTTTGTTTTGTTACTTTGAAAGGAACACATCAATATTTTGTAGTCCTTGCTATCTTAAATCCACCTTGACTCAAGGGTATTTTTGTTGCAATTTGATTTTTTTTTTTTTCATTTATCAAGTCTAACCAGACCTGCTAAGTTTTTGAATTCCTTAATGGGGATATGTCTTGTGATACCATCATTACTGATAATTTTGTAAATTTCACAGCAAAATAATTCTCTGCCATGTTTCAAAATGGCCTAGAACCATAGATTCTGAACTTTGATGTAACCACAAAAGTAGGGCACACAGTGCAGATCAAAGTCAGCCAGCAATCAGACATTCATTTCAATATGGTGATATATTCCTCAAAATAGAATTCTTTTTAATGTTTGACAAAAATATATCCAAGATTAAATTTATGAACAAATGTTAAAAATGTAAATAGAATTACCTTGTGTAGGAGATTTATAATCAACTGATGGCTATTTCTTTGAAGATTCAGTTGAGAAAGCACTTCCAGAATCTCTTTTACAAGACTCATATCCTAAACAAAAAGAAAACATTTGTATCCATTAATATACAAATGCAATAATAGATTACCTAATTATGATTTTATTACAGGTTAATATTACTTCATCTTGTTATTACTCCTTTTTATCACAATACCCTCAGTTAATATACTTTACATCATTCTCATCATTACTATTTTTAATCAATTTTATTATTGCCCCTTTTTTTTTAATCAGACTTTTTAACCACTAGTGTAGACAGTGAATGAAGACAATTTACCCTGTTAGACACTTGAATGTTTGTAGTGCAGTAGTCACAATACTCAAGCACGGTGAAGTAGGTGTGCATAAGATACTGGTAGGCAAGTTCAATATTCTGGTTCCTTTGCAGAAAGTCCAGCAGTTTGGGAATCTGTCCCACATAACAATCCACAATCTGTACACACTGTTTTTTTGTCTTCACAATGTCTTCTGAGTTCTTGCAGAGAATTTTATCAGTTTCTTCACACACTGTAATATCTGCTGGCTTTTGGGTTACTGCAAGAAAAAAAAAGAATTATGAGAAACAGACATTTCAAATAGACACATGACAGTAAATACAGTTAAGTCTCACAAAAAAGGACCAACCATGTATTTGAATTTGTCAAATTAGATTGAAAATTATCATTATTACAGATGTCTTTAAAGTAATTACCTTTATATTATATAAATAGTTATCTTATTAAAACAATTAGCTATGAAAAAGTTGATTCAAATTTTATTATATAAAAATATTAAGTATCTATGCTTTGAATATCATTGGATTCAAAGAATACTAAATCTATCAATAGTATTTTCATATAAAAGTGGGATACGAAGAAATAATTATCAAAGAAATATTCTAGATAGGTGAGGGAAAAAGAAACTTAAATATATATTAAAACTAACTTGAACAGTTTCACTAACTTAGAATGATTAGTGAACTAAATCAATACCAATTTAAAGTTGCCAGACTTGGTGAAGGGAATCTTCATAGTGCCCAATTGATGTAAAACCAAACAGTTTTGGGAATACTGAACACATCTTATCTTGTAAACAACAATGGATCTTGTAAAACAGTTGTAGTAATAGAACTCCCTTCATACACATACAATTGATATACTTGAGTAGCAATAAACCTATATCAACCCGAATGAGAATCATTGACAATTCTTTCCTGTTTAATTAGTTTTTAGCCCTTGTTAGCAAACAAAGAAGTAGAAACATTCAAAATCCATCATACAGCAATAAAAGAAAGTAACACGCAAGGGGCCAAAATGACACGTAAAGAACATGCAGTCTTTATAACACTGTAGCACCTCAATCATCTTGTTTCCAGTATTAAAGTCTAAAGATAGTAGCACCTGCCAATTAAACTGATGCGGCTATCAATAAATAAGAGAACAGGAGGCAAAAGCTAGTTGGTAGTGAAATAAAAGAGCTGAGTGGGTGGCTGTATCAGCGAGTAAAGAGTAGAAAAAAAAAGTGTAGAAGAACTGCTAAGAATACATTTCTTTATATCTTGCTGAATGAATATGAAACTATTCAACTCACCATTATTTAACAATGACTTCAGCATAAGTGACAATCTTTCAGGATTAACTGCCAAAATAACATCTATTTAAGATAAAATTCTAAATCTCCAAAAAGCCAATTTTGGAAGCTTTTACCTAAACTTATCTAATTTGACAGAAGTGTTTTTCTCTAAAATAAATGGTTTGTCGTTTTTGGTTTGAAAGCAAAGCAATAGCAGTTAAAAAGCCTTACAACCATATTTTTCATGTCTGACTGGATGGAACTGATACTTACATGACAAAGTTTAAACATTTCCAGTGACTTCAAAAATACCCTTAACTCTGAATATCCTACTTTGACAGTTTCCCATTTATGTTGGATTGTCATAAGTAATTTTTATTATAAAATACATTGAAGTAATGATTCACTTATTTCCTTTCTTTTCTTTAATATTGCAATGTACACCATTTGAAGTCTATTGAAAAACAACTTTTCACAGTACCATGTTTATGAAAAATGCCCAGTTGTTAAGAAATTTACAGATGCCCAACTTTATACTGTGGCCATTCTTGTGCACCCACAACAAGAAGTGAACTAGAGCTTTGAATTTTGGTAGATTTTTAAAATAAAGCTCTAGTTCACTAAGTATCAAATTTGAATTAAATTTTGAAATTTTCTCACTCATTAATGACTAAATTTTTTTAAATAGTATTTTTCTCAGAAAATTTTGTGGAAATATATTCTTTTCAAGTTAGCTGCCCACCCAACAATTTAATTTTAAGAAATCTCTCCAAAATATCCTTTTGTTAATAAACATCTTTATTTCTATTAAGATAATATATGAAGAATCAGTTCTTATTCAAAACCTGATCTGGAAATGTATAAAATGTCTCAAACTTAAAACAAAAACAGTTTACTTTGGAAAGTTTCTAGTGGTGCTCAAAAAAAAAAAAAAACAGAAAATTAAAAAACTAAATTAAAAAAATTAAAATTAAAAAATAAAAAAGATACCCATTAAAAATTATTATGATAATGATACAGTTTTTTTCAAAAAGTTCTTAATGTGAGAAAGATGATAAAAATGATGAACTAAAACCTTCAAATATTATCAAAATTATTCTGAGTAATTTCTTGCTTTGTTAATGAATATTTTTTGAAAAAGCTGAGTCACTTTTCAATTGATTTATGAAAGTCAATTTTTCTAATTGATAAGAAATAAATGATTGCTAGTCATAGGTGTCATTGTCAACTAATTATTGGATATTTCTAACAAATTGCTTGCTTAAAAACTGTGGGTTAGTGGTAAAACAGGTCTAATATGATACTTGTGACAAAAAATTGAACTACAGCTGAGTAGCTACTAAACCTTTACTTAAGAAAGTTTGTAATTTTGCAATTCTTTTTGACAGAAATACAAATTATTGGGTTGTCTGAAAAGTTCATGTCAATTTTTAAGAGGAATTAAAACAAAACAAAATTATGCCATTAAATATTTACTCAACTAAATATGAAATGTTGCACATTTCTCTATTTTTCCTTCAACTTAAAGATTCAGTCTTCCCAGAATTTTGGTGCTTTTTCAGTAAGTGGCTTTTATACCATATAAAAAATTAAAATTTTCAACATTGAGATTATTTTGCAAGAACCTGAATGAATGAAAATTTGAAAGAACAATGTCTGGTGAATAAGTCAGGTGGAGTAACACATCCCAGCCAAGCTGCAACAATCTTTGCCAGGTTGTCAAATAAACAAAGTCTGGTATTATCCTGATGGAAAACGACACCTTACCTGTTTGACAATTTTGGGTGTTTTTCTTAAATTGCTGCCTTTAATTTGTTCAGTTGCAAGCAGTATCAATTGACTGGTTACTTGGAAGAAGCGCATAGTACAAGATGTCTTTCCAATCTCATCATATGCACAACATGACCTGCTTTTCGTGTGGCTCCTGTCACTTACCTCAGGATCTTTTTCACTGAACATTGTAAAAGATCCATTTCTCATCACCATCACAATTTGTTTCAAAAGTGGATATTTTTATTGTGTTTATGCAGAAAATCACAGGTACAAATGTGATCCAAAAGATTCTTTTCATTTAAATTGTGGTACTCAAACATCAAAGTGATTTGAGTACCCAAATTTCACTAAGTGCTCATCAATGGTGGATTTTGAAAATTTAATGTTTCTGACAATTCCCACATTGTGTAATGCAGGTTATCCATGTCTTGATTTGGTCGTCAACTGTCAGCTAAAACATTTTCACTGTACACAGCACATACCGTTTTTGTTGCTTACAAGGCAGTTTTGTCTTTACGGTTATAAAAAGTGACTAAAAATGCATCTTCCCTTTTCATAGGAATGCAAAATTGACACACATTAAGTAACTTTAAACGTTTTTCTCAAGAAATAGTTTGAAATGTGCTCTAATAAAAATGTAAGCAATAAATATAACATGTTCTAATGTGTTGGAACATGTCATATTTGTGAATAAATATGAAGTTTCAACATGTTGGAACATGAACTAAAACATTACATGGACTTTCTGGATAACCCAATACTAAGAAAATATGAACTTCTAATCTTAAAATTCATATAAATGAGGCAAATGTATTTACCAGGGATTCCTTGGAGTAATGGATTAGCCAAAGTAGTTTGAGCAGATAAAGGAATTATAGTTGATGATTCCATGATAAAAGCCTCCTCCTTAAATTGAGTGGTCAGGCTCCAGATTCTGGTTAAATTTTGATCTGTATGTCTGCCTACAGCCAAACCCTTCAGCAATCATGAAAAGAAACAAGTGTCAAAATATCACAAAATTATCCCTAAATTATCCTTTTGGACAGTTTAACAGTAAAATTTCAAGAATCTTAAATCATAATTTAAAGGGCAGATAACTCACATGTGTAACAGCGTTTTCAGGCCCACTGGTGTGTTGACTAGCAGAAGCAGCTAACAAAGTGCATTTACCAAGTTGAATAAACCTTGGTAAGCAACCTGTTGGCAAAGACAAAAAAAAAGTTGCATATTATACATATTAAAATGATAATTCTGGAATACAGGGTTTAATGGCTCATTTAATATGACGGTATGATGCATGTTATTTATACTGGAGAAAAGATTTTTTATAACACTGATACTGCAAAGGTAAAGCAAAGATTTGGCAGAATCAACCACACACCATCTTAAAAAACCCACTCATAGTATTAGCTTTAATTGTGAGTGGAGAGAAAAAAGAAAAGAAAAGAGAGAAGAGCAAGAGAGTTTTAAATTAGAAGGCAATAAATGACCATTTTAAGATTCATAAGAAAAAAAGGTAAATAAAACAAACATTTATTAATACTTCAATTTCCCCAGAAGACATGAAAGCATATATAGCTATCATCCTACTTACTTGGATCACAGGCTGTGAGAGCAAGACTAATAATGTTGTGTATGAGGGTGGGTAAATTAGATTTCACATCTTCAAAAGCATTTTCTTTTTCATCATTAATATCAGTAGAAGTATCATCCTCAGCCAATAATGTCAGCAAATGAAAACAAACATCATAGAGGACCTTGGCAGTCTCAGCATTTGGCTCACATTCAAGCAAATTACTGTCAAAATTTAAATATAAGATCATCATAAAATAGCAATACACAACACTGTTTTAATTACAAAACTCTGCAATAAATGCAAATTAAGTGGTGTTGCTGATCATTCAGTAAACTTTGATTTTCTGATCAATTTCTGATGTTGAATACAACATCATGTTCCGAATTAAAAAAGAAAGTTACAAGAGATTCACTTAAGAGAGTTGGTGACTTGATTGCTGCGCATAACACTTTGAAGTATGTACTTAGTAACATTCAAAATGTATCAATACATGTGTGCGTTAATGAACTCGAAAAGGAAAACTATCACCCTGAGGAAATTTATCAAAGTAGATGTAAAGATTTTATTTTGCAACATTTATTAATAAACAGAAGTAAAATGGCGGGAAAATATCAAGTTTTCAAAATTTCTTAATTTAAGAATGTTCTAAAATATTCAAGGTAAACTCTTAAGGACTTTTACGTTTGCTTACACAGTTAGCTTTTACCACTTTGTCATAGATTTCCCTATCTCTTCAGGAGGTAGACAACCATGGCCCTCCAGATTCCAGATTTCTTTTTATGTAATAGCCATGAATTACATGGCTTCCCCACTGTTTGGAATACAGTTTTCTTAAACTGGTTGTCACCAAAGGTAAGAGTCTCGTTTACCATGCCATTTAATTCCTAACTTGGGGGCATCAAGAGATGAATTCATACCTTTCCCAAGGCTATCAGTGCAAAAGTAAACACAACCGACTGAGACAGAATTTTAATTTGCCTCTCAGTGATTCCCACATTCCTGCACACCCATTAGTGAGCGTGTTACAAACACTCTGAACTTCATCATAGAAGAGATTTGGTTATGAAGGAAATGGACACATCAGAAATATTAAGAAGTCTTCTTTTTTTCCTAATGAGAAAAAAAAAAACAAATTACTGCTCACCCAACTAAACAGTGAGAATTTTAACTTTTTAACTCCATTTTATTCTTTGTATTTGGCAAATTTGGCAACGGTAGATGTGCATTGTACTGCAATGGATATGGGCTCCAAATGACAAGATCAGTGAGCAGAGTTTGAATTCTAGTTAAATTTGTCACATTTACTCATGCGCAAATATCTTTGGAAAAGGTATTACTCCATCTCTTCTCTCTCCTGATGTGCGTTATGGTGCAGTGGATACCGACTCAGAACAAGAAATCATAAAGCTGAGTTCAAATTCCAGTTGAATTCATTGCATTCACTTACACACAAATACCCTTGGGAAAGGTATTAATCCATCTCTTCCCTCCAACTATGGGTTAACTAGCAAGACAGATTATTATGTATTTGGTTGCAATAGTATAAGTTAATAGTGTTATGTTTATTTTGATGTACACCATTATTATTAATATTATCAATATTGTTAGAGCTATTGTTAACTTTGTTGAGATCATTATTAATCAACAAATTAAAATGTGAGTTAGAAAATCCATTATTGACAAGTGTTTGCTTAATGTTGTGTAATTCTTTATAAAATATAGATTTGGAAGAAGATATTTGCGTTGAATTAAGTTTTTTATAATAGCTAACTTATATCGTTGGGGCATTCACTATTATAATTAAGACACGAGTTTCCTATATAGAGAAGTAGTAAATCTATGTGTGCTAGAATTAATAAATACATCAAGGAATGGAATTTTGTTATTAATAACAAAATTCGTCCTCAAATTTACATTAGAACTTAATATTAACTTAATATTAATAACCAAATACATGATAATTACAAACAAGATGAAAAAACTCTCAAAAACATAATACATAGAAATGTTAAACCAGTGGATAATCAAATTAAACTCATTGTATATTATAAAAAATTCAAAACAATTGACCTCATAGTCTCTAATAACCCTACAAGCACTAAACTAAATTCTCTACAAAAACCCAATGTAGTGTACCAATTTACATGCCCGTTCAGAGATTGTATCTCTGGTACTAATAAAAAACCCAGTACATATATTGGTTTTACTACAACCATGCTCTCCCGTAGACTTACATGTCACCTTTCTGATCAGAGTACAATTAAACAACATTTCTCAGAAAAACAAACATGTAGGTAATATCAGACAGATTCTAGTCAACAATACAATAATCCTTACTCATACACACAGTAAAAAGAACCTTCAGATATTGGAGGCCATGTACATTAAATCCAAACAACCCACACTTAATAAAATCACGTTTAAATCTGGTCATAACACATTACATTGCATTTGAATACATGGTTCCGTTGTCATTTCACGCTATCAGTGTGACGTCATAGAACCGCATTGCAAATTTGCAAACTGCATTTGTTATTTTTGGTAACTTTGCCGTTGCCTAGCAGAGTTTTATGTCAACACAAAATAAAATCGTCGGTGATGGTGGATGTTATTTTGTTACCATCTAAATAACCTCTCTGAAGATGGCTCAAGTGAGCCAAAAGCTTAGAGTCAAATTAATAAAATATTATCCAAATGTTGGATAATTTTTGTCTTTATTTTCAACCAAAATTAAAGCCAAAATACGTTTAGAACAGCTCATGTTTAAACATAATAGACATTCATTGTCTCTTATATTTAACAGTACATGTTTAGAAAATTATTTGCTGCCTCGATACTATATATATATGTGTGTGTGTGTGTGTGTGTGTGTGTGTGTGTAAACACTGCTGATATACATGTTAAAATTTCCCTTCTCTGATACCATGCGTTGATGGCTTAGAGGGTAGTGACTTCGACTGACACCAAATTGGTCGAGTTTCAATCCCAGCCAGAGGTGAGTGGATGCGTCTAGCCACACTGATGAGCTGTGATACAGCGAAACGGGCTTATATGTGGATGACTAATATATATATATTTTACACACATATTGATTGAAAGCTACAGAACATTTAAACATAAAAGTAACTGTTTGACATTAAATGTCAAACAAAGAAATGTTGTACATTGATATATAGATATGAATAACAATAATAAACTCACTTGCAAATTTTGGTCACCATGTCATTGTTACCATTCTTAGAGGCGCTGATGACCATTTTTGATAACAATTGGATACGTGGAATTTGCAGTAGATCAGCTAGTCTTTAAAAAAAAAAAGAAAAAAAACATTACAAATCAATCAATTCTTATCAATAATTCAGGCCTTTATGTTCTGCAAGACATCAAGAAATTATTGAGTTTTTGCACTAATAGACAAATTACCATAGTGGTAGATTTTGTCACCGCTATGATACAAAGAATATGAATGTTTGCTGCAGGCAATCTGTTCAGTCTAAGATTTTTAAAGGTTTGTAATCATAAGACTTATTGAGTCCAGGAACTAATATGTATTAAATTATTCTGCAGGTCAAAATAGACACAATATATTATTGCTATTACTAACAATTAAACTTGAATCTTGTCTGGTCAATAAAATTACAGAAGAATTACTATCGAACTTTCTTTGAAAAAAAAAAAGCCTTGTCAATTATTCCTAATTTGTATTTAATATCTCCTTCATTCTAATTTCTCCTACAACTTCCAGATTGCATTGAAAATCTATATTTCTCTAATTGACTATTTCATCAGAACCTGAAGTAAGAAAGTTGACAGACACAAAACATTGCTTCTTTGAATTTTGGTTCCTTGTATTTTTCAATGGGAGCTATGGTGGTATGGAAATATTTTTCTTTTTTTTTTCAAATTTGTGTACTACCTGAGTGGACATTACACTGTCTTTCTTTTTTAAATAAATAACTATATTCTGATCAAATGTACTGGAAAATTTACATGTTTTACATGTCAGAATAGGAAAGTGAATCTAAGGGAGTTTTACCTCAACTAAAAGATATTTTAGTTACTCACCTGTATATCTTGCGGTAGTGCTGCTTTACCTGGATGGGAAAAGAAAACTTTACTAGAAAAGGCTGCAAGAAATGTAGAGGATTGAGAATGTAATATCATTGATAAATAAAAGAATGAAAACAATACAATTACTCTCATTTTGTTATTGAGAATTGTGAGAGCTCAAATTCTGATTGATAACCAGACATTAGCTTTGAAAATCTCAGGATTTCATGATAAATCAAACAACTGAATAATATCAAAATAGTGAGATAAGGTATAAAAATTTACTAAACATATTGGAATTTTGTTGTTATACTAATTTTTGTAATGTTAATATAAACAACTTATTTTCTATACTAGAGTAATGCACTGAACTAAGAAGCAGTTCTGCCATAGTAAAAGGCAAATCAGTGAAAATGAAACATTAACAACATCCAGAGATGTTTGTGCAATTACTTATGCAATTCTAATTATTTTATATCAGATAAAATCTATATTTCTCTAATGTACCATTTCATTAGAACCTGAAGTAAGAGAGTTGACATAGTCCCAGAACATTGTTTCTTTGAATGTTGGTTCCTTGTATTTTTCAATGGGAGGATACTTCTCAAATTCAATCTGAAAATAATAAAATAAACCAAAAAAAATGTATAAACGCATTATTTTAATTTAATTTAAAAAAAAGAAAAAGAAAAAAAGACAACAAAGCAATAAGTGCACTGAATATGTTGTTTAAGTTACAATTATGTTTAGATAGTTATTCCTTTAAATTTTGGGATATTTCAAGAAAGTATTTGAGGGTGCTATCTTTACATTTCATTTGGTTAACTTCTGCTTCTGATATAAAATGAAATCTTTTTTACTTCAAGTTTTCAACTGTTTTTAAAGTGATTGTCACAATTTGTTTTTAGCTAAATTTCTTTCAGTTTCCTTAGCTATAAAATTTGCATATTGTACCTAGTTTTGAGGCAGTTGTTTATACTTTTTTGTGGATTTTGAATGCTTTTTTTTATATTTTTGCATTGAATGACATGAATAGAGAATTTAGAATTTTAAAAGTATTCTCAATGTATTTTTCTACTGCATGTTATATTTAATATTTATGCAAGCCATGGCTTATTTTTTATATTTATATTTTGCAGCAAAAATTTTAAGGTGAGGAGGACTGAAACCACCTACAAAGAAAACATGAAAGATAAATAAAAATTAAGAAAAACAACTAAAAAGAAAAAAATTAAATAAAAAATAAAAACTGAGTTGAAACTAGTTAAAAATGCAATTTAGCATAACAAAAAGATCAATAACTACAGCATCTTGGACTCTTGGATTAGTCAGTTTGTGACAGATGTTAGAATATACAACTCTTACTTTGTTTCTGATCACAGATTATCTGTAACTAAACTTACAATTCCAGTAAAAAAAAAAAAAAACAGCTCACTTCCATTCACATGATCATGAAAAACAGAGATATAACATCCAAGCCCATAAAAAAGGAAGGTTAATATTAGAATTTTGTAATAACCTAGAGTCCAAATTGATGCCAATAAATCTTCATTTTAATTTTTTTAACATGGAGGAATCAAATAATGTTATACATGAGACCATTTTAAGAATACCTAAAGGGAAAATAAATTTCCATGGGACAACAATCTTTTAAGTTGGAAAAATTAGTACAAGAAGGAAACAAACAGAAGAGAAAATAATAAACGACAAAGAAACTCTCTCAGAATCCAATATGGCCAGAAAAATTAACAAAGCCAAGCAGCATAGACAATGTATTAAAATATGGAGAAAAGTGAAAAATCACAATAACATCATACAATCAAAACCAACAAAAGAAATGTCTCAAAAGACAGCAAATCACATATCAGCTCTGACCACAACAAAGTACAGATGCCTGCAGAAATAAAACATATACCAATATTCATCCAATTATTACAAAGTCCATCTCCAAACAAAAATTAACCTTTTGATGAGGAAATTATAAAAGCTATCAAAAAAAGTAAGGAATAATAAAACATCACTTGACATTGAGGCTGAATCTTTGAAAATAGCTTACTTTCTTCCCAAATTCAACAAGTGTCAATTTTATGAAGGTTTCCAGGTTAGGAAGAAAACTCCCATCAATACTGAAAGCAGTGATAACAATTACTGGACTTGAGAAATCCATTTTCCTAAAAAATTGTTTTAAGATTTTATAAATTTCAACTGACAGTAGTACTAGTTGTTTGGTCAATGAATGCTAAATGTTTCCTTATGGTTAATATTACTTTTACTATAAATACATCCTTACCATAATTGTACTAAGATAACATGCCAAAACAATTGTTTCCAGGTTGAAAAGCCGAGCCAGATAGTGCTCAAAACATTACCTTATTACCTTCTACACACAGCCTATCACAACAGACATATTTACACAATGTAGTTAGAACATTAGGACAACTTGGAGGCTTGTTACTCAATAACATTGATGCTAAACTCAGCAAAAGTATGACAGAAACCTATGAAATGATCAAGATGAATTACGGATTAGCATTTTGAGGATATGGAGATGAAGAATACTAGACATTGAGAGATTTTGAGAAGTTGTTGGAGCACTACAAGTGCACTGATGTCACAAAGTACTCTTTTAAAGATTAGAGTTTCATATTGTTTTAAATAAATAAATGTCTCTTGGAGAAAATTCTCAAAACCTCTGGAGTGAACTGTGTGTGTGTGTGTGTGTAAAAATAGACATAGAAATGACCAAACAAACAATAGCTACTGTTTAAAATCAATATAATACTGCTGTTAATATTGATCTACAAATCAATAGTTTTCAGACCATTAATCAATTGTATTTTTTTAGTTTAAACCGAAAAAATTCATGAGATACTTAGATATTAAATATATTCATCTTTGTGGTTACACAATTAGTAGTCTGTTATAACTGCCAAAGCCCTGTCATCTTAGATATCTTAACTGCTTCCTCCACTCAGACTGTAAAATCAAACCAAATTTTCTAATTCCAACTCAGAATGTATCAGAATTCTTCAACTTTGAATTATAGATATCAATTTAGGAGTCTCACCTGAAGAGAAAGAAGATTCTGCATATCTTTCTTAAATTTGTGCAAATTGTCAAGCTCTTGCAAATCTAAAAGAAAAATTAAAAAAGAGAGAACTTTCACATTAGTTTGTAACCATTTCAATATTTCTTATGCATTTAATTTTGAAACAATTACAAGAGAAAATTGGGGGAAATTCTAAATAATGGCTCACTAATACTTACAAATTTTATAGTATAAATTTCAGATTAATATCTGAAATAAGATTTTTTGGAAAAAAAATTAAAAGATTGATACTCAAGATAATTTTATGGCAGTACAAATAAAAAAACTGGGGAACTTTTAAAATCATAATTCTAACAACATTAATCTATTTAACAAGAAAAATTTACAGCTTTTAAAATTTGCTTGGTTGAATGGTTACATTAATACAAAAATAGAATAATGGGTATTAGCTGAAATTCTTAGTGGAAGGATCAAATGCTACAAAATATTTTTCTAATTACACAGGAATTATTTTATACAAAGAATTTCTTCAAAGTTTGAAATTAGAGCAAATTAAAAATAGAGAAGCTGATAGATTAAATACTATGTCCAAGAATGATTTCAAATTATCTTATGCAGTGTGTTCAATTTCCTGAGGTATTTCACATTTCCTGTTGATGACTGTAACATGCAAGTAACAAAGTTATGATAAGTATGACATAACTTTCAAATATCAGATCATTATTTTATTGTCTTTTACAGGCCAGAAAGGAGAACATATTTAAAAATGAATTAACATAAAAAGTAAATGAGTAAAGGAGATCAGATATTATTTACTTTCATGAAGCCCTAAGTAATAAAATATGCATTACATACTATCTGAGAGACCTGTTTAAAAAAATTAAGATCCATGTATTCCTAAGTAATGGATACACCCTGTCATATAGAGCAATCAAATATGAAATGATACTATGAAAGCATTAAACATAATGGAAAAGTCATATTGCAACCCATCTCAAATTTGATATCAAGAATTTTTGTTTCATTGGTAAGAATTTGCTTTATTTTTCTCTGCATTTTTGAATGGAATTTGAAAGTACTTATTTTAATTTCATTGGGCTATGATATTTTGAAATAATCAATTGTAGGAAAAGATGTCTGATGACAAATGTTAGACAATGTAACAAGCTTCTTTGATGACAGCAATGTTTTATTTTTAACTAACAGTGAGGATAATACAAATAAAAGTATATTAAGTTGATTGCCTGCTCAGTGTTATATTCATTGTGATGACACTAATGCTAAACTGTATTGGACTTTCCTTTGGACAACATTGGTGGTGTGGAGAGAGGAGATGTGTTGTATGGACATCATACATCTCAAAACTGGTCTGAACTCTGGAGAAGACACTCCAGTGACACCTCACCACAACAGCAAAACATAAGAAACAATACTGAAGTTCCTTCTGTATGGGGATCTGGCCACCAGAGGGCAACCTCATCTTTGCTTCAAGGACATCTGCAAAAGTGACATGAAGACAAGAGGTGGGAAGACATCAATGAAGATGTGCTTTTCACCAACAGCAGAAATGAAGAGCGAAGAAATGGAGGCTTACCAGAAGAGTAAGTGTGCTTGTTGTAAAGAAAACAACATGGTGATATCGGAGGAGAGTGTCTTCACATAAATTCATTGCAATCAAGACTCACTTCAGTGTAGGCTTGTACAGCCATAACTGATTCTGTGCAGCCACCAGCAGCTGAAGCATAATTTTTTCAGTGTACAACTATGGTCTCTTGAGATTGACATATGCCACATATATACATACAAGTTGATTGTCTAAACTGTAAAATGGGAGTGTGAAGAGGATTGGTAAAAATTATATAAGCAAGATGGAATAAAGAGGTGGTAATAGTAACTTCCTCACTAGAAAACACTTAGCATTTATTGACCAAACAGCTAGTGCTACCATCACATGAAATTTTAAAAAAATAAATAATCCATTAGCTGTTGTTACTCTTTCCAGTATTAATGAAGGTTTCCTTTCTAACCTTTTGTTTGAAGTAGTATGGAACATTACCATTTTGTTTATATTATTTTCTCTTTGAGTTACAGGTGATATAATGTATATGTATATTGTATACATATCTCGAGATGGTGCAATGGTTAGCAGGCTTGTCATGCCAGAATCATTGAAATTGAGCACTGAGTTTGATCCTCACTAGGTACCCCATACTTTCAGCCTTGTGCCACATCTAATGCTATGTTTAGAAAAATCACTATATTAAGCAGTCACAGTTTGTATAGTCAACTCCCTTTAATTTGATAATGTTTATATAATTAACTCCCTTGAGGTAAAGGGCCCTACTGGGCAACACTTCCACATAAGGGGACAGGAAATAAAGATGTCACTAACACCACACACTGTCTATTTATTATCTATTCTAACGTATGTTTTAAAGTCTTTTTCTTACAGGTCAAACATCCCACTTAGACTCCACTAAGAATTTTCTCCTCCTTGTCTGGGCAAACACATAACATGATATCCATTTTAGTTGTTGAAAGTCCTCAAATGATATGGTTTCTGTTATTTGGTACAATCCTTTGTCATTCTGTAGCATCAGTACACTAGCTTTAAAGGTTGGTCCTTGTTAATGACTACAGACTTAATTTGTGCAAAGCTATTTAAATCATTGATCTGAGAAAGCAGTAGGATTCAGTTGATAACATAAGATATTTCTGAACAAGTTTGGCCCTATGTATGACATCCATATGAAAGTCTTGGTCTGATAAGGTCATTTAAGAAAACAACTTGAGTTCTTAGGCTAATGTTACAGTTTTGTAGTAATTTGCAGTGTTGAACAAAACTATTCCTAGCACTATGTTAAGAAACTTGAACATTTCCTATACTAAATTTGCTGTAACTGATCATTACAGATAAGTATTTGTAATGCTTAGTATTTACTAATTAAACAATTTTTTACTGATGGGTTCAGGATGCATGCTATTAGTGCTTTCATTACAATTGCAAATCATAGTTTCTTTTTTTTGAAAGAATGAAACCTTAACAGCAGTCATCATTGCGGGTGATTTCTGCTATCAGCTGCTGGTTGGGCATGCAGTTAAACTGCAGGTCTTTTTCCCAAATTTTACTGACTTGGATTAATTTTGTTTTTATTGAAATATGGAGCTAACTACTCAATTGATTATGTATTTCAGGTTTGCTTCCATTTTGTGGCAAAGGCCATAAATATATTATACTGAACAAAAAGATTCTGATCAGTTCATTATATGTCTTCCTTAGGAACAAACCCCACAATTGACTTCAACTAAATGTTTTTCTTCTGCATTTCATTTTCTACAATCCTATAAATACATCAACCTACTTTGGCTTTTTTTCTGACAAAATTCACTATTTCCAAATGTTTATTAAATAGATTATAATTAATTTTCTATCTACCAAGAAGTAGATTATCATTAATTTTTTTTCTCTCACTTCAGCTTTGATGCTGGCTATAATTCAACTTATAATACTTGATAGTAGTTTGTGATTTTTCTTTTCTTTGACCAATGATAGGAAGTAGAAAATACAATTCAATTCCCTTTAGTTATATTTGAGATCCTCATTTTATTTGAAGAGGTGTGAAACAAAACATGAAATGTCTTTTGCAATTATCAGAGTTAAATAAAAAAAAAGAAACCCTCTTATTTCATCTTATCACTTCCAACCACAGACAAGATAGCCCTAAGTGAGAATGTTTCTTTTTTTTAATGCTTATTGAATGACTTATGTGTATGTGTTCAAAACCACATGATCATGTCATGCAACTAATTGACATTGCTTTCATTCACTTGCATGTTAATGAAGCTATAGCAGTTGCTATGTTTTTCTTACCCACATACGATCTATGTCATTTACTCATCTGCGATTGGGTAATAAATTATTACTGTTCTTGTATATGATAATTTAGCAATCGTAGTCGCCTTTGAATCTTTCGGCTCTGAAGCAGTTCTTTCATATGTGTGTGGTGATTGGTTAATTTTTAACCAATCACATTTTTTTTATGTAAAACCAGTTTTTCTCGCACTTCATTTTTGATCCACTTTTCCTCGTTATATGCAGCTACTTTCTGCAAGATAGCCAGTAGACGAACAGGCTGCCAAACGACTCTATGTAAGTCTACTCAAACATTTAGCACACACACAGACACAGAGCTTTGTTTTCTCACTGAACATTTTCACCAACAACTTCCTTTGAACTTTTGAACTCTTGACCAAAATTTGTGTTACTTACAATTATATTAAAAAATAATTGTATTCATGTTATTCATTCTTACATGAAAACCTTTCTAAAACTAATAACAAATCTTTTCAGCACAAGAAAAAAACTTTCTTCATTTAATTGACTTTGGTCAACAAGCAGTTAAAGGGGAACAACTTTTTCCTCTTACTCTAAGTATACTATTATTACAAGCTTTGTTTGTTAAATGCTGTATTTTGTTTATTGAATATACTTTAATTTATTAGTTACAAATTGGAGTTGTTGTCTTTATTTTTCTTGAATCGTATGTTGGACAAATCTTAATTTAAATCGTAAAGGACCCTAAAAATCCTCTACAAAGCATTACCTAGTATATCATTTATAATTTTTTTATTAAGCCATATAGATGTATGTATTACAGTAATTTCAATAAACCCCTAATCATTCCTCTATCCTATGCTTTGTTACTTAATCCTACAGAGTTTATTCTTGTTTAGGTTTGGGTTCAAATATACACCACAATGTGTCTCTTTTTTTTTTTTTTAATCATATCACCCCAAGCAAGGCGGTAACGCCACTGATGTGCAGGGGGCTACGTAAGAGTGAACAAATTTGGAAAAGAGAAAGCCGGAAACCACATCCTAAACAGGGAACAAGGGATGAGCCTCTACACCTGTACAACAGACGTGGGTGGAGTGTGAAACGGGCGATAGTTTAGTCTATCTACTCCAATTGAAAAAAAAATTAAAAAAGAAAAAGAAAAGTGAAAAGATTAGAAAAGAGAAAGCCAGAAACCACATCCTAAACAGGGAACAAGGGATGAGCCTCTACACCTGTACAATAGACGTGTAAGTCTGTAAAAAACAAAAAAAAAAAAAACAGCTTACCTGTGATGTGCATTTGCAGAAATTCTATGAGGCATTTGCCTGCAGTAATTACTAAAGTTCTTTTATTTTTGGTATCCTAAAAAATGAAATTAAAAAAACTGATGAACTAATAAAAAAATTCTATAATAAACAGGAAAGCTTATATTGGAAAATAATTACTAAATTTTGAAACACAAAAAGTAAGAGATAGTGAGGTAAATTTTATTAAATTGACTTGCAGTGAGCTTTTTCAATCAAAATGAATAAGACATCTTTTCTACAAATTTAACACAATATAGAAGTCATCTTATGCATGCTTCAAGCAACTTCAATTGCAAAAAAGGAGCATTTACACATATATTCCTGGCAATCTCTCCCTGATTTTCAATGCATAACACAGATTATGTGGCAAAACTTGCTAAAAGAAATCGTTGTTTTGTCAAAAGTGCAACATTTAGTATTCAACTAAATATTTTTTTTAACTTATTACAAGAAATATTTAGTATGTCATTAAAGAAAATGACTAATGCTAATTTAAGAGAGTAGCAGAGTAGCAATAAAGTCAGTGGGCAGCAATAATAAAAAAAAAAACTTAAAGCTTTGTTAAAATTCAAAATAAGGTTGGCAGTAAAATATAACCATAATTACTTCATATTTCTACTACAGTCCAAACTTCTTGTCCCCATTTCTTTATATAATCATTGGAAAGTATAAAAAATTTGGTGCATGTGTTTAATAATCCTATTTATGATATCACTCATTCCATAGAAGCACCCAATGATATTTTTTAAGAAAACTATGCAGGCCTGCAAAATGAAACACTTGCCAAAGCTATACAAGTTCATTAGTGACAAAGAAGTAAAAATAATTTGTGCATAAATTTTCACAAATAAAAAAATTCACTAATCAGCAAAATTATGAGTTTGACTTACCTCAGGGTCCAGGTGGAATTCTTCATCTAACTGGATGTAACAAAAATTGAGAAGGCGCTGGGCACAAACAACAATCATATCTGTATCCAAAGACTTAAGCAATTCCAAACATTCACATAACTGGGGAGGAAAAAAAAGATCAAGCTGATATTAAATTCTAATTTTGTCATGTAACAAGATTTTCATAATTTTCAAACCATTAAGTGATTTATTGAAACACTAGCTTACACGATCATGGAGCATAAGATATCGAAGTCTGAACATGTAAAGATCTATCTTAAGATTGTTCCCCTCAGGCTTCAAAACTCTTAGAGCATCTTCCAGGCTGTCAGGCTCATCCTTCATTAGTATGTATTTTGATAATTGCTGAAAAGATAAGCACAATTAAAATTACACCAGATATCAAAAGTATTTGAAAAAGAATTTAAAAACTCATCAATTTTGTGTATGATACAAGTATGATACAATATTAATTGAAAAAGTAAAATTCTGGTATTAATTATAGGTTTTTACAGAAAACTCATAAATGTCTACAGATCCCAAAATAGGTTGGTGGGCATTGATGGGTTAACCAAGAACTTTCTATAAAATTTTGAATGTTTTATTTTTTTATGGTCATTCCTTTCCTACAACAAATGATGAGCCTCAAATACATGCAGTAAATTGGTATGAGAAGACTAAACAATGAAGACTTAACTGCTCTAAGTATAGAATGCTTTGCATTGAGAAATACAAAAATGTATTTGATATGTTGGCAAATATATTCTTTAAGCTGTTCACCATCACAGACAACTTTTAAATCATCACTTCTGTTTCAGAAACAAGATAAGTCATCTCTCAATATTGTGTTAGTCACTTACAGGACAGCAGCATATATTGCTGTGCAAAGAAATATATCAATATTTACATTGGTGTAATAACAAATATTTGCACAACACCATGCCTTACATGCAGATCTGTTTTAAGTTATTCCAAACTCGTTTAAATTATTAAAATCTTTTAATCAAAGTACATATCTTATACATTGATACATGCAATTGATATAAAATCATTTTAAATATGCAATGAAGAGTTTCTATTTTTAAAGAAAAAAAATTTACACAGTAATAAGATGTTAAAAATATATTGGGTTAAGTCAAGAATGTAGGTTATATTATCAGGCAATTAGAACTATAATAATAGCAGATAAAAGTATCTTGATATTGTTGTTAGTACAATGACTAGAAACCAAAGTTGGTATTTCCTAGCCACAATGAAATTCAATAAATCTACAAAAGAAAATATTGCAGGGTGGTTATCTTTAAATAATAAAAATTTTTTAATTTACTAAATCTGTAAGAATTTTTTTTATTCTTACTACTAACAATAATAAAAATGAGGATTTGTTTTTCAAAGTTCCTGAAAAATCTAACATCTTTTTCTTTAAAAACATAAATATGAAATTTTGCCATTTTTACTATTTTAACATAAATATAAATTTTTCTTCATCTTATTAACTTATCTGTTTCTCTTTTAATGATTTTGATTAATCGACTAATTTTCTTATCTGTATCATTCCTTAAAGATGACGATATTAGTTGTTATTTTGAAAGAAAATATTTTTCTTGGAAAAACTACATACAGAAGGACATACAAATGAATGAATAAAGTTTTCTTTTTGTTTTTTTACATACATATGTATGTAAAAAAAAAATATATATATATATATATATAAATAAAATGCAAAAATATATTTATATAAATAAAATGCAAATATATAAATAAAATGCAAACAAATTATTAACCCTGTATTTTTCTTTTAAATATACCACAATATATGATATCACTGCTTTTATTAAATTAATCAATAAATATTTATTCTTCTAATTTGCAGGTGTTATAACATTAACATGAATGTTATTTTTGTTGCTACTTCCATAATGTTGGTTTTGTAACATTAATCTGAAAGTAATTCATTATTTGTAAGCTATAATATTTCAGTATCTTCATGTAAAGTCAACGTACTAATGAATCCTTCCAATAATACACACTGTTGTAGAACACCAGAAACACATATATTAGTATATATTTATATATTAATATTTATGGTCACATGATCCCAGTAGCACAATCCATTCAACAGATAAATTTGTTTCCAGAAGATCCCCATTCAACCACACATGTTGGTATTAACACTTTCTTTCTATATAACATCTCTTTTGAGCTGACCATTTCTGGAGTCTAACCTCTGGAACCTTTTTTTTTTGTTCGTTCCACACTTAAATTTTCTGTCATAGTTTTTTTTTTTTTTTTTTATAAACAAAATTGAGACAAAGACATCAGCTGCTTGGCTAAATAGTTTTCTCATCCAACTCTTCCCCCTCCAATTTCTTAAGAGAACTTTTGAAATGTGTCAATAAAATGTTCCATTTGTCCATTTGGGGCATTATAATATGTTGTATTTGTAGGGACTCGCAGAATAACTAAAACTTCCCTAGATGTGAACTGTGTCCGGTTGACTGACACAATAGAATCAGGTACACCAAACCTTTATCCTGAAAGAAAGTTGGTTGAAAGCTTTCTAATATAAAAAAAGGGTTCACTTAGAGTGCTGTTCGATGAGCTGGGGTTGATACTCTGTAGGGATGATGACTCACTTTGTCAACCTTAGCTCATAGGTGTACTCGGAGATATGCAAATATTATTGCAGCAATTATTGATGCCCCAGTTTCTTTCAGAAAGCATGCCTGAATGGTGACAATAGTACAGCTTAATTTCTCCAAAGGAATTTCTGCAGTCACATCTTTTAACTTACTTGGTGGTAAATCTGATGTTGTACTAGTGCTCATGGTGACAATATTCGCTTGGTTGCAGAACAAATTGCTTGGCAGGTTTTAAAGATTAAATAAAGAAATGGCATTCATTTCCAATAAGTTTGTTGCTTTTTTTGGTCTTTTCAACAAAAGACACATACGTCACTCATGGAAATAATATGACAACTAAAAGTCAAACCAAAAAGTCTAGCATGGCTCTTCCAGTGGGTAAACTGGGAGCCTGTCCATTAGGAGGTAACCTACCTGAGATCAAAAAATTTGCTATTGGAACAAACTAATAATGAATTCCACAACTTGGATAAACAAATAATGAATCCCACAACTTGAATAATCCCAATGATGACACTGTGAATTCTTCAACTAGATCCACAACCATTAATTTAAAAGAAAAAATAAGATGGTCTCTTGAGGAATGCTAACTTGTTATGACTGCATTCTATAAAGCATTGCACAAACCGCAGAAAATTATTACTCTCCAAACTTGACAAGAAAAGGTTGGACAAACAATTATAAAATACATTAATGAAAATAAACTAGCCAATGTAAGAAGGCACATCATGAGATATAACCAATGACAGATGCTGAAATTAAAGAAATAAAAAGAACTGCAACCAGAATAGGTGGAACAACAGAACATGAAAGGGGACCAGAAATGGATATAAAAGTACTAACATCATACAAACCACAGATCATAATGAAGAAGATACACGCCAATCACTGTGGGGATAATGCTGAAAGTTTAAAAAGTTTAAGGTGTGATCTTAGTCACTCACAAGCTGCAATGAAACAAGTCCAAAATACATTGAACCAAATTATTTTATAGAAAATAAGGAGTATATAAGAAGCCAAGGAAGAAACTATGAATCAGACAAAATATTGAAATGGATGAATGAGAACAAGTCCCAAAATTAGAACCAACAAAGCATAAACCTCAATACTATTAAACTCTACAACGCATCACTCAAATAAATTCTGAATGAAGTAGACCAATATATAAGTTTCAACAAAGCAATATATACATCAGCAATAGCAGCAACTAAAAATTAAACAAAGTAAAAAAAAGGCCATATCACAGATATAAAGATCTACCTTGGAAAAAAAAACTAGAGAAAGTAATTGAAGTGAATTATCAGTACTCGATGAACTGGTAAGAGAAACAAATGCGAGGACTAGAAAAGGCAGAAGAGTTGAAAGAAAATACAAGAGTAAGAATTAAAATGAAGTTCTATCAGCTAAAGAAAAAAATGATGCAAACAGTACAATACAACTGAACGCTCAAAGAATCAGACACTATGAAAAAAGACCAAGATTCTACAGACAGAACAAGATCTTACAAATTGATTCAAAGAAATTTTAGAGAAATATGTAAACAAAAAATTGAAGTAGTCCTTACAGATGGAAGGGATAAGTACTTATTAATAGGAAAACTGCTTCAATATGAAGAAAAATCTCAGTACTGCCTAGATAGATTATCTTAACACATTCGACAGTGTACCCCATTCCTGGATCTTAAAGTCTTTAAATATTTTATATATATACATATATATATATATATATATATATATATACACACACACACACACACACACACACACACACAAGGTATCACCTATTGTCATCAATTTCATCAAACAATGTATGTTGATATGGAAAACTTCACCTCGATCATATAAATGGAATTTATAAATCTGGTGAAATAGACATCAACAGAAGAATATTTCAAGGTAACTTTTGTTTCCCTTACTATTTATGTCACCAAGTATAAATGAATAACTCAACAACAGAATCAGAATATAAGTTGTATTCCACGGAAAGACGGTTAGTATGTACAGAAGTGATTAGTAATATTGATAATAGAATGATACAAGAGTCCAATACGTCGTAAGACGTGTGTATACGTGATTACTTCCGGTACGCCACCGGAAGTGTGACTTACTCTTCACTGACTCACACTGACTCTTCAGTAACTCATTAGAGACTCTCAAGTGACTCTCTACCGACTCCCTTGTAGAGAATCCACCATTGCTATATATAGCAATGGGAACAGTCCATTTGTAGTCAAATAGGAGCGGTGCCCTAACACCCCCCTCCTAAAACTTTTGCTTCAATTGTATTTTTTCTTTTTCGGGTTTACCGACAACTGGTGTGTTAATTTCCTTTTGCGGGTGAATTTCCTGGTACTACCTTCTTGCATTTGTAACTCGAAAGTATCAAAAAGATCCTCCACATTTTCATCCATCTCTTCAGGCGCAACAGTTGTCTCTTCCGAAAATCTTTTTCTTAATTGATTAACATGCCTTCTATGTTCAAATTTCGGTCCTTGCACCACATAGAGCATGTTCCCTATACGTCCTTTAATTTTGCCTTTCATCCAGGACAGTGTTGTTTTTATAGTTCTTGGAAAATACTTTTTCATTCACCACAAATTTTCATTTGGGTGTGCTTACATTAGGTGTATCAGCTTTCTTTGATGGAATTAGCTTATCAAAAACCAAACGTACTTTTCTTGCGAACATTAATTCAGCTGGCGACAGCGCTGATGGTGCTACTTTGTTCGGCGTAATTCTGTATACCTGTAGGAATAACTGTAAAGCCGTTTTCGTGGGCGTCCCCGTAGCCTTCCTTAATGCTCTCTTTAGGGTATCCACGAATCTTTCAGCTAGACCATTGCTACGTGGGTGATAGGGTGGAGTAGTTATATGTTCCACTTGAAATGTATCGCAGAATTCCTTAAACTCTTTTGATGTAAATTGTGACCCATTGTCACTGACAATTGTGTCTACTTCTCCAAATCTTGTGAAAAGCTCATGGAGTCTGTTTATAGTATTTCTTGCTGTGGGTTGTTTCATCTGAAAAACTTCCGGCCACTTGCTGTAGCTATCTACGACAATTAAGTAATACGTTTTACCCATTGGACCGGCAAAATCTATGTGCAGTCTCGACCACGGTCTATCCGTTTTTGGCCAAGGCTTTTGTAGTACTTGTGGCGATTTCGCCACCAGCGCACAACCCTCACATTTTCCAACCATGGCCGCAATGTCCGCGTCCATGCCTGGCCAGAACACGTATGACCGCATTAAACTTTTCATTCGATTCACACCGGGATGACCCATATGAAAATCTTTCAGTATTTTCCTCTGTAACACTTTAGGAATTACAACTCTTTCACTGTAGAGTAATACGTTGTCGCACGTAGAAAAAGTTTCTGCCATTCGTTGGTCTTTTTCCAGTAATTTATTTTTTACATCTTTGATGTAATCGTCTTTTGACGCTTCCTTTTTTATATCTGCTAATGACACCGGTAAATCTCTGACAGTTCCAGTGAGAGTATTCTTCACTTTCATTTCAGATTTTAATGCTGCTATAACGGTGTCCTCTCAAAGTTCGTTTGACTTCGGAATGAGTCTCGACAACCCATCCGCGTGTCCAATTTTTGTTGATGCTAAGTGTTGTAAGTGAAAATTCTAATTTAGAAGCAAAGTACCCCATCTCAGTAGTCTATTTGCAGTATATGTGGGGAGTCCCTTTTTGGATCCGTAAATGGTCAACAACGGTTTATGATCCGTCTGCAATGTGAATTTCCTTCCATGAATATATCTGTGAAACTGTTACTGCAAACACTATTGCCAGTGCCTCCTTTTCGATTTGTGAGTAGTTTTGTTCAGCCAGGAGCAGTGTTCTGCTTGCATGTGCAATCGGCTTTATTTGTCCATCCTTCCACTTGTGTAATATACATGCACCAATCCCATATGTGCTAGCATCGCAAGCGATTACGATGTCTAATTTGGGATCGTAGTGAGCTAAAAATAAATCTGATGTAAGTCTATCTTTTATCTCCTTAAATGCTTTCTTGCAATCCTCAGACCAGCACCATACTTTATCTTTTTTTAGTAGCTCATTTAAAGGCGCACGCAACTTGTGCAGATTTGGAATGAACTCCTGATAGTAACTCACCAAACCTAGAAAACTTTGCCATGTCTTTACGTTTTTTGGATCTGGCATATTTTGAATCGCATGGGAGCGATTTGGGTCTGGCTTTTTCCCATCTTTATTGATAATATGAACCAGATATTTAATTTCTTCCAGCAACAAATAACACTTGCTTTCCTTTATCTTCAAGCCATAATTCCGTATTCTTTTGAAAACTTCCCGTAGGTGACCCTTATGTTCTTCGACAGTTTCGCTTTTTATTAGGATGTCATCAAGATATGCGATCACGAAATCTAATCCTGCCAGCATAGTGTCCATTGTCTACTGGAACACCGCCGGTGCTGTTTTTATTCCGAACGCCAACCATTCGTATTTGTAAAGCCCCTTGTGAGTATTTATGCACAATAGCTTTGAACTTTCATTCTCCACTGGAATTTGGAGATATGCGTCGCTAAGGTCTATTTTTGAAAAAAAACTTCCCGCCATTCAGCTTAGAAAATACCTCCTTTGGGCTTGGTAGAGGGTAGTGATAATCCTCAATGGCGTTGTTTAGTCCGGTCGAAAAATCAGCGCATATTCTAATCTCTCCCGTCTTCTTTTTTTACGGAAACAGCAAGTGCGGCCCAATCGCTATAGTTGACTTTTGTTAGTACACCTATTTTTTCTAGTCTTTCAAGCTCAGCGTCAATTTTATCAATCGCCGCATAAGGCGTGTTTCTCTTCTTTTTGAACACCGGAGTCACGTTTTCTTTTAATTTGATTATCGCCGACGTTTTGGTACATCTGCCCAAACCGTCAGAGAATACTTCCAGGAAAACTTTTTTATCTCCTCCTTTAGTATTGTTGTCACGTCAGACGAGTCTTCTCTTATATTTTTACAATAAAAATTTATGGGAAGATCCCACAAATTAAATTCACTCATCCAGTCAGTGCCAAACAGATTATTCGTTCCTTTCATAACGAACGTTTTCAGTCTTTTTGTTTGGTTGTGAAAATTTACGTTGAGAATTAGCTCACCTTCAAATTTGATCCTCTTTCCAGTCACCGTTTTAGCCACTTTACTAGTCTTCATCAACCTTGGTTTAACTTGTACCAGGTTTTCATATTTATGATACTTATATCCGATCCGCTATCAAGTTGCACTCTCACCGGTTTTTTAAATATTTTCACTTCTAAATATTTTCTAACGCTGTGGTTTTGCTCATATGATCTGGTTAATTTTACCTGCGATTTACGTCTAAATCTACACTTAGACATTTTGTGACCTAGCTTATTAGTGTCTGCATTTTTTAAAATTTGAACGGACAGTCACTGCACCAGTGCCATTCTCCACAAACATAGCAGGCTTGGGGGGGGGGGGGTCTTTTTTAAAAAAAAAAAGCAATTTGAAGTAAACTTTGTTGCCACTATTATGCTGTGTGACGAATTTTGGTTTTCACCTCTGCGTAAATTCGAAGTAATTTAAAGTATCTTCGTCGCCACTGTTAATGTCGTGGGACGATTTTTCCTTCCAACATCTTCGTCGCCACTGTTAAGTCGCCAAGTATAAATGAATAACTCAACAACAGAATCAGAATATAAGTTGTATTCCGTTATTAATAGTCTTGCCAGCCAACTTAACAGGATGAAAAGTGGCTATAAGATATCCCAAAAGAAAACAATCCATCTATTTTACATGGATGACTTAAAGCTGTATGCTAGGAATGACAGTGAGCATGAAGGTCAACTGAAAACAAGAAAAGATTTCAGTGACAACATTGGAATGGAACTGGGTTTAGATAATTCTGATAAATTCACAGTTTTATGAGGATCATTACAATCCTCTTCTATTAGCTTAGACCCTGGAGTAACAATCAAAATATTTAGAGCAAGAAGCTTATATATACTTCAGTGTAAATGAAGGTGAAGGAATTTACCATTTACAAAAAAAAAGAAGAAAATATGAAAAATAACTATGGGCTATATCAATTGATATTAAGAACTGAATTGAATTCTCTGAACAGAATTATGGCTATTAATAGTCTTGCCATCCCAGTAGTTCAATATAGATTCAAACATCCTGAACTAGACTCTAAATGACATCAGACAAATGGATTCTAAAAACCTTCTTTCTAAGCATAACATGAATTATCCAAAGGCTGATGCAAACCGTCTATACATACCCCATAAAGAAAGTGAAAGAAGTCTTATTCAGCTAGAATGTTCATACAAGATAATTACTTGGCTTACTAACATATATGGAAATGACAAAGGAGTGAATGATACAATTAGTCAAACATGAAAACTGAAAGAAAAAATATTCAACCATGAAAGAAGGCTGTAAATACAAACAAGATTTACATCTAGTAGATTCTGTAGAAAACCAAAACAGAACTCAAGAACCTATTATTGCAACAAAAAATATGAAAAAGAAAGTGAAAGATAAAGTTCTTGAACAGATGAAACAGCACTGCCAAGACAAATCTTTGCATGACCAACATCTAGAACATGGCTAATAAAGCTGATGTTGATAAAGTTAATACTCATTGATGGTTACAAACATCCAGGTTAAAAGCTGAAACAGAAGGCTTTATTCTTGCAGTGCAACACTAGAGTTTTTTCACAAGGAACTTTCAGACAAATACCATAGTATGGATCCAAAATGCTGGTTGTGTGTCAAATATCATGAAACTATAGACCATCCAATCTCATGATGTTCTATACTTGCACCAAATGAATATAAAAACCATCACGATAGAGTAAGGTAATATTTACAATATGAAAAAGATGTTAACAAACAATGGCATGAACATCACCCAGCACACATAGAAATTGCAGAAATAGAAGACATCACAATTCTATAGGATTATATGATCTTCAGACAGGAAGATTGAAGCAAATAGGCTAGACTTAATTGTCAAACACTGAAAAAAAAAACTTGCCCACTAATTGATATGGCTTGTTCAATGAACTGTAACATAGCAATCAAGGAAATTGAAAAAACTATTGAAGTATAAACACTTTGAAATTGAAGTAGGAAAAAATGAGGAAATTGTAAACAATAATATCAGTCATAGTAAATGCGCTTGGAGTGATAAAAAAAGGAACACAACACATTAAAAAAAAAAATCCCTGAAATCCCAGCTTAAGAGATATACAAAAAATTGTCTTGATAGGTACAACCCACAGACTAAGAACTTTGTCCATGTAACTCTAGTGATGTTATGGGAGTTAGAAAAACAAATCACTAAATGTAGCCATAACAACACACCACCACCTGCCTTATGTCATTCTGCACACTTGGCAGGTAGTGTGACCATAGAAGTAATTGAAAGATGATGATGATGATATAATAAAAGGCTAAAATTTAGTAAATTCCTTAATACTGCTTCCTTAAAATCTGTTCAGCTGTTTGTGCTATGCTTTTACATGTAAATTCTTAAGACTACAGTTATAAAAACAGCCACAATGCTTTCAAAGAAAGATGATGAAGGTCTAGAGCTCGAAATGGTTTCAAGGCTGAAATCAGTTTCACTATCCTAGGGCACCCCAGCAACAGCTCACAATATCACCAGGGTTTGTTAGTTTCCTGTCAGTGTAGAGATACCAGATATATCTGTGCAGATGCAGCTCTGCCTGGACTTTGAGTTCATCAATATCTTTCCTCTTTCTTGATGTATTCAATTCTAATTTAAAGCATGATGAAGTCAATTTGAGATATGCATTGTGCTGCAGTGGATATCAACTCGGAACGACATTCAGAGAGCTGATTTCAAACTCCAGTTGAATTCCTTGCATTCACTTACGCACAAATACCCTTAGGAAAGGTATTAATTTGTCTCTTCCCTCCAGTTATGGTTTAAATAATAGAACAGATTGGGTTCTATAGCCTTGGCTGGCAACCAGTCTGCCGCAGAAAGCAATGGCAACCTACTCTGGGATAATCTTCTGCCCAGTCAGTCATGTCACTTAGAGAATGATCGCCCAAAAGCGTGTATCACGTATGGTACTTAACTGACTGACTGAAGTCAATTTGACAATATAATCCTATAAATCCAAGAAGAAATATTTTTATTATCAAGTCATGTCTCCTGCATATTTGTGGTAGATTGAAATTTTTTTATAGTTTACATTCAGGAGCCCAGCCAACATTTTAAAAAAAATTGTTAATTCAAAATACCTCATCTGAACCGACTTTCTAGATGACAAGAAAGATCAAAAAGGTAGCTCTTCAGTCTGCCTATGATCATGATGTATGTGTGCACTGAGAAATTATTTGATTGATTCATTTTCTATTGCTTATCAACCCTTTGTAAGTTATTTAAAGCCAGAAAATATTTTTAGATTATAAGAATTTTGGTGGGAGATAATGATTTAATGATTAACCCATAACAGGAGAGGGAAAAGGTGGCTTCATACCTATTCATAATTGAATATAACAAACCTAACTGGATTTGGAACTCAGCTGTGTAATGAACAATTCCAAGCCATTATCCATTACACCACCTGCACATCCAAGCTTAAAGCACCTGATATTCCCAAGCAGTCACCTATCTAGTTATTGACCAGGCTTGATGTTGCTTAATTTTGGTAATCGTATGCTGTAAGCAACTGAGAAATGAGTTACACACAAAAAAAATATATGGATACAAAATGCACTTTCCATATGTAAGATATATGCATGCAATAGCTTTTTGGCTTTTCATTGCATAACAAAAAGACATAACATGCAAGAAATGAGATCGGCAATTGGAATTTAAATTCCATCTAAGATAGTTTGTGCTCACTTTCCACTGATGCTATAAAACCATCTATTCTCTCTAGTGAATTCTCAAATGTTTGCTGGCTAGCCACTAATGACAAATCTGAATCCAAACATGTAGAGAAGGTAATGAAAACCATTCCATAAACATGACAACAGAGTTATTAAATAAAAAGAAGGTTGTGAAGAGCCATGATTATTTACATCCTGATGGAGAGATGGCATCTAAGGAACTGAAACAAAAAGTGAAAATATTTTCAGGTTGCATAGCTATTTTGGTTTCATTCAACAATTTTGTTCATCTCAAACCTTCATCACATCTTCAATATGGAAGCATTACTTAAAAGAGTTTTAAAAAATCTGCAAAGCTTTAAAAAGTTCAGTTGTAATTTAAATGTATGGCAAATATGAAAACTTCTACAGGTGTCACCTATTGATGTATTTAAATGACTATAATTATAAAATAAACCCTAAGTATGGAATCAAAAATAAAAAGAACCACAAATAAGTTCCCATTTGGATTAACAAAAGAGGAAAAGTAAAACCATTAAATGCATTGCATGAATAAAGTCACTGATATTAACATGTTCAAGTTGGTCATGTTTGTTTTCTGACTATGATTATTTTTTCTTTGTTGTTAAATGAAGTTAATAATACAAAATAATTCATCTTACAAAAGCTTCATTTGTGTTTGCTTTTGGAATGTCAATTCCTTTTAGGCCATACTTCTGAAGCCATTTCTTTATTTCAACAAGTTTTGCTTGTTTCTTTACAGCGTCCACTCTGTATAAACAATAAAAAAGATCAGTTACAACTTAAATAAATGCAATGCTTCTACAAAAAAAATAAGTAAATAAAAATTTCCAAGGCAAATTTCCTCCATAAGTGAGATAGCAATTAGCAAGTAAAAAGTATTAAATCTTCAATACTATAAAATCAGTGAAATTGGTGGTTCTGTAATGTTTCATTTTCTGATTCAATATGGGTCATAGTACAGCATTAAGTAATAGATTGCATGATGTCAATCTATTTAAGGACAACTCCTGCTCTCAAATGTAGACTATGCATTATACAAATGTAAATCATATGCCAGTAACCATAGATATTTTTATGTCCTAAGATAAAAGAACGAGTGTTTTATTCAAATTTAGATGGTTAAAAAAATGTATCAAACTTTCTGACCCATTACAGAGACCCAACCTTCCTAGCAGTAGATGCAGCTATAAATTCAAAGTAGTTGTTCTACTTCAGGTCAGTTGAGAGAGTGAAGCCAAGGAGGCACAGTATGTTGCTCTCCAGCAGCATATTGCATATGATGCATACTCACTAAGATATACACTAGCTGCACTATTCATCAACATATATAATAGTAGCATTTATTTAGAATGCTATTACAGATAAAGTAAGAAAATTCTTAAAATAGTAATACCATATAGTCATTTATAGCAAGAAATCGATTTCATAAAAAATAAGCAACTTACTCAGAACTCTTGAGTGTTAAAGCGTCATCAACTAATCTTTGGATCCCTGGGGTCCATGGAATTGGAGCCCACTTCATTACTTCAAGGACAGCAGCAACTTTTTGCTGGAAATATATGGATGAAGACAAGATCAATGACTGAATTAAAAAGAAAATTGAAAATCATAACTTCTCGCATTTAACTGTTAGTATTGCGGGGTGTTGAACACCCAACAAAAAGTTCTTCCTTAGCAAGTTAAGAAATTAGAACATTAAATTTTCATGATTAGACAAGTAGCTTTTGTTAATAAATTTATCAAGTAACTACTAGGAGCTTTTGGTTTTAGTCATATTTATGTGAATTACAAGCATATAACCACAAACGTCTGTAATAATTGTGTTAGAAATACATGAAAAGATCACAGTAACCTTTTTCTTCATTGCTTGGAATGTTAAAAAACAGTTAAAAAGGATTCAGATTGATCATAAATTGCTTTAAAAGATTATACTGAAAATAAAATGACACCTATTTTGAATATTTGAAACTTTGGGTTTTAATTCTAGGCTTTTAATTTAATTTTTTCTTTAATTTTTATTTATCATAAAAAAAAAATTAAAAAAAAAAAAAAAAAAAATCACTACAAATACTCAAGACAATGCATAAATATAAAATTAAGAACTATATGATATATCTCTAATATAAAATATACATAATATTATAATGTTGTGTTTGCACTGTACTAATGCTTTGACAATGCCCACAGCACTAATAATGAGTCAATAAACCTGAATCAATAAGAGAAGCTTTTCACAATTTTTTTTTAAGTCACATGAAAAGACAAAACAAAATACCTTGGTATCCTGAATATATCCAATGACAGCCAACGCCTTAGCTTCCCAATGGGGTTGACCTAGGTTACTTATACAACCAGTCCTTTCAAGAAGGTCCTACAATAAAACCAACCAAAACTATCAACCAGGTTTTTTATGAACTATTTATAAATGCTGTAAATGTTTAATCCTTACTGAATTCTCTATGAAAAATGTTATTTTACAAGACTTGATTTGGCAAATAAATTAACTGACTTAAAAGAAACAAATCACCTAATGTAATTCAACAACATTGTTTCTAAGCAAAAGAATTCTCTCTAATTCAAATATTGGTTTGCAATAATGAGTTTAGAATATTTTGACTGAAATTTGTTCACTGCTATTGTGTACAGACAATAAACCAAGTTTCTTTTGTTACAAGAATTAATTCAAATTGTTTTGGCAATGAGTTTAGGATCTTTAGCAATTTTTCAAAATTGTTGACTTCATGAAAAGCCCATTATAAATTGATAAAACATTAAAAACTTTTTCTAAAAATGCAAGAATAGGAATTTTCTTCTTGTCCAAACAAAAAGTATATCTACCTGAATATATTTAGAAAACAGTTCATCCTCATTCAGTTTATGCTCATTAATGTAAGGCCTAATGATCTGTTGCAAGGTTTTCTCCATTAATTCAATTGCCACAAGGCGATCCAACATCCGAAATACAATTGTTTCTGTTGTTTCCTGTAAAAGAAAAACAAAAGCATGAACAAAACTTCAAATATAAAGAAAAAAGAAAATGTGTGACATGACAAAGTGAACTTTTAAAGAACTGTACAAGAAAACCATGATAAAATACATAGTCAACAACTCAAGTTGGGAAAAAGAAAAACAAATTTCATGTTCATTTTCCCTTTTTAATCATTTTACTTCAAGTAAGGTAATAAAATAACGCAGAAAGTAATGGCAACCTAGTGCAGGAAAACCTTCTGTCCAGTCAGTCATGTCTCTTTCAAGACATGATCACCCAAGCATGTATCACGTATGACACTTAACTGACTGACTGAAGACAATAATGTTACTTCAGGGGTTACTGAGAATAAAAGATGTTAGAAGAAAAGAACAATAACAAAAATGGAATCACAGAAGACATAAGAAGGCAATTAACACTACTTTAAAATTTTTGAAGATATAGGTAGCAGAGAAGCAAGAAACTGGAAGAGAGTCTCACAGGTGAGATAAGAAACTATTAGAATAGAACATATAGTTACATCTTGATATTTCAACAATAAATAATTATTCATAGTCACTGATCTTGTAAATTCATGCAGCTGAGTTACAAAGGAGAAGAGCTCATGAGAATAACTGTTATGAAAATATTTATAGAAAAGACAAAAGGGAAGTCATGTTGCAGCAGTGAAAAACTGACTCAAGTGGAGATGCCAATAACATTACAGACTCTTCTTTGGCTTTTGTCAAGAATCTCAAAATATGTAGCAGGAGGAACAGCTCAGACATGGCCGCCAGTAGAGGAAATCCTTGTGTAGCATCTTCAGGATAATTTATTATTCTCTGGAAAGTTTTATTTCAGGTCATCACACATGTCACCATGTACATACTTATATATACACATTATCAAACTCCATTCCTCACCAAATGCACAGCTGTCAAACCCCCAATACAACTGATGTACTGCTGGAATAGAGACAAAACATTTTGTGTACAATCCATGAAAATCTCACAAACAAACCTGCTCTGATTTCTGGTGATAAACATCTTTCTGCATCTAATAAAGTAAATGTTATTCTTGCTCATTTAATTGCAACTTGGTTATGAAAATTCAAAGAAAATACCAACAAATTACAACATTTCATGTACAGAATATGAAATTATAATACATTATATAGTATTATAACTTGGTACATAGTGATTGTGCCTCTATGATGGCGGTATCATAAAAAGGGGAAAAGTTACCTGGGCAAAGTTGTCAGCAGTCATTTTACAGTTGTATTTAGTGTAGAGACTTTGAAGATTTTTCAGGTCTGCAATTAGCTTTGTCATGGGCTCTAGGGTTTGGTTTATATCAGCTACTGCCTGTAAAATTGAAAAAGGGAATGTAGAAGAATTACTAATTTAAACATGAAATCATTAGTTTATAATCCTTAACTATTTTCTTTTCTTTCACTTAGAATAACAAGTAAATTGTAATCTGGTTCCCTGCTTTAGAAAGTGTGCCACTAACAAGTACTTCCCTCATCATAGATCTGCAAAATGCTAGTAGTTCAAACCAGAATTAAACTAATATGTCATTGACAAATTCGACCTTGTGGGGGTAAAACTGCTAGTCACATTCAATACCTTCAAATAAAAAAATAAAAATAAACGAAAAATAAAAAAATATAATAAATTCCTCATCACCAAATCACAATGAACGGGTGTTCTCTCAGGGAGGTCATGTGCCTTGGACACATATTGGGACTTAACCTAAACCTCAAGTGGAAGCCATACATACAATATCACTAGAGATATTGAAATAATGATCAGTTCCCTGTACTGTTCCAGTAAGTACTTGACTCATTTTACTGTTTTTTACCTTTACAAGAGCCAGATGTGGTTGAAAATAGATTACTGCTTCCCAGTCTTGATAGAGTTCAAAGTGTCTCCACGTCCTTGTGGATGATGAATTATTTTCCATCCTACAACCCCTTTCCCACCAATGAAACATCACAAGCCTCTCACTGTCCTCTCACTATTTCTATGGAAAGGGTTCAAATGACATTCCTTATTTCTACCAGTTCTAACCTTCACAGCTAAGAACTGTCATGCCATGCACATTCATTCTCTTTGTATTCCATTAGTGTTCCACTTAAGTAGCTTCTTCTGATGAACCGCTGCTTTGTGGAACTGGCTCCCAAGAGGATACTTAACCAATTACTACAATCTTAACCTGTTCAAATTTACGGTTAATCGTTATCTACATATACATATAAACTGTGCCTCTATGTAATAATTATCTCCAGTGGCTCTTGGGCCTTATACAAGATGAACATCATTGTAATGTAACAATCTACTTAATCAAGACAAGAATATATTCTTTCAACAAACACATTGAGTTGAGCCAAGAGTAATCAGAGTGTGCCTGACTTATATTTTGCATTATCAGTTAGCCAAAATTATAGATCAACCAACCCTTTAAGGAAACAAGAATTATATTAAAGTAGCAATTAACCAACGAAAGATTAAGTCCATCCTTTTCTACATCTTACAAGCAAGTATTATCATATGGAAGTAAAAGACACAAGTGAAATAACCTTCAAAGCCATTTCAGATGGTGTGGCAGAATCATCAGGTGTAAGTTCTTGAAGACTCAGACATCTTTTATGGACAGTCTCTAAAAATGTGAGGGCATTGGACGGCCAATCAGCCTAAAAAAAAAAAATAAAAATAACAAAATAAAAATAGTTTGAAGTAAGCAATTTTGAGTCATTTTATAGACAATAAGATATGGGTTCAGAGTTTCGGGGCATTGAAAACAAAACTTTACCTTTTCTCTTATTTCCATGTTTTTAGCTTTCGTTATAATCCATGAAATTAGAACATCCTGCAAATGGCAAAGAACATTTGTTAAAATTCAGTGTATTTCAGATGTCAAAGAAAAAAAAAATAAGTGGGGGCATAAGAGTCTGAAGAAACATTATTTGTCAAAGATTTCATAAAAAGGTTTTTTAAAAAAATGTAAAACATTTACAAAATTCTACTTTCACTAAAATCAGTTTGCATACAACTATAAATATGCAATATCAAAGATGAAAAAAACTTTTCCTTGTAAATATCTTTTTCAATCTTTTATATCTATATATATATATATATACACACACACACACACACACACGCAAGCCATGTATAAACATTTAAATAAGCATGCGTAGTTTAGTTCATTGGAATGCGTTATTTCTAACACTAGTATAGTTTTCAAGTGTGCAGTGCACTTATTTAAAGTGCTTAATGCAATTAGCATCAGTAATTGCCTAAATGTTTTTTTCAATTTTCATTAGATAGTTGACAGTCTGGCATGTACTGTCAAGTTAGATGTGTTAAAAGTCATACTACCATATCTTAGGGCTAAGAAGGAAAAACAGTTTGAAGCTTTGAGCAGATTTGTGTTTCAAACAATATATACTAATTTTTAAACTATCAGACTGACCAATAAAAATCTTTCAAAAATGACTATAGCTTTTCCCACCACAAATTTTGTCTCCAAAATATGGGTGTGCCCTATACTTAAAAAAAAAAAAAAAAAAACACCTTTAACAGGTATTCTTACAGACTTCACAATACATTTAATCTGGCATGTGTGCTGACACACACAATGTTGCTTACCAATCCCTGGGGAATAACTCTGAGGACAAAAGGAATGGCATCTTCCCACAGCCATGGTTGCACATTGGTTAACAACACATTGTCTGAAATATTGTTAAGTACCAATTCCAAAGAGTCAACATATCGCAGTTTCTGGATTTCATGCTTAAATCAGAAAAAAAAAAATCTTGTTAGATCCATGTTAAAAAAGAAAATTCTGGAAGCACTAACATGGTTACTTGAGATTTTCTAACTTTTGTCGTCATTAATCTGAGCTGACCTTTATTTAAAGATTAAATATCAACTTGTACATGCTGCAAAATTAACACAATGTGTATACAGAATTAATGTTATCAGCCCAGAAGAGAGGGACTATAACTTTTAGAGAAGGCTAGATTCATCACAAATTAACTTCAAAATACCAGCACCACTTTTGGAATTCCAGTGTTTATATTTTCTTCATTATAAAGATGCTATGCCTGCATTGAATGAAGATAATCAAAAAAATATGTCTCTTGGAGTCAATGTAGTCTTGGTGAATTCTTCTGTGACTTTTTTTTTTTTCCTTAGACTCATCCAAGTAGCTTAAATACTGATGCTGAGGAGTCAAATTTTGGAGGGTGTGTTCATCTTCACAACATCCCTCCCTTTCAGATATACACATTCTTTAGTCATACTTTTTCAACATGGTTCTACTTATGGAGATTTTAGCCAGATTACACTTTCACTTACCCTAGTGCTGTATTGAAATATTTGGTTTAAGAACACATACTTCAAAGGTATAAAAGATGTCCATTGGTAAATTAAATTGTACTGGTTGATTATTCTGTGCATATCTAAACTTCATTTAGATGTCTTCTATGTCAAAATCATAATGAAATTAAATCATTATTTACAGTATTTACAATCAGAGTAATATTCTCATCTTTGCTTTTAGTAACCACAATAACCATAATGGAATTTCAAACATATTGCTATCATTCTGCTGGACATGTCTAGGGATTTACTTTTCTTTTTTTATCACTTATCTGTTCCCAACTAGATCAAGTAGGTATTGCACTGCTTTCCTGTTTCGCTTTCTCTATTCATCCTGTGAGTATTAAATTCTCCAGGCCTCCTTCCTCATTACATGTCCCAGGAACCTCATCGTTAGTCACATGCTCAGTCCATGGTATCCTCAGCATCTTTCTGTAAAACCACATTTCTGCTGCCTCAAGCCTCTCCTTCCTCTTTGAGGAGATCGTCCAACATTTACTGCCATACAGAAAGACAGACATCACATAGCAATCGAGCACTCTTCTTTGTTTCCAATGAGATCTTCCTGTTTTTCAGTACTCTGGTTATCTTTTGAAATGCGTCCTTGGACAAGCCAATGCGTCTTTGGATCTCAGCATCGTACTTTCCATCCTCTGTCAGAATGCTTCCGAGGTATTTAAATTTCTTTATTTGTTTTATTTTAGTTTCTCCAACCTGTAGTTGGTATTTTGGAATCTTCTTTTTGCTGATGACCATACATTCAGTTTTCTTGAAGTTTATGCTTAGTCCATTCTTGCTTTCTTTTGTTACCTTCTGTAGGAGTTCCTGCATTCTCCTTTCCATATCTGCTGTCTGCATATCTTATATTGTTGAGATTGTGGCCACCAATGACGAATCCTGGCAAGGGTTTTATTTCTCTAAGAATTGTTTCACTGTATAAGTTGAATAGATACGGTGAGAAAACACATCCTTGTCATATGCCCTTTTTGATTTTTGTAAACCAGCTGAATTCACTTTCCATCTGTATGCAAGCAGTTTACTGCAAATATAGATTCTTGATTATCCTAACGTCTTTTGCGAAAATGTCAAGGTTGTCAAGCATCTCTATCAAGTCTTTGTGGCGTACTTTATCAATGCCTTTGCATAGTCTATAAAGCGCTGATAAAGGTCTTTCTGTGTTTCTATTGCTTTTTCAGGTAACATTCTAAGCATGAATATCACATTTCTTATTCCATTATCTTTAACAAAGCCACACTGTTCTTGTCAAATCTCTGGGCCAATTCTGCTGCGTGCTCTGCTCATCAGAATCTGGATGATGAGTTTTATTATGTGGCTCATTAAGCTGATTGTTTAGTGGAGTTTGCATTCCTTTGCACCTGGCTTTTTAGGTAGTGTTATGAAAATTGATCTGCTTAGGTCCTCCAGTATATTGCCACTGTTGTAGATTTCATTTATTATTTCTGTGAGACTGCTTATGCCAAAGTCGTCACCAAAAACGTTTTGATATATGCAACATGTTTAAAGATTTGGCGGATCTGAAGGAGACTACCACCACCTTTAAATTTGTTGTTTTTCATTTTTTTTTTTTTACTTTTTTCAGCGCAGTCTTAGCGGTTATTACATAAAGTTTTTCATTATCAAAAAAAAAAAAATTTGAAAAATTGAAAAAATTTCAATATTTAAACAATTTTATAGGAGGCTCAGTTTCATATACATAATTAATGTTAAAAAGACAAACACTTCTCTTGGACAAAACTTCCACTCCATTGGTGAATAGTCAGATAGCAAGATTTCAGCGTAACTTCCTTGAGATCAAAATTTACAACACGGGCAGTGAAGAACACCGTTGTAATAGTCGACTTGAAGACCAGCTGCTGAATCGAAGCCATCAACGACTGGGCGGCGAGCATCCGTTCACATCTTGCAACAATTTAAATAGTTTAATCTTAAGCAAAAGAAAAGAAACAAATGCTCCCTGGTTTGAAACTATGCAAACAATAAATATCTTTTGAATACTCTCCATTTGTATTGAAGATTCAATTAGCAAAAAATCATTGAAAGAAAAAGAAAAAATATAGAGAATGAAAAATTTTCTACTAGCTCAGGATGATTTATTTTGGGAAATGTAAAAAAAAAAACACATAAAGAGAAAGTAGAAAAAAATGTTTCAATTTTTTTTTAAATTACTGAAGAATGCAATAAAATTTCTTCAGAAAAAGAAGAATGCCTACTAATGTAGTTCACCAAAAACAATTACATACTGGTTACAAGGCCTCTAAAATATGACATTAAAAGTGATTTTCAGCTCAAATCTATACTCATGAAAACCATTGAGAACTTGAATCAAGATATACTTATTCTCAATAAATTAATAAAAAACTGAGGGCTTCAAAAGATTTTCATTGTTTCAGCCAAAGACATTGCTAATTTATTAATCCTGGAAAAAGTGACTTGAGTGCAAAAAGTGTTTTTCCTCCACCTCTTTCAAATATTATATCTTTAACAGCTTATGGATGAGAGTGCAATTGCTACAGTGAATGCTTGCAGAATTTTTGAAAAACATTTTCTCAGAGATGAAAAAAAAAATACTGAAAACATAAGAACTGTCTGTAAACATATCTTATACAATAGTGTTTCAATAATTTGTTATTTTTTGGAGAAATCAACAAAATAAGACCTTGCTCAGGAAATCATAATCAGGAAAGAACTTTTGGTTTTACTGACAATTCCAAAGAATAAATAGAATCACACTTACTAGAGAAACTTTGCCCAATTTATAAAATTATGGAATCTACAAAGCTATAAATGATACATCTAATGAACAACTTCCAACAACCAAATGAAATAAATCACTGGACAAGAATTCAGCGAAATTTTTCAAATAAGTGAAACACTGAAATAACAATGTGCTGAAGCCAACAAAAACATAGGGTATAGCAGCCAAATTTGCCATAGTATTCAAGATGTAGACTTATGGTCAAGAGTTTAATTTCTTGTGATCATAGGGGCACTGCATATACTGCAGCCAGAGAAGCAGTGATGGATCTTGTGGATGTGCAGATGGTGTACTTGATAGTGGCTGAGAATTAGAAAGAATCAAAGAGTAGAGCTAATTTCAGTTAAGTTTTTACATTCACTAATGTGCAAATATCCTTGGAAAAGAGTAGAAGTCCATCTCTTCTGCCTCTCCAGCTATGGGTTAAACAGCAGGAATGACTTTTTTAACAACAACATACCTTCAAAATCAAATTTAATTTATTTGAAATTCAAGATTAAATACATTATCATTATTTCTGATAGTATCACATCAATTGAACTTACAAATTTCAAAATGTTATTTCTAAATATACAATTGTTGGTTATTTTTTACTGGAAGAGATAAACACACAAAAAACAGACTTTTGAAAACCAACATGGCGATCAAGGCAACTATTTATTTTCCATAAAGACTAATGGAGTTGATTAATGACTTAAGACTGTAATATTTGTGTGTGACATAACACTATCTCATCAGTCACTCCAAGGCAACCATTGCTTTCAGTAACACCTATGAATTGTTTTGAATCATTATTCAATATCCTGTCCGACTAAGAAATTTCTCAGAAGATATCAACCACTCTCAGCAAAAAAAGTATTTTTTTTAAATTTCTTGAAATTAAGAGAAACAGATTAGATACACAAAAGAAATAGATCAAGAAATACCTGGTGTCTTCTCCATATGGTAAATGCCACATGCAATAGGCCACAGCTGAGATAATTGACAATCTTGCTGAATAAATCATCTTTCTTGAACTGCTCCCAAGTATCAGAACTTGAAGAAAAAAATTAAAATTGAAAATACAAATCTTTTTGAATTTGTAAAACAATTTTGAGAATAGTCATTTCAAGAGTTTTTCAGACTATTGCACTTGTTACTTCTTGTTAATCTATATTCTACAGAACAATGTACACTGATTAACTGAATATTTTGATTAAAAAAAAAGTCCAAAAGTCAAACAGTACTTGAAAAGAAAATTTATTCTTTTTTCATGTTTCAAATAATCAACGAAATGTGTACTAAGTTTGAAAAAAAAAAAAGAGATGAGTGAATGAGAGATATTTTCTTATTCCTTGTAAAAGTCCATCTAAAAGAATTACTTTAAATGTAAATTTGTTCACCAAAACTTACCTATAATTTTTTTGACCAATTGCAAACCAAAAGGTATTAAGACGATGTTGCATCTGCATTGCCTAAATGAAACAAAAACATAAATGAAGGTTATGAACTAAATATTCTTCAGTTTAAAAAAATCCCTTTGCAAAAATAAATGCTAAAGTATAACAGTGACATTTTTTATTTTAAAAAAAAAAAAAAAAAAAAAAAGAGTAAATGTCATTTGAAGCAAATGCCAAGTATGTTGGTTTCAATCTGTGCAGGAATGATCACTACCCCTACCATTTTTTTTAAATAGTTAAATCATACAGATGCTGGAATTTCTTTCTAACAAATAAAATGGATCCCTGTGCATTCACCATGTTGTTGTTTATTCTTGCCTTAAAGTCAGAATGCTACAACCACTTAACTGGTTGACTTTTTGCATGTTAACACTATTATTTTGTTAACTTTTTGCCATATTACTGTTGCTTTGCCTACTTTGTCTTGCATATATGGTTTGCTTTTTGCCTGTTTTCTTTCTTTTGTCATTGTTTATGAGGATATTTGTCAATTTTGTTTGTTGGGCATTTTTGCAGATTACACTACCAAGTGCTTTATTTAAGGCATTCTTAATATTATGAGTTTCTACTTGTTTCAAATAAATCTTCATTAGTGTAGTTATTAAAATTAAACAGTAGCAGGAGTAGCAGTTTATCTAATTTCTGTATTAATAAATTTCATTATTACAATTGGGAGTTAAATGTAACACAAAAACACATTAAAATATTTTTCAAATAAGGCATCTTAACACTAAACAAAAAAAAGGCAAGAACTCACAATTACCTTATTCAGTAATATTTCATCCATTTCAGTCTTCTCAGTGGATGGTTTTTGACTCAGCTAATAAAAAAAAATAAAAACATTCCTATCAGTAAAATGAAAAACTGTTTGAAGTCAAGCCAAATACAAATTTTGATCATTAAAAAGAAAATATTTTTCAAAGAGTTCACTTTAGAATAGAGAAAAAAAGCAAGGAAAAACATCTCATTTGTAAAGTGAAACATGAAATCCAAATTTAGTTTAAATCTTAAGAATCAGAGCACACTGTCCTCAGAACCAAGAACTCTGACCATAAAGTATTCTACCAGCCTCTTTTCCTTGTGCAAGTATAAAGAGTGATTGTTAGGCTTAAATATAATTAGCCTCTGATGTTTATTATATAAAATTCAGTCTTTGGTGTTTTTCATTTTAGTCTGATCAGAGGACATGCTTTTTTTGTTTAAAGTATGTAAAACTTCTTTTTGTTACACTTTCCTCTTGTTTTATCATGCCTAATTTAATAACTATTATTAAATTTTTGACCCCTTAAAATATCTATATACAATAATAAAAATATTTATTTACCCATGACCAATAGATGCAATTATAATTATTATGCTGTTGTACTTCCCATCTGCTCTGGTGGTCACAAGATGGAGGCAATTGCGGGGGCAGCAGACTGTCTATAAAGTGGACATAATAGATCTGATGAAAAACCAGACTTACAGAGAGTAGCATATCACATAGATTCAAGTATTTATTTTTCCAATTCCTTGCAATTTCTGTCTGATCTCCAAAGTTCTTCCATTTACTTAAAAATTCCAAGAAACATGCCCATGTAGTACAACAGTGGATTTCTTGGTATAGAAAATGTACATAAAATACCTTTTTATGTGTTTGGCAGACAACACTTTTTTATTGAAGGAAGCTACCATATTGTTTGATACAATACAAGAACTTAATTACCTACAGTGTTTTTATATGCACCAAGCTAAATGCAGTTTAAACACTGGCTTAGGTTTTTTTAAGCTTGTAAAAGTAACAGTAATTATATATTTCTCTGAATTATCATCCTATTTTGGTTCCTGCCTTCTCTGGTAGTCACTGTGCTGATAACTTCAATATAGCAGTCTAAGAGGAAAAACTGTGCTAATCCCCAGAAGACATTAACACTCTTCAGGATGAGGAAATATTTTTTTTTAGAGTGAGAGTTACAAAGGAATTAATGAGTGTGTACTATTGTGCCTATAAGATTGTAAACAAATTTATCAATTGTTGTTTCATTATTTGTACATAAAATAACAGGACAGTCAAGTGTTAAAACATTGCCAAAGCAGTTGACTCAAAAATTATTGAATCAGTTAAATATATATTGACACACTATAACTTAGGACCAGAGTATCTGTGCACTTAAGAAAATATCAATATCTTGTACATTAAGACAGAAGTAGTGAATTTTACACCAATAGAAAGCAATTTAAAAAAAAAAAAAAAAGGAAGGTAGAAGAAAGATGCAGATGGAGAGAAAAAAAAAAGATAATTTTGATATAAGGATAGAAACATAGAGCATCAAGTGAGGGTTGAAAGCACTATTAATGGTTTGGAAGATAATTAATCCAGCAGGCACTTGTATGGGCTGAAGAAAGTGATTGAAGTCATAATATTTGAAATTTGAAAGTTGCTCGCAAGCTGTTAACATTTTATTTTAAAATTCTTCAAAGACAGTCAATGAATTACCAAACATAAAAGACAACAAAACAATGGAACATAGCTGCATTTATAGTCTGTAACCAAACTTTGCATTTGAATTAGTCATATATCAACTGAGAGAATTTATTAACCAATACTCTCAGGTGACGAGAGAGAGAGACTGAGAGGAATTGTTACTCACAAAAGTGGATGTTCATCACAGCAAGCAACAGAGTATTGGTTATAGCTTTATTTCATTTTGTGAACCATTGACGATATTAACTTTATAACTACTAAACAAACTTTAGTTTTGTTATTAAGAATTACTTATCACCTCATCTTGTTTAGTTCAGCTATAGACAAAGTTTGGCATGAATTTTTGAGAAAGGAAAACATTCAAGAATTTCATAATAAACGAATTAAACAATAGAAACAGTTTTCTATACTAACCCTTATTTGTATATATTCCAAGAGTTTGTGCATGTCAGAGAATGTCGGTAAGGTGGCATGGATGCAGGACTGTACCACAAAATTGTCATCCTGTAAGAAACACAAACAGGAAAAAATAAGTAACAGAAACTCAAGGAAAAAAAAAACAGACAATAGAAAATGATTAAAGAGAGAGAAAACATTGGAATAAAAGTCAGTAACTCATATATATATAAAAGATGTGATGGATAAATCATCATCTAAATTACACAAAAATTAAAATAACTGACATCTCATTTTAACAGATATATTTACCAAAATTACACAAAAATATCTGAAGTAAATTTATTCAATTAAAAAAAAAAAAAAAAAAAAAAAAAAAAAAAAAAAAAAAAAAAAAAAAAATCGCCATTAGCTTCAACTATGGCCTCCAGAATCTCCGACATCTTTTCTGAACAGTCTCCTTGTTTAAGTTGGTATATGTTACCATGATCCTTGCCTTATCTTTGGTGTTACAAGGAGTTTTGGTAATCTCTTGCTTAACTGTGCCCCACACATAATCAAAGGAGCTGCAGTCTGAGGAGTTAGGTTGTCAGAAATTGTCTGACAACCATAACTGGGTTCTCTGCTTGTGTGCAATGGTGTAGAGTCCTGTTGTCAGACATAGGGTCTTCTAGCAGACACCCTCTTGACCCAGGGCAGCACTACCTCCTCAAAGCACTTGATGTAAGCCTTTGTGCCAAGTCTGAGAACCTGTGAAAAGATGAATGAAGGCATAATGTCACCATCAAACACCTTCATGATCACTATTAGACTCATCAGACTCTTTCTGTATTCTCTGCACTATCTTCAGATTGACAAATACGGAAATGGTCATACTGGAGCTTCTGGCATGTATACCAAGCAGTACAGCAAACTGTTTCCAAATTTCTGGCAGAATGAGTTACGTCATTGCGCTCTTTTTCTCACTGGCCCAACTGACCCTATTATACTGTGCATTCACCAAAATCAAGAACAATGTATATGTACAAAATTAAAAACATAAAATGGCAACAATTTACTCATAGCACCATATATATTAGAAATTTACCAATTGCATCCTGTATTTTCACATACAAAAAAAAAAAAATTTTTGAAACTGTTTTTATCGCAAAATTTAGTGCTTACAAATAAATGAAACCTTTATTGTAAAGAATTTCTTTAAACTTTTCTGAACAGCTCAGTAAATTATTTCATAAGCAGTGTTAAAAGTTAAACTTCATCCAAAATTGCCTTAGTCCCAAAACAAGTAACAGTAAATTAATACCACAGCCAGGAAACATTTTTTTAAAGAATTATTAGAAACCGAGCTGTTTATCAAATTTTCTGTGATAAGAATTACTTGAAAATTTTGAAAATTACAGAGAATACAAAAATATCACTCACATTAATGAGTTTTATGGTATTCCAGAGTTGCTGGATTAAATTTTCCACTTGATTTTTTTCAATTTGTTGCCATGGTGATAACATCTCCAGCAGGTGCAACATGTGTGCCTTGTGTAATGGCTGCACAAAAATACACATTATTATTATTAATGAAAAAAATAAAATCAATCAAATGACACCAGTCCATAACTTGGAAAAATTGATGCTAACAGTCAATTTTAAGGTAATCTGAAAAGGGAAAAAGTAATGTTTTATGCCATTAGTTTATAATAATGACTAGTCATGATTTTGAATGATAAAGACAAAAAATTTTTTTCAAAAAATTTTATAAAAATAAACCATCATTATTCGAAGTTGAAAAAATAGAAACATGAACAAAGGTTCATCTTTTTTTATTTCTCATCAAAATATTAACTGTCTACCATGTCTCTAATTCAAAATTACTTTTGACCTTTCAGTTTTATCTGATGAAATCTGGAATTAAGATGAAGAAAACAAAAATAAACAAAGTTTCAGAAACTGAGTCAAAATTTCAGGCAGTTTTTTCTAAATAACAAGAGAATGAAAGAAATTGAAAAAAGACATATGTAAAAGAAATAAAAGACACAAAGAGTGTATTCAGATCCTCTTAAAAAGGTGGGATTACAGTTTTCTTTCAAACTTTTCATTTGATATTTAATGATAACCAGTTTAGAATGTGTGACTTTTACATTTCCTAAACAAACCAGATGTTGACTGCTCAACAGCCCAAAGATGACTGCATAAATACATTTTTTGTATGTCAGTTCCATGCAGAGATCTGCTTTAATCAAAATAAAATAATCCTAGTGAAGAAAAGAATATTTTGAAATCCCCCACCCAATCTCAGTTGATGAGATTAGGATAATAATTTTATTTTTGAAAACCATCTGTAAAAACTTTCACCTGTTTTTTTAAGAGCGCATAAAAACTTATTCCTTGTGATCAACTCAAAACCAATATTATCATTATTTTAGGTCAACCAATTATAATATAAAAAATATAATTGTGAAAATAATGGTCCTAAACAAAAATCCAGATATAAGAGAATTAAAGAAAAATTTACTATTTGTCTATATTTCTGAAATAAGGTAGTATTTAGACTATTGTCCTCATCTTTGCTATTTGTACGACATTTCGGCCATTGTACGCTCTGGCCTTCTTTAGGTGCTAGGAATTTTGAACCAAACCCTTTATTACAGTCACAGGGGTATCCAGTGGATATAAACGTTGGTTAGTTTCTGTGACTTGACCCAAAGAGTTGTGAGTTCAATACCAGGCTACAGCAGAGGTAAACAAGTAACTTACAGGGTTAGAGAGAGATAACTCATGACTACCAGAAAAGGCTCTTGCCAAGGAATGAAGATCATATACCCCAGTAACTGTAATAAAGGTTTCAGTTCAAAATTCCTAGAAGCCTGAAATGTCATACAAATTACAACAAAGATGAGAACAATAGTCCAAATAATGTAAATACTATAAGTTATAATAAATTTTATGAAGAAACAGCCTCCATTTTGGTCCCTAGAAATACATTTTACACTTTTTATAATTCTTTCAGTTAAAACATTCATATATATATATATATATATATATATATATATATATATATATATATATATGCTATTAAATATAAGAGACAATGAATATCTATTATGTTTAATCATGAGCCGTTCTAAACGTTGTATTTTTGCTTTAATTTCAGTTGAAAATAAAGACAAAAATTCTCCAACATTTGGATAATTATTTATTGGTTTTCTTCTAAGCTTTCGGCTCACATGAGCCATCTTCAGAGAGGTTGTTTAAACTGAAATATTATAAAATCCACCATCACCGACGATTTTATTTTGTGTTGACATAAAACTCCGCTTGGCAACGGCAATAGTTACTAAAAATAATAAACGCAGTTCTTAAGTTTGCAATGCGGTTTTATGATGTCACACCGCGGGATAGCGCGAAATGACAACAAAACCATGTAGTCAAATGCAATGTAATATGTTATTTCCTGTTTTAAAGTTGATTTTATTGAGTGTTGGTTGTTTTGATTTGATGTACATGGCCTCCAATATCTGCAGGTTCCTCTTACTGTGTGTATGAGTAAGGCTCACCATATTGTTGACCAAAATCTGTCTGATATTACCTACATGTTTACGTTTTTCAGAGAAATGTTGTTTAATAGTACTCTGATCAGAAAGATGACATGTAAGTCTACAGGAGAGCGTGGTTGTAGTAAAACCAATATATGTACTAGGTTTTTGATTAGTATCAGAGATGCAATCTCTGAATGGGCATGTAAATTGGTACACTACATTGGTTTTTTGTAGAGATAATTTGTGTACCAATTTGATATATTTGAAAGAACTGAATTCTAAGAACTCTAGAAATAGGCAAGCAAGAACGCCACTAATAGGAGACCCCATGGGTAAATCAAATTTTTGTTTATAAAAAGTGTTGTTAAAAGAGAAATAACAATGGTTAGTGATCAATGTGCATATTTTAATGATTTTTTGGATAGGTAAGGGGAGCTTTACTTGGGATTTTTTGAGATGGTTTCTAAGAATGCTTAGATATTTTTTTAACAGGTATGTTAGTATAAAGTGATTTTTTAATCAAAACTTGCCATAGATACATTAGTCATATTAATATTTCAAATTTTATGGAGTAAATCACCTGAAAGTCTGATATGTGCAGTGCTAATGGTGCTTAGGAATGGTGTAAGTATTTTAGTGATAGCTCTAGCTAATTTATGGGGAGCACTTAATACCAGATATAATAGGTCTAATGGCAATGTTTGTTTATGAGTTTTGGGTAAACCATATAATGTGCGTAAAGTGGGTTGATATTCTAGTCATTTGGACCAAGACTTTGTTTCATTTTTTAATAGTTTTTTGACTATTTTGTTAAAGTTTTGTATTTCAGTGTTTATTATTTATTCAGTGGTTTATATATAGGTGTTGTCATTATTTAAAAGGGATTCTAATTATTCAGTGTTTTTGTTCTTGGCTAAATTATTTAATGCCCGTTTGTATCTCCTGGGTAGCATGGTTTCACTGCTGCTAATATGCCATGGACAAAATCTTTTTCAAAATCTGTGTGCTTGAAATTAAAGCTTTTAGTTAAGATGATATATATATCAATTCATCCCAAGAGGGGTGATAATGTCACTTAGATGCAAGGGGCTAATGAGAGAGAAGCCTTTAGAGGGAACTGGAAACACATTTCTAAACAGGAAACAAAGGATAAACCTCTACTCCTGTTAAAAAGACTGGAGAGGAGAGTGAACTTGACAACAGGTGAATCTATCTACTCCTATTAAAATCAAAAGTGATACAAAAGTCATTATAGCATTATTAGCTTACAGAAATGTTGTAACAGCATTTACATTTATTTGGTGATTGAAATCAAGCAAGACATTAGAAAATACCAAATGTTGCAAATAAAAACATTTTTAAATAATTCTTTTCTAATAATAAAAATGTATGGAGGTGATGAGGTAGTAGAAAGGATACTATTTACCTCAACCATTTTGTCTTTTAATATTGATTTTTCTAAAACAGAAAAAATATCCATTTTAAACACCTTTACCTGCATGTCAAGGTTATATTGTTCAGCAAATTTTTCAGCTTCATTAAAGCGTTTTTTACGTAAGAAAGTTGCAAGTCTGAAAACACAAAGAAATAATAGCAAAAAGATAACAAATACAGAACTGTACTTCATATGTTCATCAATGTCAATTGACAATAGAATTTTCTTTTAATCAGATTTCAAAATTAAGCAAAATTAGATTTCAATAGAGGATATTTCTAACAGAAAATATTTGTTTTATTCAATAATTATTCTAGTTTTAATAATTGTTTAACATTTCAGCAAGTATTCTAAACAGAATAAAAAGGCAAAATATTTCAAGTGACAAATCTAAAGAAGTAGCTTTATTTATATGCAGAGAGAGAGAGAGAAAAACATGGAAGAAAATATTGTAATGTGTATTTTTTTTTCAATTACTATCTCTATAATTATTTTCGCAACAATCATTCCAATAAACAAGCATACTATTTTGTACTAAACACAAGTGCTACTGGAGTTGTCATACCGATGGGAATTTTTCAACTTATGAAATAAGCCTAACAGTTGAAATAAACACACTACCAGGGATTTAAACAGAAGTTTAGTAAACCCCAATCAAAATAATTGTGTCGCCGAGAAAGATCATTTGAAAATTAATGAGTATATAATCACTTATATTTGATACACAAGAGCATACAGTTTCTTAGGAGCCAGTTAGTAGCTGAGACTGTTGCAGTTTTGGTGTTTGGAACAAGACAAAAGCCACAATTTTAAATGCCAATTAAAAACAAGCAAGAACTCCCCACTTGAAAAATCAACAAAACATAATATTTTTACTAGAACTTATGGTGTTGCATAAAGTCAAACTCAGTATATAACAATAGATTGCAAATTGGCTAAAAATCAGAATGGAATGTAATCATATCATATGATTGTTGTTATCCAGCAAGAGGCAGCTGAGAGGTCAAGTGTCAAACCCACCTTGTTGAAAGAGAGGAAACATTACTAAACAAAGCTTAAATGAAAAGCAATTAAGAACAGGAAATTTGTATTTTTTAGATTCATATTTTCCCAGCCAAAAGTTGTAAGGGATAGCTGACATGAACAGAGTTCATGTCAGGCAGCCCTGTTGAAAGAAGTAACATTGCATGTGGGCAAAAAAACAATTGAGAAAAAATTTATTTTTATATTTTCCTAAATCATTGGTGAAATATGGCCAATATAATTAGAAATCAAATGTCAGAACCACCGTGTTGAAATCAGTGTAATAAATTCGTGAAACACAGAGGCCAAAAACAGTTGTAAAGAAAATTTTATTTTCTCTGTTCCCAGCAGAATACAACTGATATACATCTGCTTGATTAAGAAGTCAAAATGTCAGGCTTGCCTTATTGCAAAGTACAAACAAAGTGAAAAGAAAGGGATTGTTATTCATATTTCCTACATAGGAAATTCAGTCTAGAGCAAAGGTTAAGTTGATTTGTTGAGAGAAGAAAAAAAAGAACAATCATTAATTACTGAAAAATGACTAATTCGAATTTCCCTAAGAGAAGCTGACATTATGTAATAACTTCGCCCAAGCGAAGGGAGAAAATCTTCCATGATTGGAAGTGAGAAATAGAAGACGACAAAGAGAAGCTGACATCATGTAATACCTCTGCCCAAACGGAGGGGGAGAACAGTCTATGATTGGATATGTGAAACAGAGACTGGTTGAATGTTAGGATATTTGCATAACACCCCTTATGCATCCTAACCACACCAGTAAAAAGGGGCACACATAAATACAAGAGTCCCAAGGAGCCAAAGACAGTTCCAGCGCCGCACAGAGATGAAGTGAGTTTGAGTTATCGCCATAACCCACAGTTCTAGACAGTTTCGGCCCAGAGATGTAGCGAGATGGAGTTAGTTGCCACGCCATCGGGCACCAACCATAGAGTTCCCGCAGCCTGCTGCCAACAGACAGTTCCCGTGAGATCCTGGTAAGGAGTGAGACAGTCAGTTTAAGTCGCTGCCACTGTTGTCAACTGTAGAGATCCGACCAGAGGTGAAGTGATTTTGCAGTCAAAGTTGAAATAATAATAACCAAAGTTAACTGCTGAAGAAGAGAAAAACCCCAACAAAAACCTTTGTGCCAACTGATGATTATAAAAATGCTGACAAACATTTTCACAAAGTACTAACAGTAGTGTTTGAATTTACCAGTTATCTGATTAACAAGTCTGGCCCGGCTTAGAGAAACTGGTTGAAACTTTCATTCCATCGCTAATTAATAGGAACAGGTTTGGGAAAAGACAATTCATTATTTTTCTCTCTCTTTTTTTTTTTTTTTTTTTTTTTTTGTATATAAATACTATCTACAGCTTATGCAGGCATCATTCATTTAATTTCTAAAATTGGTGCCATTTTTAATCGCACAATTGTACGCGCAAATCTAACTTGGTTTAGCTTGGTGGAGATACCCAGTGAGAATTTGGTTTAACTCTCTTAAAATAAAAATCACAATGTGGGTAAGAGAGATTACAGTTGAAGTGGTTAACCCAAGGACCAGATGCCGTGTCAACACCATCGACGAGTGTGAGCTAACGGCTTGTTCTAAGACCAGGATCAATCCTGACACAAGAGACAACAGGCCACGAAGACTTCTACAGTACGCTGCATCACAAGTAAATATCAACATTCAGTGATATTTAATCATTACACAACATCCAAGAAACTGAAAAGTTTCTTATTAAAAAAAAAAAAAAAAAAAAAAAAAACACAGTTCAAAACTAAATTTGATACATGGTCAAGATTTTTTTAAGTGGGCTAGGCCCAAACTTTTCAGCACCTCTTTATAGAATTTTCCATATCTTTATAATTTTGATAATGTGAAACTAAATAAAGAAAAAACATCAAGAATTTGGATTGTGTAATCAAGATACTAACCTTGTCTCTGGATTGCTTTCTGAGAGCAATCGAAACCTCATACTTTCCAAGAAATCTGGATTCCTAGTAAAACAAAAAAAATGATGATCATAATAAATTAATTGAATCAGAGAAAAATCGAAATTAAAAGAAAAGAAAATGAATATATTAAAAAGATTTTCTAAATACCACAGAAGTCCAATAGTGCAAATTAACACTATTAGAACTAAAAAGTAAAATAACTGACAGCTAAGGACTTAGTTACTTACATTACATCTTCACAGCCTTCAATAACACATAAGTTTTCCTGTAAGAGACAAAACAAGAAGATGACAAAACACTTTCCACTAAGTACAACTAATCTGATATATTTAATCTGGATTTAGTCCTGTTAGGAATGAAAACAATTCAGAGGTACAGCAGAAATAGCTCCCACATAATGCTAAGACATTAGCTACAGGGCATAGCAGAGATACATCTTAAATAAGACATGAAGACACTATTGCCACTTACTTAAGCTCACTGGCACCGCACAGGTGACAGTTTGAAGGTTAGAGACATAATCTATAGCTAAAACCTTACCATTTCTGTTGCATCCTGTACATAAAAAGTCCAGTGTACATTTAACCCATTGAGCCAATAGGACCAGCTTCAGCATCTAATACTTAAAAAGGTTTAGTTGTTTTAGTTTGACAGCGTATCACCCTCTAATGTTGAAATCTATATTTTGCATGCAATTTTATAGCTCCATCTACACATATTTTCAACCCAATATCTTCAACTTTTTGGATACAATTTTATACTTTTAGGGTAAAGGTATGTTTTATAGATATATAGTTTGTAGATGGTCTATTATAGGTGTTATATGTTTTGGTATAAACCTATTTCTTTAAGGTAGGACATTATGTTGACAGTTTTAGTATTTTCAGTTTTTTTAGGTTGTTTTCTGTGTAGTCTTTTTGTCTTACAGGACCAAGTGAGTGCATTCAGTTAAAATGTGTCTCACTGTGAGTGTAGCTTGGCATGTAAGTTAATCTTCATTCTTCAGCAAGTATCTCATCAAAAAGAATAAAGGCCATTCATGAAAGCAAATCACTACTAGCCTCTTACCACTCTTCACTGCTTTGTTTCTTATACAGCCAGTACTAAAATAGTGGAATTTACCCAAAATATCTAAGGTTCGGAAATCAAAAGGGTAAATGAAGTGAAGACTTAGACATTTACTTATATTGCAAAGAAAGCTAAAATAGAAATTCATAATGTCATACCTGAAAACAATGATTTGATATAGAATAATAAATGGAAAAAACTCAAAATAAATTAACCTGTGTAGTGGGTGATGAAACAAGTTTGGCCATTGTTCCTAGTTTCAGTTGATAAACACAAGTAAAATCAGGGAGGTGTCTTACTTCAAGTTGTCTATTGCCAGCCATATCTTCTTGGAGCATAATAATCTTCACATTTTCCAAGCTGAAGAGAAAATATATGTATATATTTATTATTATTGCATTAGAACATGTGAAAACTACTACAAAAGAGTACATGTTGTTTTAACATTGAAAGAACACGGTCTCATACATATGATTTAGTATATTTGTATTTAGGCAGTAAATTTTCTTTTCAGCATGTCAGATTAAATAAATTGCAAACATTGTGTCAGCTTATTTTTAATTGACAGCTCAAGCTTTTTTGTTAAAAAAATTTAAGCTGTCAATTAATAGAATCAGCTATGATTACTGTAGTAATGTTCTAAAATGTTTATAAAAAGGACAGTTTTTTTTTTCATGCTTTAAGACATGCATGACCATGATATTCCATTTTGGATAATTTTCACATTCTAATGAACGCTAAGTAATTTGTCAACTGTTATATTTGAAGTAAGAAAATTTACAGTAATTTTTATCAACACAGTTTTGCAGTTATTTTTTGTTACCACAACTCACACCCCTGAAGATGATCTCGGAAGGAGATTGATTGAAAGTACTTGGGAACATCAAGAAATGAATAATAACAACATCTGTCAACATTACAGCTCATTTCTGACATCTTTCAATTATATAACAGTGAAAGATTATCCATGAATATGAATGGATTTTATTAAAAATAAGCAAACACAATGTTTGCAATTTATTTAATCTGACATATATACATATTAAAATGTATCAGCCAGAAGAAAGTTTTTACATTGGCAATTAATTGAAATATGATACTATTTCAAAAAATATTTATAATAATTTTCAGATACAATGGTTTAATATAGCTTAAAGAATTTGCTTCTTAATTAAGTATTTGATGATCTTCAAACAAATATTGTGAATAAAAAAAGAAACAAAAAAAAAATCATTGAAGTATTTATTTATATCATTCTTAAAGATCAAAAATCATACACGACTTATTCATATAAGTATATCAAATATTAATTTCTTACAAAAGTGATTTGTAGATTATCAATTTACATGATTAAAAAAACTTGGAAATCTGCCCAGTGGCTATCTACACAATATCAACAAAGAACTTTGACCTGGTAAAAGGACTCTCTAAATTTAAAAACATTTTCATATTAAATTCAGTAGAAGATAATAATGAACAATAAATCTGACACTGAGATCTTAAAAATGTAAGAATGAAAAGTTATCTTTTCTAGTGGCATAGACATGATCTGAACTTAAGTCATTACCAAGAAATCCTTTACACTTCAACATTCAGGATTTCAATAAATCATTTAGATATTTCATACAAAATCAAAACTAATGTTAGCATAAAAATAACTTTTGCTTTTCTAGAATAAAATTTTACAGTATTTTTCCATATTACTTAAAAATTAAAAAAAATAAAACTTATCTTTTGTATTTATTTCCAAAGAACAAATGTCATCTTAGCTAAACAGAAAAATTTTGAAAATTTTAATAAATGAAAGACAGACTGACTCACTTGGCACAAGACAATGCTCCTGTATCAAAGATTTCAAATTCTTTAATGCTTACATCAGAAAAAGTGCATAGTAGGCATATGGTTTCAGAATTCCAAACACTAAGAATTTCCTGGAAATAGCAGCAAGAAAAAAATACAGACATCATCTTCAGGTTACCAGGAAAAAAAGAAAGGCTTGCAATGAACACTTTAAAATTTCTATTCCAATAATAAACTCCAAAAGATGTTACATTACCAAAAATATTCTTAAATTCTTACATTACAAACTGTGAACCCAACTAAGATTTTTTTTTTATATTCCTTGGAGTTGAATTTGAGGCTAAGCAGTTAAGATTTGTTTCCATGTTCCTATTCCCAACAGGAACAAACAAAAATCAACTGTTGATTTACACTAATTAAATACAGTTTAACTGAATTGTCAAAGTCATCTATTTAATTAAAAATTAAACAAGAGAGAAAAAAAATCATTTACCAAGTTGGTACTAACTTAACTAATTGGTACATTGAATGACTATCACAATACAGACTTTAAATCTTTATAATCTCATCAACAATAAACTCTGCAAGTAACTAGTAACCATAACTGCAAATAATAAAATCAGTTATTCAAATCAACTTGTAAAGTTGTAATGATTATTGATTTTGTTTCTGGATAGATGACAGTTAATAGACGTGAATTTTCTGACAATAACAACCACAGGATCAAATAAAACTTCCTTTTTGTACAAACAATAGTATCTACTTCTTTTCTATGGAAAAATTTGGTAAAAATTATATAATTAGAAAACAATATCACAAGAAACTTATTAGTTTTTATATCTTAGTTAGTTAACCCTTTCATAAACATATCTAATATATACTCATTTATTCAGCATAGTCTGACACAAGGCCCCAATAGAGGGGCACGGGTATATTTCCATCTCATTATACTGATGAGTTGGCCTGTAAAATGGCTTGTAAACACACTATGGTATTTGCCTTATGCACTCATTTATTGCACACAGAAAATAATGTTCTTTGTGCATCAGTATATGGTTCACCAGAACCACAGATAGCGACCCTCTCTGTCTCTCTGATCATCTGAAACAATCAATACCACGACCAATTGATGAATTTAACTCTCAGCCTGCTCTTCTCCACATTGTGATTAATTTGACTGCAGACAGGCCAAGATCTCACCTCAGGCCAGTCCAAACAGAGTGAAGACGTACAGTAATTAAAAAATAAATATATAAATAAATATTCGGAGAAGATTGAGGAATAAAAAAGTCACATTTTTTTTGTGTGTATAATATACAATAATTTTGCTAGTAGTGCTTGTATGCAGAATAGTCAAGCTAAATTGTCCCCAAATGCAGGCAGTCCTCCCACCTTCTCTGTATTGCTCTATCGTTTCACATGTGATATACAATAACTTGGCTTTTCTCAGGATGAATTATTCAACACCCACAATTTGTTTTTACTAAAACAAATTTATCAGTTAAATTCCTTTCGCATGGTTTCAGATTCTGAACACCTGATTTTTCGTCTGGTAACCTTTTCACCACCCAAACAACACTCAGGGTCTTTACGGCCCCTTTCATCAGCCAACTGTCAACACCTAAATTAGATATTGTTCCCAGCAGACATTTGGCATTTGTCATAATTTCCAATCCCTGGGAATTGATCTTATATAGTTTAACCAATTTCATTAGAAGTGTATCAGTATATCTTCCTTTATATTCAAATTAAAATTTATTAATCGCCAGCAATTAAATAGTGTCACATTTGTTTTCAAAACAAGTGATAATAATCTTCAATGGTTTTAGAAGATATGATTTCTTCCTGTTCTCAACCAGTGAAACAATGACTGGTGTGGCAAAAATTTTTTTTCATTTTCTCAAATTATATTTCTTCTTTCCTTCCTGTTCTCCCTTTCAACTGACCTCAATATCTATCTCAGCTGCACACTGGCTCAGAGAAATGAATAGCCTTGGTCATGCATTTTCTCTTTTTGACTTTTACTGACTACTACCCACAATTCCTTTGATCTCATCCACAGATACCAACCAAGTATTATCACTTTATCACTTTCCTTGCAGCAAGAACCCCACCCGTTACACATTTTCCTTTACATCTTTATTACTCCATTTGGTGTAGTTTTGATTTGAGTGAGAAAAGGTAGAGAAAAAAAAGGCTCACTATTCTGGTTAATATTTGTTGAAATATATGAATTTAGTGAATATTTTTGGATTTCAGAGACAAGAGGAATATTACATAAGAAAAAGCATTAGCACTAAATAAAATGCACTCAGGAGAGCAACTGAGACACAAATGTAACACCCCAACGGACCATCCTAACAATTTCTTCGGCGGCCGTTCTCCACGCTGTGATGTTGCCGGGAGTTTGTTGAAAATGTCGGCCGGACAGCTGGGGGTACAAGATTAACTATAAGGAATGAACTTCCACAACTTGGATGAGTTGAAAGGATGCTTTATTTCGTTTAGACTAGAGCTAGCCTTTTTGGTTGGGGCAGGCGAATGTGACACACAGCTCTAACTTTAATTAATGGAGATCAACAAACCCGACTGACCGAAACAAGACGAACGAAGTTTCTTACTTCCAGCACACGCCCGGCGGGACTCCTTTCACTTAACTTAACTGACTCTATTTATTTAAAATGAATACGGAAATCCGGAAATCCGGAAATGCTTTAAACCACCGGTGATAAATATTGGCGACTGTAAATCTGAAATTTCAGTTATCTTTTTTTTTATCTTAATAAGGCTTCCGCCGGAAAATTCTTAATGTGTGGTCAAGATACAGTAAAGGACAGCCTTTGACCGGGTCATCGAAAACCCACCTGCTGAACTGTATCTCTTTATCACATTAAATCACTGAGTCAACCATCTACCGGAAGAGCGGTAGGATTCAAAACAGTAATCGGACACTCCTGTCTCTTCCACAACTTTCCTCTTCTTTTTCACTTTTGTTAAATATGTTTTTAAACTATTTTCTATTCTAATCTATTTTAATCTATTATAATAAAATACATATATGCCTAGTTATCGTGTCACACAAATAAACTGAAAACAAAAACTTACATTTTCATCAAGGAGAAAGAAATATTTTCCATTGGATGTGACTTGCCCACATTTGATATTGGCTTCTGGAAAATAAAGGAAAACAAATCTCAGATTTTAGAAATTATTTTTTTATCATAGTCAATTTGCTCAACTTTCTAATTGTAAAAAGGTTAAAAGGGGTGCCTCACTATCAGATAAGTTAATAAAGTAGTTAAGCAGACCCTATCTATAAGAATTTGGTCCTCACTCAGTGCCCTATACTTGTGACCTTGTGCCAGATTAAACATTCTCCCATCATTTTTTCAATCTTACAAAAAGAAAATATACACAAACTGATATCTTGAAGAAAAAAATATGATAAAATGAAATTTGTTAATTACCCCCACCTATTAGTCCCCACCAATAGGGAAGACAAAAAAAAAGGAGGGGGTTAAGTTGCATTCTCTTTCTCTCAGACAACAAACTCATAAATTGATTCAGTAAGAATGAGCAAGAAATGGCATCTTGGATCTCAGGTATAAAATAAAATTCATCTGCAAACTCTAAATGAATATCAATTTCATCTTGGCGAATCAAAGCCATTAACTATTTTTTCTAAACGGTTTTAACTTTTTAAACTCCAAATAGATCAAATTATCAGATTTTTGTAACTTTACCAAAAGAGGAGACCATTATGTCTGCAAACAACATACGGTCAAAAGGATAGTTTGTTTTTCCCCGCCACCCATATGACGGCACTATTATTTTAACTACCTTCATTTCTTGGCAATGTTTAAAAAAATTGATGATTAGAATTGTAATAAAAACTCAACATATGAAAGGGAATTTACAAATTTTCTTTGCTCTTGAGAACTGACAACAAAAATAATAAACACTATTAGATTGTTTATACTATTAATTTTTTTTTTTATTGGAATGATTGCCATTAGCTAATTTCCAATAGGTTCAAATTTTATGAAACAGTAAATAAGGATTTCCTTATAGTTGGTTCACACATTTTAATAATTTAATTAATGTTTCTAAATTTATGATTAAAAAACTGTTTTCAAATTTCTTTAAATTGGTAAATAATAATGTAGTGCATTAGTTTTAATTGTATTACTTTTTAAAATGTTGTAAATTTGTTAAATGATTCTTATAAATAATAATCTAATAAATAGTTTTCTATTTTTGCTATAAATTCGCAACAAAAAGCAAAAAAAATGTATAGGTTCACTTTTCATCATATGTTTAGGTATAAAACCAATGAGATAAATGTTCGACATTGGATGTAAAAATCTCAAACAAAACATACACTACCTAATATCTCTTGCGATATCAACATAATGGATATAAGTATTGGCTAAAACTGATGCAGTCACCTGGTAATTGTGAATTCAATCCCTGGATCCATAAACTTTGCTTTAGTAAGAACAAGCATGAAAGGGCACCACAAGAATAAAATAACAAAAATCAACCAATATATAATATCCCCTCTTAGCTATAAATGAACACCTGGAAAGGAGAGGGCAAAAAGATAAACACACACACACAATGACAGATTTTCATTTCATTTTAAAAATAAAGTTATTAAATATATATAATACCATTCTTTAAGAAATTTTCAACTTTCTCAACCATCTTCAATTCTCCATTACACCAGCTCCAAACAGCAAGAATTATGCCATTTCCCTGGATAAAAAAAAATAATAATAATTTCTGTGAATAAATCAAAATTTCAATATAATTACAAATATTTATAATCCATAGTTGTCATTCAAAAACAAATTGTTCTCATTTTTTATACTAGCATTCACCCAACACAAGGATCAAAAGTCATTCAAGAGAACTACTGCTAAAATGCTAATGATGAATGAGGTGTATGATATGAATCAAAGAAGTGGTGGTGGCAAGTAACAATTATGAGTCTAGATAATGATTGAACCTTGACTTGAAAAGGTCAAGACTATCGTATTCAGGGGAAGCATCAATGTGCAAATGAAAAATATTTAATGTATTTATGTTCAGCAAAAAATGAAAGGTTGCATACATTGAAAAACAACTGAGGTTATTATGAGTGAAAAACAAAACTTCTTTTCATTGTTAATAATCTTGAATCCATTTATTTTAATTTTACTTTGATTATTTTATGATTGTCAACCATGAATTCAGCATTTACTAAAGCTCATTTATCAATATAGTAATAATAGTAATAATAAATGACACTCAAGAATTACAAAAAGGAGAATTTTCATTTTTATAAATGCAGATGTCTGTAAACATTAGGGAAGATGTGCAAGTAAAGAGTCAATAAAAAGAGAATTTATTAAGGTGAACTAAAAAAAAAAATAAATAAAATAAAATAAAAACCTCTTGATTAACCTAATCAGAGAAACTAAACAAATGTTTTATTTCATTTTTTTGCCAATACCTGGTAGATCTCTTCTTAAATAAGTTAAATATGAACCTAATCCTTACTTAGTAGCTTGTATTTCTCTAATGATAACTGAATGACTCTTAAGGATCCATGCTTTAACCAGCATTTTGGTACTCTTATAAATGTACTGCTAATTTTAATTCCCATGACTTTCTTTTTCAATAAGGTTTAGATAATATAAATCATCAGTTGATCAAGTGGTAATTAACAGTTAACTTCTTAAAGCAGTTGAGAAGTATAGTGTGTGTTCAGTACAAAGCAATCTTACCATTGTAATGATATTCTTTCCAGACACAACAACATCAACAGCTCCATTGTCATGAACCTCAGAAGTATCAACTAACTGGAAACTAAGTTTTTCTTGAATTTTATTAGCCAGATCACAGTCTATAAAATAGGCAAATACAAATAACATTATGGTTGTGAATAGACGCAAACTATTTCAAAGAATTCCTCTACATTACAAATCATTATAGCAGCCATCATTTGTATTACATTTGAGAACTTTAGTTTTGTTTTTGTTTTTTTTTAGACAGAAACAAAAAAAAAATAAACAAAAATAACAAACATGATTGTTAAATTGGTATTTAAGGTACAATATTCATAAAAGTGCTCAAGGAAAGTCACAACAAAAAAGACAATTTCAACAAATTTTCTTGAATTTTCAAGCATTAAAACAGAAAAGCCAGATAGGTACTGCCATAAAGAATAAAATTAAAAAAAAAACATTAAAAAATCAAACATACCATCTGAGATAAAAAGCTCTTTACCGAGGTCAAGGAGAATAAACAACTCTCCGGTTGTAGAAAGTGTAAATAAATCCCAAGTCTTTTCTAGAAAAGAAAGAAAAAAATAGACATGTTTTATTATGCATAAAATCAGCATTTGTAAAGATTTATAAATAAATAGAAAAAAAAAAAAAAGAAATGAAAACAGTTTTTATGTGATGAAAAAATTAAAACAAATCTATCCAATTTAAGTAAATTAAAATTAAAATTGTAGTCTAGTTTATAAACCTTAAAATTGCAATGGATTAACTAACATTTCTAGATATCATCAATATTCAATTAATAAGTGAAAGTTATGAAGATTATCTGAATAAACATCAATATTAAGAAAAAAGCTTAACTTCTTTTTGTAATCAAAAATACCAATTGCCTAGAAGCATGATTTGGAAAGTTAATTTCATATAGGTAACAAAAGATCTAGCTATATTAAATCAAAGTTATGAACAAAATATTCTGCTTCGTCTACACAACTTGCAGGATATTCATAGTAGCTAACTGATTTTCAGTTACAAAATGATATTCTTGATGAAAGGGCCAAATGAAAGAAGCCAAAATATACAAAACTGTTTGCTTACTGATGTTTGGCATGAAGAGAATTCTCCTGAATGCATGTTCACCTGTCATATTCTCATCAGACAACAAATTCTGTAAAAAGCAAAATTTATTTGTCTTAAATAATGAAAAGCTCATCAGGGACAATAAGGATATTAACAAATATATCTTATATATATGAACTTCATTTTCTTGAGGGGATTATCTGTGAAACAAGATCAACATGATTCTTACCAGACAAATTCATTTGAATAAGATCAGAAGAATTGACATTACTGAAATAATACAAGAGAAAAAAAATGGACTGTTACCATTCAGATTGCAAAACAAAAGTTTTTAAAAGGAGAGAATATGTTTGATACTTACAAAAGAAAAGACAATCTCTTTTATGTCAGTGTCGATTATATATAAAATTCCTTTTTTATCACCAACAATAAGCAAAGAACCATCAGGACAACAACTCATTGCATCAACAAGAAATTCTGAAATAGAAACAAGATTCTCACTTTCATACAAAATGCAGTAATGCAGATATAATAAAAAAAAAATTTTTTTTAAATCAAGAATAATGCAATAAAAGCAGAAATACATACTTAATAGGATGGCATCCTGCATTAATTCAAAAATCCAGAAATATATAATAAAAAAAATTAAAAATATATTTACTTTATTCCTAACACTGCTTTCTGGAATTAAGGTTGCTTAAGGAAAATTCAAACAATTTCTTTACTAAAATTATTTCAGCTCTTTCAGTTGATATGAAAGCTTATAAATTTTTGTTCAATTTTTGTTTTCATTGGCATATTCTCTTACCAATGAAACTTGTCAACTTATTTGTAAGATATTCTTACACTCTTTTACACCTTTTAAAGTGTGTCAGCTTTCTTTGCTGTAGTTTACCAAAAAAGTTAAAGAAATTAAAAGATTAATTTCTAATCATAGAAATTAAAGCATACTATCTGACTGGAGAGGATGTGCGTTGTGGTGCATTGGATATAGGCTCAGAACGAGAAATCGGGGAGCTGAGTTCGAATTTCAGCCGAATTCATTGCATTCACTTATGCGCAAATACCCTTGAGAAAGGTATTAATCTGTCTATTCCTTCCAGTTATGGGTTAAATAACAGGACATTGGGTTCTATAGCCTTGGTCGGCAACCAGTCTACCACAGAAAGCAATGGCAACCTACTGCGCGGGATAATCTTCTGCCCAGTCAGTCATGTCTCTTTCGAGACATGATCGCCCAAGCGTGTATCACATATGGCACTTAACTGACTGATCTGACTGGACTGTTAATACCTCTGAAAGTTCATAACTTGAATGTTTGTATGGAAGAAACATTTTATTCTAAAAATAAATGATAAATCATTAACATATTAATCTTCCATCTACCAAAAAAAAATAACTTCTATTGAATACCACTTGAGGCCAATGGATCTTTTTAACTATTCAAGCCGTTTTCATTTTTTGATGATATTAGGTATGTATAATTATAGATGGACAACAAAATAACTTTAATCAAAATTTATTCACTGAAACAAATATTACATCTTTGCATTTAGTTTGAAATTATAAACTTAATTTATTGCTGCATGCATTTATTTGCAGCATACTTTCAAGCGGCTTTGACAGATATGTTTTTGGCAAATATGACAGACAATTTGAGTTTTCTATCCATTTTAGAACCACACAAGGTGCATCATTTTCCTTTCTTTCTTTGGATAGCTCCTAGGCAGTTTACTGTTCACTAGAGTTTGTAATTGTATCAATACTGTAATCAATGTAAATGAAAGCTGAATCACAAGATTTTTGAAAACATGGAGGTCCAGGGTTTTGATGTAAGACATTGTGGGATGGAGTTCCTTGAGATGTTTCAATTAGTTCAGAAGACCAAATTTCAGGCTTATCCTTCAAATTATGTTTTTCATTCATCATTGAAGGGTTTGAAGAATCATTTCTATCAGCTTTGTTGTCATCATTCATATCATGATTCGATTCTGAATAAGTAAGGCTGACATTATCACTTTCATTATCATCTTCAGAAAAAGAAGTGGCATCTATTTAGAATGGACAATGTTTTTTATTTAATTAAAAATGTCAACCATGGATCCAATGGACCCACTTGGTAACAGGAGAAGTTACCTAATAATTTTTTTTTTTCCTAAATTTATTTTCTTTATGCAGATGATAGAAAATGAAGAAAAAAAATAAGTCAAAAATAATTCAGATAGAATAACTATAAGGAGGAAAAAATTAGTTTTGAAAAAATAATTATGGGCCCATTAGACCGATTGGTAGATTGAAGCTTAAAGAAAATTCATTACCGTTGCTGGTATACAGAAATCAACAATGTTACACATGATTTTAACAAGTTCATTGCCAGACAACAATTATGAAATTTGACTTCAAACACCAATGAAAAATTTTATAAATCGATTTATAAAGCTTCAACTGAAGTCTTAACATCGTTTTCACACTTAAAGTATTCCTGCAAATAAACTGAGTTGGCAATCAATGTGTTAAGCAAAAAAGAAGGCATGAGCACATTTTCTTTTAGACCCAATAATCAGGGGGGAAAACAATTTTGAAATTATAGCAAATAAATAAAATATATTGGGTTGTCTGGAAAGTTCATGCTGATTTTTAGTTATTTGTGTTCCAACACATCAAATTTATCGATAGATATATGCTTACATTTTCCGATTAGAGCACACTTCATATAGTTTTATTACTGTAAAGACAAAAATGCCTCACAAACAACAAAAAGGATATGTGCTGTGTATAGTGAAGGTACTTTAGCTAACAGAACTTTCTGGAAGTGGTTCACTAGAGTTAGTGAAGAAGAATGCTCAGGCTGAAACCTAACCCTACCCACTACAGAATTTTTTTTAATAATCGCCTCACCCCCCCTAGCAAGGCAGTACTACCACTGGTGCACAGGGGGTTACATAATAAATGAAGCCGTGATTTTTCGCCTTTAAATGAAGCCGTGATTTTTCACCTTATAAGATGTTCTTGGTTGCTTTCTTAGCTACGGGAACATTACCTTTTTCACCACATGATCACTTTTATCCGAGTTCCTCATTCACAAGCCAAAACAAGATATTGAAGGTGAAAAGTCAGGACTGTAAGGTGGAAGGGGCAAGATCATCAAGCCATACAGTATTACTGCTAGTGCAGATATTAAGCTGTTGTAGGGGCTTTGCATTGTCATATTGCAAATATAGGTGATGTCAAGAAAGCTTTGACGATGTGCTCACTTTTCAGCACAATTTCTCATAATTTCTGATCTCAGATAAATACAAATGACCATAAAATATATAAGTTAAAATATCAAGCTTAATACAAAATTAGCAATTTCACATTAAAGAAATTGAATAGAAAAACAAGCAATCAAGATATACAAGAAAAGGGGTGGGAGAAAAAAGATAAATACTACATGAATTCTTGTGTTACTTACTGAATTTTAAAGTTACAACAAATTGACAGTCTTTGAAGATAGAAAGATGGTTGTCGACAGCAACACAAAATAAATCTCCAACCATCTCAGATACAATTGAAGGAATTGAGGCACTTTCCTGAAGAATAAAAAAAAATTTAATCCCAATTCTGAACTGGTACAATCATAACTCATAAGATGAAATGACTACTAAAAACTTTAATAAATTTGCATGCCTCATGAATTGTCCCCATTACTATTAGGCCAGTATTCAAGTTCAGGTTAAAAAGCGAGGCCATTTAATACTTATTTTCTAGGTAGATAAGGCTTCACAATTTCAAAATTTGTATCATTCAACCACGACAATGGTTGAATATATTCTTAAGTCTGAAATTGAGTGAATCTAGACAGCTTCTAAGTGTCACCACTAATTCAGTTCTCAACCAAATTTCAAACAGTTTACAGAGTTAGATATGACACCTCCTGAGCTAAATTTTGAAAAAAAAAATTTTGAATTTTGGTTCAGTAGAAAAAAAAAAAGTTATATAAAAATATGTGAAGTTCAAAAAGGGAGAGTAACTAAATAAGTACATAAGTGAGTGACTAATGCTTCTAAATAATAAATCTTTATAACTTTGCTTATCATTTATTTTATCAGAATAATCAATTTTTTTTATTGCTTTTTTAAATCAATTGCATCTTTTTAATATTTTTAAACGCAGTTTTCAGCATTAAATTTATATTAAATTGCAATACCTGGAAAATTCATGGATGACATGGAAAAATGTGTGCATGAAAAGTAATATTCTTAAGATTATGTTAGACCTGGAAAAAAACAGGAAAAGATATTCTAGTGAACTAAAAAATGAGAAATTTTTTACTTAAAATATAAAAATAAAATAAATTATAAAATATAAAAAATTTTTCCATGTAAAAACTGTATCTTCCTTTCATCCATTCCTATAATTTGTTCTACAGCCATGAGAACTTTAGTAAATATCAAATAATTTGATAAGCCAAAAATGAATAAATAATAAAACAACAAATACTTACCTTGTCCTTTGAAGAAACTGTAGCAAATGTATTGACTTGGTAGAGAGCAGAACCTGTCTCACACCGGGGTCCGAAGTTGATGGTTTCATCACCTCCAAATGCTGATTGTAATACATCCCAAGAAGACATTTTGCTGTTTAAAATAATATAAAAATTTAAATATTTTTTGTTGTAAATAAAATATTGCAAAGAAATGTATATTTAGTCTACATAATTTTACAAGGTTTTTTTTTTATGTATTAATTTTTCTGAATAAAAAACAAAAACAATCAACAAATTGTCGATATTGATATAAGCAATCTTTGTTAATCTTTTATTCAGATATCACTTCAACACACACTCAAGGGTCACTCAATGTGAAAGAAATGGTTAATCAGTTAGTGTAGCAGACTATTGTAAAATGAGTTCAATCCTTACTGACTACCCTGGCCTTGTAACAGCTTGGTCATATCAAATTCAACAAAATAAATATTTTCTACTGAACTTACATGATTTCTTGAAAATTCTTAAGAAACTAGAATTCAAATCAAACTATGCTGATTTTACTTTGAGTTGATAGTTGTTACATTAAATTTCTTTGATCTAAACATGTATTCACAGCATGTCTCTTGCCAAAGGCAAAGTTTACTTCCAATAAGACAATATTAAAATATAAAAAGTATCTATGTGGATAGATCATTGAAAACAAGAAGCAAATTATCATCACTTTATGCCAAAAAAATTAAAAAATAAGTAACAAAACATTACATTTACTAAACTAGAAAAATGTATAAAATATTTGCATGTTTCATTCTTCACTTGTACCTGCTCTGAATGAAACTGATCAAAGCCACCCCTACAAACAAAGTTTTCTTCAAATATGAAGTCATTAGACAACTGGGGCACTTCAACGTGTTGTACTAGTTAGCAAGGTTTCTCTCCAGAACAATTATGACTAAGTAGTGAGTTTGATCTTCACTAGGTGTTTCTTTCAGCTTTCTGCCAAATCTAAGTTATGCTTAGAAAATCATCACTGGGCATTTAGACATGGTGTAATGGTGAGAGAGACTGCCTTACTAGATTAATTACGACTGAGTTCAATCCTCACTGGGTGCTCCACACTTTCAGCATTGTGTAATATCTAAACTATGCTTAGAATATCACTTGGGCACCTCAACATGATGAAATGGTAGGCAAGATTGTCTTGCTAGAACAATGACGACTAAGTAGGGAGTTTGATCCTCGGCGGGTGCTCCATCTAAGCCAAGTTCAGAAAAATCACTATGACAGATAAGTATATTTCAGTTTGATATCTTAACTGAAGCCATTATTTTTTTTTTTAACTTGCCTTACAGCTATATACTTGTTCATTGGCTCGAGCCAGAAAACTAAATTTTGTCACTACCCTATAGTTGATTCTTTTTTTAAAAAAGGTGATAAAATTGCTTAAAAGTGGGGGAAAAAAAAATTGAAAAGAGAAGTGATTCAAATACAGAACTAGAAAGATCAGTCAAAAACTGCAAACCTCTGCCAAGGCAATACCAACGTTAATGAGAGTTATGAGATTTGTAAAAAACTGCTTTAAAAAATATTTGACATTTTACAATAAATCTGAGTCCAGAGAAAAATACAACATGTAAGCACTTCTTGCTTTGTAAGTTTACTGAAATTTGGATTAACTATATCATCACAATACAAAGTTTTATTCAACAAGAAGTTCATGTATCATAATCTCCAAAGCAATTTTTACTTTGCGATTTCTGAATTATATTCCTTTGAATGCTTTACCTTAGTAAACTATGTGATTTGGATCACATAATTCAAATTGTTGATAAGAAACCTTTAAAAATATCTAAACTTGTCTGGCCTCATATTTTGATGACAGGAAACACTAAATTAAAAGCAGTTTTATTCTATCTCAGAAAAAACAAATTTCCCTATTCTCACTAATTCCTAACAATGCTAACACTAAAACAAATTAATTTACATTTATTGAAATTGAGTCATTCTGTGTCAAATAAACAAGGTTCTAACACAGATTTTTTTTAATTTGGTATACTTAGTGAGCTTCATGATAGAAATTGAATGGTACCTATTTTATATCTCTAAGTCAAAGGGTTCAGGAGATATGACCCTTTAAACCCTTGCCAAAAAGTTGAATTTTGGCAATTGCAAAAGTTAAATATTAATATCTCAGTTGTGTTTTCACCCACAAAGCTAAATCATATACCATTTTAAAGTATTTGCATCGCTCTAAAAAGTGATCAGTTTAATTTTTGCTTAAAAGTCAAATAAGATAATTAGCCATAACCTTTGACATTTAATTTCTAAAAGTCAGCAACAAATTTATGACAAGATATGTACAAAACTTTGTGAGATGTTTTTATATGAAAAAGTGACATAATGAAAATAATTATTAAAAAAAAAAGAAACAAAAAGGTGTCATGCATTATTGTTAACATAAAATATGAAATTATGCAATAAATGATGCTAAGAGTTAAATTTTTATTGACAGTTGACATTGTACAATCAAATTTTCAGGATAATTTTTTTTTGGTATTTAAAGAGAGATTAACAAGCAACCTTATTTTTATGTTTGTTTGATATGTGTTTAATTAGAAAATAAAAATTTGGATATGCAAACCACTTTTTCACTCCAATTTTTTCTGATGAACAATCTTGAAGACATCTTCAAGAAATTCTTTCTTAAAATACTTGAAGCATTTCCATCTTATTTTTCAAAGGTTCTGCCAGTGTCAGGCTGTATACCAATGAAACTAAGAATATCAGATTAATTTAAAATTAATATATCTGGAAAATAGGTACCTCCACTCATTTTTGATACCTAAGTTTTAAAACTAAAAAGCTTTTTTGAAGCCTTAACTGAAAGCTAAATGATTAAATTTACTATTTCCAGTAAGCAAACTACTCTGGTGTATTTCATCAACTATTTTTGACAGGTTTGTAAACAAAAGTCGATTCTTGCTTTTAAAAATCTTGCAAAAATAAAACATACATCTGTGACATGTTATTTTTAGAAAATTAGCTAGTTTAAAGTTAAATTAATCTTATTTGAAACAAGTAAATTAAATTAATCTTATTTGTTTCTTGCATTAAATTTAGAGTAAAGGTATTTCTTAAGCACGAAGGTCATATTTTTCTGATATGTTAAGTGATTGATGACAGCCAGAAATGTTGAAAAACTAAGTATGGTTGACCAGATTTGACATAAATTGATGAAATTTAAGTGAACATTTCATAAGCGGAACCACCTTTGAAAGGCTTATGACATTCTATACTAAAAAGATTTCTACACACCAAAAATTTGTTTTTTTAATTATTTTAAAAAGCTTGGTGCATAAACTTTTCAATTAGTAAATACAGACTTCACTTAACCTAATACAGACAGTGATTAGAAATTTTACGATTTTTTCAAACTTAATTATAATTAAAGATACTTAAGTTTTAAATTGAATTTTTAAAAATAAAAAGGTTTTCTTGAGGCTTTTATTTTTACCTTTAATTGAAAGCTAAATGATTGAATTTATTATTTCCAGTAAGCAAAAAACTTTAGTGTATAATAGAAATTATATTGATTGGAATCTCAACTTTTTTTAAATTTTCAAAATTCATTTTTTTACATCCATTTTAACAAGTTTGTAAACAAAATTTTAATCTCGAAATATTAAAATATAATAAATAGGTAATACCCAACAACTTCTTTACCTTCCTTTATTTTACTAAATGCATTGTGACAGCCTTCAAAACCTAACAATAATTGTAAACAAAAGTTAATTCTCAGTTTTAAAAATCTTGAGAAAATAAAATATGTATCAGTGACACGTTATTTTTGGAAAATTAGCAAATTTAAAGTTAAATTAATCCGATTTACACAGCTATTACTTGTTTATAGCATGGAATTTAGAATAAAAGTATTTCTTAATCATGGAGGTGTGAAGTGATTGATGACGGGCAGACGTGAAGTAATTGATGATAATGGTTGACCAGAATTGACCAAATTTTTTACCTGTAAGAGGAAACCATGAAACATGAAAAATACCATACTTGAAAAACTCTTACACAAAAAAAATTTTGTTGAAACTTTATAATTATAAATGACAAAATGAAAAAAACTCTAGTAAAAATTCATTAATCATTGAAAAGAAATTTTCTTTAGAGTATACTGTCCTATATATATATATATATATATATATATATATATATATATATATACATATACACACACAGTAGTGGCCATAATAAAGAACGGAAACAAAGACATAAGTATGATTAGCAATGAAATTTTTATTGAATAAAGATTAGAGTGTAAATGGAACAAAGGCAATAAGCTACTGGAACTATAATAATAATTTGCATAAACTTTTAATTTACATTGTTAAAAAACTCGATGGAGCTTTTCAACAATAAGTAAAAGTTCATTTATCATTAGGACTTTATTTTTAAGCAATATGCCAAATTCTACAAGTAAAATGTTTTCTTTTGAAGAAAAAAAAACTCATTATTGCTAACTATCAAGAAAACAATTCAATTTCAGAAATTTCTGATATTGTTCATAGATCTAAAAGTGTCATTCATCATGTAATTAGCAGGTATAAAACTGATAAAACATTAGATACAAAACCAAAAACCAGCAAACCTTCAAAAACATTACAAAGAGAAGATCGAAGAAATGTTAAAATATCTACAAAAAAACGTTTTGAAACTGCTATATCAATTGCCTGTAAATTTAATGAACAGACAGATAATAAGATCAAGGAAAATGGTTGCTCGCAGCTTAAAAAATGCAGGATTGCATGCCCATATTCCTCTCATTTCAAAGCAAAACCAAAGGGCATGCCTGGAGTATGCAAGAGAACATGTTGTTTGGACTGACACACAATGGGATACAGTTCATTTCAGTGACAAGTTCAAGTTTACTGTATTTGGTTCTGAGGACAAAATTTATGTACGCTGTAGAACAGGTGAAAGACTGTCTTCTCAATGCGTCAAGAAAACCATTAAATTTGGTGGTGACAGTGTGATGGTGTGGGGAATGATTTCATCTGCAGGAGTTGGCCCTATCATCCACGTACATGGCAATATCAATGCCAAGATTTACAAAAGGCTTCTTCAGTAGCATGTGGTACCAAGATTATACCTTAATCTTTATGAATCTATTTTCATGCAAGACAATGCACCTTGCCACAAGGCTCAGAAGGTTATGGTTTTATTTGAAGAAGAAGGAATTGCCCTAATGAAGTGGCCAACCCAGAGCCCCGACCTGAATCCAATAGAAAATGTTTGGAAGATAATTAGAGAAAGGGCTCAGAAAAGAAACCTGAAAAACCAGGATCACCTATGGGAGTTATTGAAAGACGAATAGAAGGGAATTACTGCTGATTTTTGCAAGAAATTAATTAGATCATGTGGTCAACGATGCAGAGAAGTCATTGAAAACAAGGGGATGTTTACCAAATATTAAATTTTGTTGATATTTTGCTCACAATCAAGCATTAACAAGATCATTCCTTAACTTTTGTCCAGTAGCTTATTTAATTTGTTCCATTTAATCTTTATTTAAAAAAAAAACTATTATGTAAAATTTTGTAACTTTGTATAATATTTTTGCATTACACCCTAATCTTTATTCAGTAAAAATTTCATTGCTAAACATGCATTCCTTTTAAATAATACACATATTTATGTCTTTGTTGTTTCCGTTCCTTATATTATGGCCACTACTGTATGAGGAATTTTAAAAGCTTATCTAATTAAATAATGTCATGATTTTATTGTATTTTTTATTTTACTATCATTCGAAGTAGATTTTCAGAAAAACAGCCAACTGTTTGAAAAATAATAATATTAATATTCTTGGATTATTTACATTTCCCAAGGAGTCCTGCATTTCAGTTTAACTAATAAAGCAAATTTTCAATGCTAAATTTAATTTTTTGAAATGTCATGAATTTACATGAAGAGGGGAGGTTAAAAAAAGTTTTACCAAGAATTCATAAAAATAATGATTTCATAAAATAATTTCATTCATTTGTATATAGTAGAAGTACCGCCACTAAAATCACTGAAAAAAAAAACGAAAAAAAAACAGCATAGTATGAATAAAAAAGGCCCCAAACTTAATAAAAACAAACTTTTCTCATCAAAATATTCATATTATTATTAAGAGGACAGATCAAAGTATATTTTTTAATTATTTTGAAAAATTTTTTAATCCCTTCTAACACATTCAAAATTTTTAGAAAAAATCTCGATTTTAGTTAGCCCCCTGCACATCAGTGGCATTACCGCCTTGCTCGGGGTGATATGATTAAAAAAAAAAAAAAAAAAAAAAAAAAGGTAACCAAATCATTATGAATTAAATTATTTTTGAAATTATTTTTTTTTAAATCTTGGTAAATTTTTTTTGTTATTTTTTTTACATCTGTTACCCCCACTCCACATAAATTCATGAAATTAAGAAATTAAATTTTGTTGGGAAAAATGGTTTTATTAGTCAAACAAAGGACTCATTGGGAATGTAAATCATCTATTATTTTTTTTTAAACACTGACTTTATTTCCAAAAATCTACTCCCAATAATAAAATAAAAAAATGCAATATAACTATATTATTTAAGTTGAAAAGCTTTTAATTACTTGAATGAATAATATAAATTAAGGACATTATAGTCTGAAGAAAAAATTTTTTATATTAATAATGAAATTTTAAAAGAATCATTTTCATTTTTTTTTATAATTATAATTTATAAAGTCTAAAAATATTTTTAGAATACTTCAAAGATTTATTGGAGTTAGTTTAAAAACCAATTAAAAGGGAGATTATACTTACTAATCAGAAATTTTAAAGTTTAATACAAATCATCATGCCTTCCAATTTTTAAAGTAATTTTTAATCTTTTTGGTTTATTTGAAGATTTTTTTTGTATGGTAATTTCTATGTGTAAATAAAAGGTCATGTGTTTCAGGGTTTCTTACCCTTACAAGGAAAAAAAATTTGTACAATTATGTCACTTGTGATCACCATACACTTATCTTGCATCTAAAAAATTCAACTCTGTGATTAAGAAATAGTTTTATTCTAAATTTCATGCTATAAATAATACTTATGTAAATCAGATTAATTTGAGATTAAATTTTGCTAATTTTCCAAAAATGTGTCACTGATATATATTTTATTTTTGCAAGATTTTTAAAACTGAGAATTAACTTTTGTTTACAATTGTGTCAATCAAAAATGGCTGGAAACTGAAAAAAATTTAGATTTCAATCAATGTAATTTAGGTACCTCTACTCATTTTCAATAACTAACTTTTGAATTAAATTTTTGAAAATAAAAAAAAAAAATCTCTTCAAACTTTTCTTTTAGTTTTAATTAAAAGCTACATTAAATTTATTATTTCCAGTAAGCAAAATACTCTAGTGTATTTCAAACAGAAATTATATTGATTGGAATCTAAAATTTTGAGATATTTTTAATCTTTTAATTTTTTGGTCATTTTTAAGCGATTGACACATTTGTAAACAAAAGTTAATTCTCAGTTTTAAAGATCTTGCAAAAATAAATTTTTTTTTTTGTAACATGTGTGCATTACCCTGTCTTCATCAGTCGCCGACCAGGAATGATGTCACGGTTTCAGTGGCTATGGTGAGACTGCCACCAGCAACGTTTGCCACCAGGCAGAGTGTGAAGATAAAGTTGTTGATTGTCCCTCTTGTATATTCTCATAAAGAAGTAAATAAAACGATCTTTCCTCTTTGCAGTTTATATCGACAATGAAATTTCCTGAACGCGTTTGCCATTATAATGCGCTCATGAAGGAAGAAAAAAATTTTATACATGACCACACAAATATCTCACTTGTGCATATTAGATCATGATGTTGCATGAATTTTGTTTGCTTGTTTTGATCTCGACCAAATCCAACTTGATGCGTTCTGTACTGTTGTTTGAATGTGGTGCGAAGCGCTTTTTAAACTATAGCCAGTGATGCCTATTTTTGAAAGGAAAGAAATAACTGAATGTCCCAGAAAATTCTATGCTCCTCTTTGAACATTTTAACTTCTTCCATTACCATGCACTTCTTTCCCTTTGGTTTCTCCCTGGAGAACTTGTGCATCATGTTTCCCAGTCCAACCCGATCATTTTGAGTCACATCCATGATATCTCTGACTCATAGGCTGGTTTCCACTTCTTGGGTTGACTCTGCAGCGGACCACTTTGTACCAGATTTAATCTCTTGATGCACCCTCTTAATGCAATCATCAGCTGAGTCCCTTATCATCGTGTGCGGGCGTACCTTCCAAACCTTTAATTCCTCCACTAACGAGTGTATAGGAAGCTGCAGATGTCTGGAGTTGGTATATAGCCCCACTTTCAAAAAACAAGGAGGAACTCCAAGCCACTTAAGCAAGTATTTATTGATCACTTGCTCAATGTGCTCAATACGAGAGAGTGCAATTTCATACATTTGCAAAGGCCACAAAAGGTGAGGTAATAGGCCATGTTAGTAAAATCACACTTTCATTTTGCCGGGCAGATAGGTTCTATCGATCGAAATTAGACCCCTAAAAGCTGTTTTCTGTAACTCTGTACCTCAATGTCAATCAGTCAGAGGGACTTCATACATCCGTCCAAGGCTTTTTACTGGCATTTCCTTTACTGTTGGTATTGTTTTATCACCAATTCTGAAGTGAATTCCCTTGAAAGACACTCAAACTAATGACAGGCTTCAACTTTTCTCAGGTTTTGTCTTCATTCTTGCCCATGTGAAAAGATCATGATATTTTTGTAATAGGTCATCGGCAGCAATTTTAGAAGGGACGAGAATAGTGATGTCATTCATAAAAGCCCTAGAAGTGGGAAGGACAAGTTGTTAGTAATCACTCCCTTGGCTGTGGTTGATGTGCCTCGTAAAATTAACTCCATGACCAAAATGAACAGAAGCAGAAAAATTACACAGCCCATCATGATGCCAATCTCAAGTGGTTGCCATTTGGTAGTGTAATCATTGATGGTGAATTTCATGAAAGCTGAGTTAAAATACTTTATTATAATTTCCCTAATCTTGCTAGGGAAGTTGAAAAACTCAAGGGCCATTCCTATTAACTTATGTGGGACTGACCCATATACATTGGCAAGATTAAGCCATACTACATGGAGTTCTGTTTTATTTCTTTTGGCTGATAATATGGAATTCCATATCATCTGTGCATGCTCCAGACAACCAGGGAAGCCAGGTATCCCAACCTTTTGAGCAGATGTGTTTATGTACTTGTTTTCTATAAGAAAATCTGTCATTCGACGAGTGATGACTCCAAAAAATATTTTTCCTTCTACATTCAGGAGGGATATGGGGTGAAATTTGGAAATGCCTTTCAAGTTCATTTCTTTAGGTATCCAAATGATAACAGCCAAACACCATTCCAGCGGTACAATATTCTGCTTCTATATCTGCTGGAGTAGGCTAGTGAGTTTTCTGAGAACGCCTGGGCAGTTTTTATATACTTTATATGATATCCCATTCATTCCAGGGGCACTACCACCGCGTGCCTTTCAAACAAAATCCCGGACTTTAATTTACTTTTATCCCAATATCATCAAACATAACTGTTGGATCTCGAGGCCTTGGTAAACTATTTATAGGAGGGATTGGTATGCCTCGCATATTATCTGAATACTTCATCTGCAAGTGATTCTCCAACTCCTCTTGTGGGGCATCAGGTTTGCTGCTCTTTGCTTCCACAAAAAGTTTTATTTATATTTATTTTATTTATATGATTTATAAAGAAAGATCTCCAAGACTGCCGCTTTTTCCTCCGATGCTTCCTTTGATTCTCAGCTCTGGATATCACTAGAATCTTCCTTCTGATATTATTCATGAGTTCCTGAAGTCCTGCCCTTTCATGAATTGAAGCTTCTTTAAAATGGTGTTTCAGTAACCTTTGTTCTGCTCGTAACTTTCCTTTCTGGACTTGTCATCAGTTTGGTCGTTTTTCCTCCTTTTTCTCTTTCTTCTCCATTACCACTCAAAGCAAATGTTGTGTATTATTCTACAAAAGGAACTGATAGTGGCACTATGGGACCCTTAAGATCAGTATTAAGGATAAAAGAAAGCTCTTTATCTAAGTTTGTCCACATAGCATTCTGGTTACCTTTGGGCCACTGGATTCTTGGTTTACTTAGGATTTCTCCAGGGTACTGTCGTTCACCAATGGAATTCTGAACACTGTGGGTGTAATCCAGGTTCATAATCCCATTACTTGATTTATATTCTCCAGTAAGAGAATTACGCTGTTTGCACCAGCACCCCTTATGGATACGTAACCCGCATAAACCATTAAATTTTTTGCTGCAAACACACGTAGTAGCTGTGTCCATGTCCATGTCGTTTCCATTTAAATCAGTCTGATGGATGAGATATTCTCCCTCCCCGTTACAGTCACCCAGAGGGCATTTTACGTTTCTTGTATTTTTCATGATTTTTTTGAAATTCTTGTCTTTTCAAGATGTCACTCCAACTTTCTAGAGGGTTACTTAGTCTTTCTGAAGAGTCATCTTGCTTTCCAGAGAGTCTTATTAATCAATTTGTAATATATGTGTGTTAGCATGTGCAATACCCTGTCCTCATCAGCTGTCAACCAGGGGTGCTGTGACACATTATTTTTATCAAATTAGTAAATTTAATGCTAAATTAACTTGATTTACACAAGTATTACTTATTCATAGCATAAAATTTACAATAAGACTATTTCTTATACAAAGAGTTCAACTTTCTAACTTTTTTCACTGTATGGCGTTAACAGATCTGTGATAAGTGTATGGTGATCCCAAGTGACATAATTGTACAAATTTTTTCCTATAAAATTGGTTGGTTGTTTGGTTGTTTTTGTTTTATGGCATATCAACCTTGGCAGGTCATTTATTGCCAACTAATTATTTTTTTTTTTTTATTGCTGGTAATACCTTTTATTTTCTTTCAACAATTTATTGTTGTTTTTATTTAAGTTTTTGTGTCTAGTAATACTTTTTCTTTTCAAGTATCAAGATTCATTGGAATTTGTTTTTAAGTGCAGGGTCCCCAAGTCTTACCCTGTTATTTAGCCCATAACTGGAGGGAAGGGATGGATTAATACCTTTCCCAAGAGTACCAGTGCTTAAGTGAATGCAGGGTATTCAACTGGAATTCGAACGTGGCACACCGATTTCTCTTTCCAAGCCAATATCCACTGCACCACAATGCACATCCGTCACTAAACGCTTACAGCACCAAGTGGTCACCCATCTAAGTACTGACCAGGCTCAACGTTGCTTAACTTCGGTGATCAAACGAGTATATTCAACGTAATATAGCCATAAGCCTTTCCTGTAAAGGAAAGAAACTCTGAAATTTATGACATTTTAATTTACACATAGAAATTATCATACAAAAAAAAAAAAATCCAAATACACATAAAAAAAAAAGTTATTTTCAAAATAGGAAGTCAATTTATATTAATTTTTTTAATTTTTGATTAGTAGATATAATCTTTGCCAGATAAGTTTATAAAGTAATCCCAATAAAACTTAAGTATTTTAAAAATATTTTTTGAACATTATAAATTATTATAATGGAAACAAAAAGAAAAAAAATAAGGAAAAACAATTCTCTTAAAATTTATTTATCAAAAAATTTTTTTTTCTTCAGACAATAATGCCCTTAATTTATATTATTTATTGAAGTAACTAACAACTTATCGAATAATGTCATAGTTATATTGCATTTTTTATTTTACTATTGGGAGCAGATAAAAATAATAGATTTACATTTCCCAATGATTCCTGTTTTTAACTAATAAAACCAATTTTCTCAACAAAATCTAATTTCTTAAAGTTTCATGAATTTACAGTAACAGATAAACAAAAAATATTTTTACCAAGATTTTCAAGATTTACTAGAGAAAACCATTAACATCAAAAACTTGCAATAGAAAAAAAAAAAGAAAAGCGTTAATGGACATTAGGTTTATGTCCCCAAAATTCATTTGTTGTTCTCCTTAAGGACACATGACCCAGTGGATACTGACATTTAATTCCGGTGACTTGACCCAATTCAATACCAGGCTACAGCAGTGGTGAACAAGTAACTTGCAGGGTTAGAGGGAGATAACTCATGACTTCCAATCGATGCATTATTACACAAAGACTGAGAATGATATACCCCAGTGATATAATAATAAAGGGTTTGGATCGAAATTATATAATATTGTAGCTGTATTTTTAAATTATTTAAAAATATATATATAATCCCTTCTAACACGCTCGAAATTTTGGTGAAAAAAAATCTTGTTTCGATTTGAGTTAGCGGGTAACCAAATCGTTACGAGAGTTTACAATGGATACATAACTCAGTGTTTTTTCCGGTCAGGAATAATTCACAAATGGAAGTTTAGGACAATAATTTGATTTTTGCAAAAATTATCAAATCAATGCAATGTGTTTTTCATTGGAAAAAATAAATAAAAAAAACAATTTCATATTGCAATTACATTACCCTGGTAAAAATTTGGTCACCAACTGAAAGAAAAAAAACTTTAACGAAAATTTCGAACTTTAGAAAGGATTTTATAAAAAAAAAAATTAAAAATTAAAAAATAGCTAAAAAGTACTTTGATGACCTTTCTTCTTAAAAACGAAAAATTTTTTTGGACGATATAAAAATGTTTTTATTACGTTTCGGGCCTTTTTTATGCCGATTTTTTTTTTGTTTTGTTTTGTTTTGTTTCACTGAATTAGTGGAGGTACCCACAAACATTAACAACCTAATTTTTGGCTTTGCTTTACATTTTTACAACAAGAATTTAGAAATATTTAAATATTTTATTTTGGTAAGTGAAAAAAATGTAAAAAGCACAATAGCTTTTTTTTTTTTTTAAGTTACAAGCAAACTCATTGTTAAGCGAGATAAAATTTGGGCTACTCATGATAAAAGTAATAAAAATGTTAAGTCAATGTAAAAAAAATAAAGGACTTGACTTTAAATTGGCACCTAAACTCATATTGGTGACTTTTTCACCGTAATCCCAAAATACTTCACAAATACAGGAAAACTATTGTATATTTTTTCCTATTAGTTATGGTAGTTGTAATATTTTTTTTAATTTCATATTCAGTTTGTTTTTGTTTTTTTTGTTTGTTTTTTTTAGTTTTTTACGTTGGTGTATACAACATTGATAAATGCAAATTATCACGGTTATTGTCTAAAAGATTAAAAAAAAAAGGGCAAATAAAAATAATTAAGCGAATTAATACCAGGAACGAATAGAAACGAACAGGTACTTTCCAAGATTTTTCATGCAAAAATAAACGACACGTTCGATCAAAATTGGAAAAAATTGCTGATAATCTGAAAAAAAATAATTAAAGAAAGCTGCAATAACAATAAGTCGAGAAAGAAATTTAGAAGTTTTATATACATTCAAAGAAAGAAGCGTGATCCTTAGGACTACGAGATCGACAAGTACATAAACAAAAAAGATATTTTAAGCTAGACAAAACAAAACAGATATGAAATTGATTAAAAAAAATTTTACCATTTGACGTTTGTTGTTAATGAAGGCGTTGAAATTTCCCGCCAGCCTAACACAAAATCTCGTAAATTCTCGTTAAAACAGGAGATTTGAAACTAGTTTTCTTAAAACACCAGCAGCAGCAGGTTGACTTTTATTTTTTTATTCGCGAAAGAAATCTAATTTTAAGAGTATCTCAGTATAATCAACTGCGAAAAAAAGAATGGTCTCTTCTCTATAGTATAATTGTACTGCTCCGGACTTTAAAAAGAAAATACATTTTTTAATGTTTAAATAATTTAATCTTCTTTGAAGTTAAATTTTGGTTTTTATTTGAAAAGGTAAAAGAAAAAATGGAAAGCTAAATAAAAGAAAAAAAAATGTCAGTAAATGTAATTAAAAGTTTTTTTAAACATTTTATTTAAAAACAATTTTTTCACTCACCGACTCATTGAACCGCTAGGAAAAATAAATGTAAACAACAAATTTAGATATCTTTTAAAAATCCTTTATTTATTCTCTAGATGATTTGATTTGACGTCATTTAATAAATTTTTAATCAACTGGATTTTGTTAAACAAACCACGTGGGGTCAGAGGTTAAAAACAAACTGTAATAATTACACGACACGCCTAACTTAAAAAGCGCGCGAAAAATTACAGCAATCGCGAACAGAACACCAACAGTGCACTAAAAAAAACAACAACAACAATAATAATAATAATGTTATTTATGTTTTAAGAATTTTTTAAAATATCGGTGCTGAATAACTGGTTACGTGGTTAGGATTACCGTTAGGGAAAATAGTTTTATTACTTTCTTACTGACAGTGACACGTTCAAATCGTTTATGCCACATACCAGAACCAAAAAATCTTTTTAACCTTAAGAATAATGTACACTTTTATTAAACTTAAAATGAATAATTTCATTTTTTAAGCACTTTAAAGTAGTTATTTTTTTTTTTATTAAAATGATATTTTTGCTTAATACATTACTTTGATTCTTTTCTTACTTATTTCAGGCCATTATACACCCACAGGCCATATACACACCCAATGTAATTTTTTAAATTGCTGTATTCTGAATTTTTAGAAAACGTTAATATGTTTTCTAAAAATTCAGAATACAGCAATTTAAAAAATCACACTGGGTGTGTATATTTTATGGCCTGAAATCACATTCTACAAAGGTAAAACAGGTATGGGCAGTGATTCTACAGAGACGGTAAAAGGGGCCAACCACCCACCAAAAAAAATTTGGCTGGCCCCTCGATTACCCCTACCTTCAAAAGTCAAAACTTTATGAAACTGATCAGTCTCTGATTTTGATAAGATTTGATCTTCAGCACTTTTCCCTCTGTGTTTTCTTTTTCATTTAGATTTTTAAGGCCACATACAGAAACCAGTTTGAAAGAAAAAAACAAACAAAATAAAACAACCCCATATATAGAAACAGACATGTTTATAGGGAGGGAAGGAGACTTAATAGTCATTATTTCATATTTGAAGGAATACTTTAATTATAAATAATATCCTCAACTTGACATGTAGATACATAGACAGTGATTTATGGCCGAGTGAAAGAATTGGTTAGTGATTTTCTCCAATCTACTAAAGACAATCGGCACCGAATTCCCAGACACCGAATTTCTATGTCTCAGACGTATGAAGACTGGCTCGCCAACCACCAATAGTGAGAGTTAAACATGTGGTGATACCGAGCAAAAGCAATGAACCGAATGTTTGCGCTTTCACAACTAAAAGCAAATGACCAAAAGTCGTCTGTGCGCATCCGGGTTCGCGCAGATGTTCAGGTTGAAAACTAAACATTAATTAAATATTAAATTTCCAGTTCGCGAGCTTACGCGAATTTTATTTATCAGCCAATGGGAAGCCCAGAACCAAATACAAGTGTGAAATCCCAAATGAGCTGCTGTGATCCAAAAAGAAGATATAAAAAGCGGATACAGAAAGCACAGACAGGCAGACCGACTCGAGGAGAAGAGAGTAATCAATATCCTCTTGACCTAAGTCAAGCGGCTACTATGCTCGCCTCCCTTCAACTCTCCTTGCCTTCTTCCCTGCCTCAAAAACTACTTACTGACCCAAGGAGCGAATACATCAAAGACATTCCTTACTTACACGCTCACACATTCCTAAACATTAATTCTCTTTCAGCATTTTATTGCCATGAACATTTCATACTCCATTGGACCTATATTTCAAGTATTACTTCAATTGTAAAAACATTAATTGATATGTATATATATAAAATGTTATTTTTCAACTCAATTTGCTTTTCTTGATTTTATAATCATTTTATGACTTATAGTGGGCTATCTACAACAAGGCCAAATTCCGTTAACCTGCAACAGTATACAACTACCCTTCACTAGAACGGACGCCCACAACTAACAGAAAAAGAACAGATAACCCCACTATAAACACAGCAGGTGAGCTGAATTGTGGTTCCAACTAAGATCACCAAAACTCACACACCTTACTGAGATTTGCTGACAATGCCGGCATTTGGTTAAAGAATCAAAGAAAAGGGGTTGGTAGAAAAACAATTTAGACATCTTTTTCTATTTATAGTGGTCACCACTGAACACCGAAATGATTCTTTTTAAACGAACGATCAAGTGAACCATACGTCTTTTTGTCTCTCTCGTATTTGTGGGGCCTCGGCTAGGTTTGTCAAATTTGCCTTGTGCCAAACACAACCAAAGTCCCCACAATTTAAAATATCAGAAGGTTGATTGAAGGTTGGGAAGAATAAAAGTGTTTTGTTTGTAAAATTGAAATTTTATTAATTGAACAGAATAACAAATTTGTAAGAAATAAAATTTTCAAATAGATAATGTACGTAGTTAATTAATTTGTAAGAGCTAAATGTTCAAAGAGAAAATGTCCGGAGTTAAATGTTCCAGAGAAATAACAGTAAGGAGCAGAATGTGTGTATGTAAAAAGATTAACAGATGACTAATAAAGTGTGTTCCTTTCTCTTTTTTATGGCTGATAAGATACTGAAAAAGAAGGTGAAGCAATAAAGGAGATTTGTACTTATCGTACGTTAGTTTTTAGGAATCAGTTGAAGATATCTTCTTCTTCTTCTTGTTTCGTTGATGGCGTGTGAGTGAAGACAAAAAAAAACGGAAAATTGGAAGGAGAGAAAGAACGAATGTATGTCGACAGGATATGACAGGGTCGGCATCTTGAAATTTCTTCCCTACGTTGTGACAAGGTCCTCATCAGCTCTCTGCTCCCATCAGTCTGTCTTTGGCCGGCTAAGAGTCATGGATAAGTAGTAAGATCCAGTCACGTGATCGGATATAACCACAAACCTATTTTTTAGGTGTTAAGAAAATTTGACCGGGGTCTTAGTTCACTTTGCTATTTCCTGTCCATTCAGAATCCAGAATCCGGTATGAAAATTATCATACCGGCTTGTGAAATTTGTCTTGGTCTGGTTTTTCAAAAATGTTTTCAGTCATTCTGATACGATTTTGCGAGTGTGCAATTTTACTTTTAGCGTTTCAGTTAATTGTTGGATGATATAGGAATTGTATCCTATATATTCGATTCGTTACAGTTAAAAACATATATTTTCAAAGATCTTTTTACAAACACTCACATGACACTGTAGGAATGAACCAAAATGACCTCAGGTCAGATACTACTACCATGCAGAGAATACATTGTTTCTTTTCGTTTTTTTTTTTTGTTGTTGTTGTTGCTTTTCCGTTTTTTTTTTTGTTTTTTTTTTGTTTTTGTTTTTTTTTGTTTTTTTGTTTGTTCATCTTTTTCCTTTTCTTTTTCTTCATCATTAATTGTTTGCGCCGGGTGCCTATTTACTCTTCGACAATGTGTTTGAAGCACGTGGAGTTTTTAGTTGTTTGTCCGTTAGGTTTTTCTTTTTGTGCCGAAATGCTGGGAAGAATGTTCATTTTGAACTTTCCGTAAAATATAAATGTTGAAAGAGTAATTTGGCTAACTGTAGCAGTTGTTGTTCATTTTGGTTTGACTTTTTTTCTCTTCCATTATTTCAGCTTTTATCCGCTTTACCCACCGCCTGAAGACATTTACTAAAAAAAAAAAAAAAAAAACAGTCGAATAGTCAAGTGTGAATTTAAAAGAACGAAAAACCCACCATAAAATTAATGGCTATCCGGCGTGAGTTCAACATATATATATATATACACACACACACCCAGAAAAATTTTGTTTGGACTTTCAGTGAAATTTGAAAATTTCTCTGTAATACAAACTCAAAATAGCAAACAAACGCTGAAGAAACTTCAACGGATCAGAACTACCCAGGGCTATTCTCACAACAACAACAAAAAGAATTTGAACTTTCAGCGAAATATGAATATTTCACTGCAACAAAAATTCAAAATACCAACGAACGCAAAAAAAAAAAAAACTACAACAAACCAAGCTAACCCATAGCTAATCCCCCCCCCCCCCAAAAAAAAAATTTACTACCAATCCCTTTCAACAAAAACCGAAAATCAAAACATTCCTTCGAATAAAGACGGGATTTGAATACTCCCCTCTTATATCGAGGAAACAAATTCGGTAAAACGGTTAAATAGAAGAAAGAAAACATATTTTCATTTCAAACGAAAACGAAAAAAAACCCAAACAAACATTGAAAACAAGCAAAAATGTACACAAAATACAACTACCAACAAAAATAAAGAGCCTGATATTTTACCTCCTGAAGAAGTACAGGAACATAAAATAAAAACAACAAAATCTGGTAGGAGAGTCAAATGGAAAAAAGATAATGAATACTTTTATTATTATTAAAAAAAACAAAAAAAAACACTCCGTTATCTGGTAGGAGAGTATTGTAGGAATGAACCAAAATGACCTCAGGTCAGATACTACTACCATGCAGAGAATACATTGTTTCTTTTACCCTCTCTGTCTCTAAATAACTCCCAAAAACTAAGATACCCAAATCTATTCCCTTTTCTTTCTCTGCTACTATTTCTCTTTCCCCTACTCTCTCTATCTCCCTGGCCCATGCTTGACCTAAAGGATTGGCCAGTCCCTCTCTGGTTTCTAAGTAGGCAACATGTGTTCTGTTGCTAGCAGACACTTAACACGAAAGTATGTAAAAATAAGAAAATAAAATATTCCTCTCAACGCTAATATTTGTATCCACTTCTTTGTCAATTATACCCACAAAGATACCAAATATTACAACACTACAACTATAAACTAACACTGCATTATGAATAAATTTTTGAATGATAAAAAACACACTTCAACAACAGTGATACTGAAGAAGCAGACGTATCTTCAAAAGTGTTGAAGTTAGATGCTGAATATTCTGTAACTGTTATTGGACATTCAACTCGAAAACCGAACAAGAATGATTCTGCACCAGTTGACATATCCCAATCCACTGCTGGTATTCCGATTCAACCACGTTTACGAGAATATCCCAAGCACAGTGAAGGAAAAAGCTAATGGTGCCAGGCAAACCCTTTGATTTTGTTTTGAAATTAACTTCTCTTGTGTTTCAACAGCTTGAAAGTGGAAAAGAGGGCAAGAATAGATTACTATGAATGAAAAGTTATTCTGTTGACTCAAACTCATTCCTAAGTTGTGTATATGATAGTGGTGTAGTATGAAAGTGAAGACACTGCTTGAGTTTCTCCCCTACTCCTCAGAAAATTCTTGGCTCCTAACTGCCCCCTACCCACACTTTCAGAGTTTCACAATCGCCACAGGGTATAGGCAACATTTTTCAAATAGTTGGCTGTGTGGGTTGCACTACTAAAAAATTAAAATCAAGGTATTTTTCATTAAAGAAATAGGGAAAAGTTTTCTTCTCTAATGAAAAAACTGAAGTCTTTGTATAATATTATCACTAATGACAGAATGATTAACATGTACTACTGTGTGTGATTTGTTTCTAATTCATTCATTTAACAATACAAAACATTTTTAAGGAAGTATATTTATTCTCTAGAGAAAAATAACTATTATTAGTAATGTGTTGCGAACTGGCGATATTTCCAGTTACGCGATGCTAATATAAACCTTTAAACAACAAATATTAACACGCTGCCGTAGCACGTGTAGTAAAAAATAGACAAGTTACATGGCAATAACAGATAGGCATTTAATAAAACACAAACAAGTAACAATACATCACGAATGTTTATGTAAGTCCCAAACAAGAAGAACGCTCAAGTTGTTCAAATGGACGAGAATATTTTTCGCAAGACTAGATAAGAAACGACATACCGTTGGGCCAGCAATTGCTCTTCGTGGCTATACCACTCCAGCCGGGAAGGGGACAGGCCCAGATAAAAAAAGAGTTCCTCAAAATAGAAGACAACTATTGTTTCCATACAAGTACTCCCTCCCTAGACAGGTTCATTAACCTGCACTGGAAGTACTACTAAAATGGAATAAAAATATAAACTACACATGCATATCAAAGTAAAAAAATAAAAGAAAAAATATTCTTGCATTAACATAAAACAGGAAGAGTTCCTTTAGAAGTGGAGAATATCCTCCAAAAATAGTATTACTGCCCAAAACCAGGAAAATGTTTTTATTTCGAAAAACGTTTGGGTCATCTAACAGTCACTTTTACTACCTCAGGTACTGATAGCGCAGGAGGAGTGTCCAAAAAGGCAGGCTTTAATCTGTCCATAGAAATGTTTTGTGTTGCATTGTTAATGCTCACCACAAAATATTTCAAGTGTCTTTCGAGGACTTTAAAAGGTCCTCTGTAGGATGGCTGCAATGTATGGGACTTAGCCAAGTCCGGCACAAAAACATGTGTGCATGTCTGCAGGAGTTTAGGCACTATATGTGGCCTTTGAACCTGAGCAGAAGACTTATATGCTAAGTTCGCCATTCTTGCAGTAAGCCGATCAACGAATGAGGTCATATGGGGGGTCATATGGGAGTTGCAGAAAAAACTGTCCTGGGAGTCTGAGTGTAGTGCCATACACTATCTCAGCAGATGAACATTTCAGATAATCTGTAACTGCGGTGCGGAGTCCCAGAAGAATCAATGGTAAATGCTCCAGCCAATTTCCCTGATTCGTTGTGGCCCTTAAGGCTGACTTGAGTCTACGATGAAATCGTTCCACTAAGCCATTTGCCTCAGGATGGTAAGCAGTGGTTTTAATTCTCTTATTCCCTAGGATCCTCATCAGCTGGTTGAATAGGTAGGACTCAAATTGCCGCACTCTGTCTGTAGTAATTACAGCGGGGACTCCAAACCGAGACACCCACCCTGACACAAAAGTATTTGCTGTGGTATATGCTGTAATGTCTGACATGGGAAGAGCCTCACCCCAACGGGAAAAGCGACCAACATATGTCAACAGATATGTCTGACCCTCACACGAGGAGAGTGGTCCTGTGATGTCGACGTGCACATGTGCAAACCTCTTGTCGGGTAATGGAAATGATCCAGGTGGTGAGTGGGTATGTCTTCCCACTTTAGCCCTCTGACACAGCACACATGTCTTCGACCATTGCCAAATGTCAGTTTTTATGCGTGGCCAAACAAATCTGTCAGTAATTAGCCGTATTGAGGCATTCGCTCCTGAGTGGGACAAATTGTAGATGAAAGAGAATAATGTCTTCCGCATTGACTCAGGCACGAAGGGGCGCAATCTTCCAGTGCTGGTGTCACATACCACTTCCAATTCTGTGTTTGGAACATGTATATTCGACAATGTCAAGAATGTGTGGTTCTCTCGTAGAAGGTGCTGTAGTTGTTGATCCTTTACCTGGGCTTCCACAAATGGTTGGTATTCCAAGCACGGATCCAGCACAAAAGCATTGATGCCACGAGACATGGTGTCTGCAGGTATGTTATTGGCTCCTTTGATGAAACAGATACCCAAGGTAAATTGTAGCAGATAATCCAAATGTCTGGTTTCACGTGGGGAATATTTGTCCGGGTTTGACTGGAAGGCCCCCAACAAGGGCCTGTGGTCCGTCAGTAAGTAGAAGGGCCGCCCTTCCAACAAATGTCGAAAGTAACGGACGGCTGAATACGCTGCGAGGAGTTCACGTCCAAATGTGCTGTACCTGGATTCCGTAGAAGTTAGCTTCTTGGAAAAGAAGGAAATTGGTTTCCAGTGGTCACCGATCTTCTGCTGCAGTACTGCACCTATACCAATGGAAGAAGCGTCAACTGCCAAACAAAACTCGCTACCTGGAACAACATGAGACAATTCAACTGCTCGGGACAATAAAAGCTTAATTTGATGGAAGGCTGCCAAGGCTGGTTTGGACAAAACTATATCACAATTTTTGACATCAGTTAAAAAATCAGTCAAAAGTTTTATAACCTGCGCAAAATTTGGCAGGAACCTTCGAAAAAATTCACCATCCCTAAAAACTCATGGTATTGGCACGGGGAAGTCAGAAATGGCCGCCACTTTAGATGGGGAAGTTGAAATTCCAGCTGAATTAATGCGGTGACCTAGGAAAATTACTTCAGACTTTCGAAACTCACACTTTACTGGGTTGATAACAACCCCAAATTCCTCAAAACGTTAAAAACCGAGCTGTAAATGTTTGATATGTTTTTCCATGGAAGAACTGGTTATAAGGACATCATCCACGTAGACACAGACAAAATGCAAACCATGCAATACATGATCGATAAACCTTTGAAAAGATTGTGCTACGTTTCTCAGTCCAAACGACACACGTAGAAACTCAAACAACCCAAATGGTGTTGTTATGGCAATCTTTGGAATATGTTCGGGTTCTACTGGAATCTGATGGTAGGCCCTGATAAGGTCTAATTTAGTAAATATAGATTTACCCTGAATGATGGCCGTTACATCGTGAATATATGTGGAATGGGATAACAGTCAGGTTTAGTGGCAGAGTTGAGTGCCCTATAATTGCCACAAGCGCACCAGGTACCACCACTTTTGGGTACCAGGTGCAAGGGAGATACCCAGTTACTTTTTGATGGCCGGATAATACCTAGTTCCATCATTTGGTTCAATTCCTCTTTCGCCACACTCAATTTTTCCGGTACCAAGTGACGAGGACGGTTGTGAACAGGAAGACCACTAGTAGTAATGTGATGTGTGATATTGTGGGGCAGACTATCCTTGTGAAAAGATGGTTTTGTAATGCTCTCAAACTTTTTTAAGAGCTCGCAAAAATACCGGGTTATCTTCTGTGTTAGCCACAGTTGGACATAATGGAATTACATTATGAATGACCCCCGGCGATTGCATGTTTGTCTTAGGGTCTGTCAGACAACGTCTGTTAACATCAATGAGAAGACCAAATTTGTGTAAGAAATCTGCGCCCAATATGGCCTTCTCTACATCCGCAAGGACAAAAAATGTGTGAAAACCCGTCTCAGACCCAAATTCAACGTAAGGCACCTCTGACCATAAGTTTGGATGATTGACTTATTTACGGCCTGTAGAGTAAGTTTATGAGGGCCTTTTAACTTGTCTGCTCTAGTGGCAGGAATTAAAGATATTTGCACACCACTGTCTGCAAGAAAACGTATACCAGTAGTGCGATCTGCAACAAATAGTAAGCGACAAATATCACCCACACCGGCGCACCGTGTCGCCTCCAGTCGCCAGCTTAGGCTTTTCCCTGTTGTGAATTGAATGAACGGGGGGGGGGGGGGGCTTACAATAATTAGCCCTATCTCCAAATTTTCTGTGCAAGCAACACATTGGTTCCTTGCTAGCCGCTCTTGCACAACCTCTACTTGAGGAGCGGGGCTTGCTGATCTTTTGTAACCGTCTCTCTAGGTCTTCCATCCTGGTCTCTAACCTCCGTTGTCCTTTTAAGAGTCTTTTTTTTAATCATATCACCAAGAGCAAGGCGGTAACGCCACTGATGTGCAGGGGGCTACGTAAAAGTGAAAAGATTAGAAAAGAGAAAACCGGAAACCACATCCTGAACAGGGGACAAGGGATGAGCCTCTTAACCTGTTCAATAGACGTGGATGGAATGTGAACCGGGCGATAGTTTAGTCTATCTACTCCAATTGAAAAAGAAAAAGAAAAAGGAGTGAAAAGATTGGAAAAGAGAAAACCGGAAACCACATCCTAAACAGGAACAAGGGATGAGCCTCCTCACCTGTTCAATAGACGTGGGTGGAGTGTGAACCAGGCGATAGTTTAGTCTATCTACTCCAATTGAAAAAAAAAAATAGGGTGGTGAACTTAAAGTCCGACAATCACAAAAGTATTTGCCAATTTAAAAAAAAAAAAAAAACGTTCAATTAGGCATGGGAAGTTTAAAATTAAGCAAGAGAAAATAAAAAAATGACTTTTGAGAATATTTTAAAGAAAGTTGCAAACTATCCCAGTAAACTAAAAAATAATTTAACTTTTGGTCAGTCCACGTGATACAGAGTGAGAATCGGTTGTCAACTGTAGCCAGTCTACCCAGTAGATCAGGGTCTTTCGTCTGTACGGCGGAAACAGGAGCAGTGCCCTCCGAAGTTAGGTCTGCCACGTTATCAGCTATTTTAGCCAGTTTTTCAACGGGTGCATGTTCATCCACTGCAGTTAAAACAGCAGACAGCAAACGCTGGAGAAAAATATGACGTATAATGTCATCCTCGTTACCATCTCCAGCTAAATGTTGCAAACGCCGTAAAAATTGTGACGACTTGCTATCTCCCAAATGTTCTTCGTGTAGAAGTTGGGACAATTTCTTTTGCCGTGACATCGACGTTCTTCGAACAAGTTTCTCTTTTAACTTTTGGTACGGCTTGTCTTTCGGCGGAGAGATAATAATTTCTCTCACCTCCTGGACGGCTTCGAGAGACAACTTGGAGACGGCTAAATTAAATTCCTCTCAGTTCGCTCTCCGACTCTAATTGTGCGAAAAATAAAGCAGGGTCTGCTTTAAAATATGCTAGGCTGACAGTGTTCACCGCCGAAGCGGCGGCCATTTTATCCTCCTCCATAACGGGTATTTTCTATGGGAAATGTTGCCACACAGAAATATGCTTCACAATGCGAAGCACAAAGGATAACACGTAAAAAGAAAAAGAAAAAAAGAACACAAATATTCAAAACCGAAGGTCAAAAGTAGCTATCACTGCTACCAACCTCCTACTCTCCTAATGGGTGTTGTCAACACAGCAGTAAGCCAAAAATCAATCCGCACCCAAGAAAAGAGGAGCAGTCTAATATTGCCGGTCAGCAGCGCCAAATTCAAATTTGGGATGGGCGAAGGAGCAAATGAAGAAGAAGGACGCCATGTTGCCATCTGATACGGTCATCCTCGGAAATGATTTATGTAAAGATAGAAAAAAAATTTTTTTGATACACGAAGTTAACAGTTATTTTGAAATTTGCAAAAATAAACTGACACGTTGGAGTCACCATTTATTAGTATTGTGTTGCGATATTCCCAGTTACGCGATACTAATATAAACTTTTAAACAACAAATATTAACACGCTGCCGTAGCACGTGTAGTAAAAAATAGACAAGTTACATGGCAATAACAGACAGGCATTTAATAAAACACAAACAAGTAACAATACATCACGAATGTTTAAGTAAGTCCCAAACAAGAAGAACACTCAAGTTTTCCAAATGGACGAGAATATTTTTCGCAAGACTGACTGCGGAAGTGACCACGTCCCAGTTATCTGCAAACTAAGGGTGAAACTCCGAAGACTGAAGAAGCCCAGCACATCACCAAGGCTGCAATACGACACGCTTGTGAATGACCTCACCCTTCAGAAAGAATACAATAACAGCGTGAGAAAGAAATATGAAGAACAAATTGGAAAAGGGCACTCAAAATGGTACTCACTAAAGAAAGCGATGGTGACCTCAGCGAACAACATTGCCCCAAAGGAAATCAGACGCAGAATAAAAAACGAGTGGATGACTGAAGAGATTCTCCACATGATGCAAAAGAGACGAAAAATAGCGCCAAGGCATGGAGCAGAGTACAAGAAAATTCACAGGGAGATAAGGAACAAATGCAGACAATATAAAAAGGAATAGCTCAACAACAAATGTGCAGAAGTAGAGAGACTGAGCAGGACCAGTAAAGCAGAAATGCATAAAGAGATAAGAGAAATGGCAGGACAAAAACATGCTCCTCAACAGGATGCATAAAATCCAAAGATGGAACAATCATATTGAAGAAAGAGGAAATACTCCAGCGATGGGAAGAGTATATAAAGGATCTTTTTGCGACAGGAGAGAACAACTGAGAATACACAAGGAGGTGGATGGACCGGAAATACTAAAATCCGAAGTGGAAGCTGCAATAGCCAAACTGAACAGAAACAAAGCAGCTGGGCCAGACGGCATAGTGATAGAGCTGCTGATAGTCTTGGAAGAATATGACATAGAAAAAATTACCGACATAATAAACGAAATTTATAGCAGTGGAATAATACCAGACGACCTATGCAAGTCGATATTTATAGCACTACCGAAGAAACCAGGTGCAAACGAGTGTGAACTACACAGAACTATCAGCTTAATGAGTCATATTACAAAACTGATTGTCAGAATCCTGATGAATAGAGCAAGAAGCAGAATCAGGCCAGAGATAGGGCAGGAACAGTGCGGGTTCGTCAAAAACACTGGAACAAGGAACGCCATATTCATGATTAGGATGATCTCCGAAAGGGCAATACAAATGAAGAAAGACTTGTACCTATGTTTTATTGACTATGCGAAGGCATTCGACAAGATACGACACAAAGAATTGATGGAGATGCTCGGCAGCCTCGACATTTTTGGGAAAGACATAAGAGTAATCAAGAATCTCTACTGGCAGCAAACGGCCTGCATACGGACAGGTAACGATTTCAGTAGATTTACAAAGATAGAAAGAGGCGTAAGACAAGGATGTGTCTTCTCACCGGATTTGTTCAACTTGTACAGCGAGAATATTTTGAGAACCCTAGATGACAAGCCAGGATTTGTTATTGGAGGCCATAACTTGAACAACATAAGGTATGCAGATGATACAGTGCAGATTGCAGACACGGAAAGGAAACTACAGAAGGTAGCGGTGGAGAGTGACAAAAAAGTCTACAAATAAACTTCAAGAAAACTGAATGCATGGTCATCAGCAAAAGGCCAAAATGCCAAATACAGGTGGGAGACACCAGAATCAAGCAAGTACAAAAATTTAAATACCTAGGAAGTGTTCTAACAGGAAATGGAAAGTGCGACACAGAGATCCGAAGGCGAATTGGCATGGCAAAGGACGCGTTCCAGAAGCTGAGTAAAGTACTAACACACAAGAAAATCTCACTAGAAACAAAGAAAAGAGTGCTGGATTGAGATGTGATATCAGTTCTTCAATACGGCAGTGAATGCTGGACAATATCATCGAAAATGAGAACAAAACTGGAAGCAGCCGAAATGTGGTTCTACAGAAGGATGCTGCAGATATCGTGGACTGAGCATGCCAGCAACGATGAGGTGTGGAAAGAATGGCAACAAAAAGGAAATTAATACTGAGCATCAGGAAGAGACAACTGAAGTTCTTGGGACACGCAATGAGGAAGGAGAGCTTGGAGAACCTGATACTGACTGGCCAGATAGAAAGAAAGAGAGACAGATGAAGGCAGCGGATAACATATTTGCAGGGCCTGATCAGGTGGATGACGGAACGGGGTTGCCAGGAGTAACAGGAGCAAACATACTAAGAGCCACAAGGGATAGGGAGACGTGGAGGGCCATAATCACCTACGTCCTGAAGGGACAGGGCACAAAGAAGAAGAAGAAGAAGAAGAAGAAGAAGAAGAAGAAGAAGAAGAAGAAGAAGATACGAAATGACATACCGTTGGGCCAGCAATTGCTCTTAGTGGCTATCCCACTCCAGCCGGGAAGGGAACAGGCCTCAGATAAAAAACAGTTCCTTAAAAGACAAGACAATTGTTGTTCCCCTTAAGGGAAGATAACTATTGTCTCCCTACACTATCATAAATGTTTCTTGTTTCTGAAGCAAAATGTGTTTACGTTTACGATCTTCCTTGCTGACAATGAAAATTTACATAATTTATGAAACATTATAATTTATCATTATTTATGTATGTGGTTATGCATGAGAGTGTGTGAGTGAACAAGTGAGAAAGAAAGGAAACAAACAATATTTTAATAACGTTTCCTTATGAAATTAGGCCTGCCATTCAGAATGCTAATCAGGCCACAATTTGCTTATGGCTGGCAGAAACAGATGACCTATATTTATTTGACTTCAATTTAAGTGAGTCCTTTGTAATCCGGGTAGTGAATGTTCGTTTGGCTGGGTAGCTGATAGTTTACAAGTTGGACTTTGGTACCAGTTGAGAGTGTTGTAGTGAATACGGCCTTTATTTCCCACTTTTTAATTTTAAACATTTTGGCAATTGAAAACAAAGGATAAAAAATAAACAAAGAATTTCCTGATATTTGATAACAAAAACAAATAAAATTTATATCGTGAAATATACAAGGTGTGAAAATTATATTAGATGTAGAGAGAATAATTAGAGAATTAATGTGCCTTACAAATACAAAGTTCTTATAATTATGTACAAATAAATTCGCTCCCTTTTACTGTTAAGCAAAAAGCATGTAAACAAAATTTGTTGGAAAGGTTGTTGTTAAATGAGTTCAAATGATATGTCCTGAAAAGGTTAAATGTTTTTTTCCTTTGAGTGAATATAATATTGAGTGAGTAAGTTGTATTTTGTGTTCGTGTTGAGAGGTTTAACTTCGTAAAATTCTACTGTTAATAGACACGTGGACATCAATGGTACTTGATTGAAGTAATAACTCTCTCTCAGTGAGGATTCAGATGAAAGTCACCTCCTTATATACAGTATGATAGGATCAAAAATCTTTGTTCAAATTTCTGGCGGGATACTTTACTAAACATGTTGTGTGGCGTCTTCTCACGTGCTTCATATTGTTATGATACGAAAACAATGCTAAGTCTATGCATGCAGACTTAGTACGAAACGAGATATAGCTCGTACTCTATGTAACTACCCGCAATAAAATAAATACACACGTGCTCCGTTCCCGGTCCTCGTCTCTATTCATTATACCACATATCACTTCATGGCAGCGGTAAAACCGAATCAAAAACAAAGATTGACCCCATACACATCTATAAACCTAATCAAAACTCTGTACGGAAAGGAAAAGAGAATTAAATCAGCCCGAAAAAATTAATACGACAACACAACTACGGACGCCGGCCAGCCATATTGTCTCTCGCAACCAAACACTTGTAAGTACGACACAAACTTACTACACCGATATTTGAAAGAAATCTTGTTAAGAAAAAACAAAACAAAAAAACCCTCTAATCTTATTACATCTCGAATACTTACTGTCTACTGGATAGTTTAATTGTAATTTGTGTAATTTTCCCCATCCGTCTAATACACGTTGATACTACAGGGAAATACGTTCTTCAAAAAAGACCAACCTTAACCCGAGACAAAACGCTTCATAACGAAATGGCAACCCGTCTCCCCGAAATGCATTGGTCTGACCCCGACCTTAGCGAGGCGCTATTATTATTCAAACAAAAGATGACATTGTACCTAGAGGACGAGGAGATAACGGACACGGTAAAACAGGCCAGGAAAATCTGCCGTGGCATCGGAGACGAAGGGTTAAAGAGACTTAACGCCAGTGGGCTGACAGAAGAAGAGAAACGGTCACCACAAAAACTATGGAAGTTTTACGAAGCACAAATAAACACAAACGTGCACTTCCGAATTCACAGGTTACATTTAATGCAATATAGGCAAAAACCTGATGAAAGTTTAGACGACTTTGTCACTAGAGCCAGGACGCTTGCACTAAAATGCGAGTTTTCTGAAGAAGAACTGCATGAGAGGATTATTGAACTGATAATTGCCTCCACACCATATGATGCTTTTAGGAATGAACTTTACAGCAAGCCCAAAGATCGCTGACGTCCTCGCCGAAGGCAGAAAATTCGAAGCCCTCTCAGCCGGAAACAACCAACTGCAACAAATCTGCGGGTCACAAAACGAAAAGATTCACAGCATACATAGGGGCAGGAAATGCAGAAACTGTGACACATGCCACAAGCCACGACAATGTCCCGCATATCACGATGAATGCTCCGCATGTGGGAACAAGGGTCACTGGGCCAGATGCTGTAGGTCGTCAAAACAACAGAGAGAGAGTAGAAGTCATAGCCGAAGCCACAAAAAGCAACCTCACCACAACCGCCACCATAGTCAGAAAAGAAAACCGGAACGTGGAAGAAGGAACCAAAATGTCGACAACATAGACATTGATAGTGATAGTGACAACTATCACAAACACTTCTATTCCATCACAATAAGTGACAAATGTATGGACAGCATCGACAAACAGCCCAGGAATGAAGCTTATACAACCCTAACCATAAAACCTCCCCGCGTACCCAATCCACCACATACACTCCGCTTGAAGATTGACTCTGGGGCATCAGGGAACACCCTTCCTATGAGAACGTTCCGACAAATGTACGGAACCAACAAAGCTGCCCTAAACATCCTACAACCATCATCACACATAAGACTTACTTCCTATAGTGGCGACACAATCGCCTGCGCAGGGACCATCAACATCCCTTGCAAATACAAAGATTCCAAATTGATAGATGCCACATTTTATGTGGTAGATGTTCCAGGACCAGCCGTTGTAGGTCTACCTACAAGCGAACAGCTCAACCTCATCACGATAAACGTTGACGCTATAAAGAGCGCAACACCAAGAATACCTCACACACCTATCCGTGATGTTGAGCAACTCAAGGAAGCATACCCAGAACAGTTCGATAGGATCGGAAACTTCAGCGGAACCGCCAAACTCCTGCTAAAGGATGATGCAGAGCCATTCATCGACCACCCCCGTAAATACAGCATCCACCTCAAAGACAAAATCAAGGAAGAAATCGAAAGGTTGATACAAGAGGATGTGCTGAGAAAAGTAGAAGAGCACACAGATTGGTGCTCAAGCTTAGCTTTTAGCACAAAAAAGGATGGATCCCTCAGGATATGCATCGACCCTCAGAAGCTAAACTCTAGTTTAAAGAGATGCCCTTACAGGATACCCACGGTGGAAGAACTGAACCCAAAATTTGAGAAGGCAAAAGCATTCAGCAAGCTGGACGCCAAAGCAGGATATTGGTCAATTCACCTGGATGAACAATCCCAGCTACTGACAACCTGTAGAACACCATTTGGAAGGGTCTGCTGGAAACGACTACCATTTGGCTTAAGTGTCTCGCAAGGCATATTCCAAGCAAAAATGGACCAAATCCTTGAAGGCCTGGAAAGTGTAGCTAGCATAGCCGACGACGTAGCGGTATATGGAGAGGATGATGAGGAGCATGACAGAAATCTGCTAAACCTAATGGATAGAGCAGATAAAATTGGTCTTGTCTTCAACAGTAAAAAATGTGCTATCAAAAAACGTAGCATCACATTTTTTGGAAACATATATACACCCACAGGTATCAAGCCAGACCCTACCAAGGTACGTGACATCCAACAGATGCCACAACCACAAAACAAGGACGATCTACAGCGCTTCTTAGGGATGCTGAACTATCTTTCCCAATATATCCCAAACTTTGCAGAAAAGGCACACCCGTTGCGCGGATCTCCTAAAATCACAAACACCCTGGATTTGGGATCCAAACCACCAACGGTGCTATAATGATCTAAAAGAAATGATCACTGCCGACGCTCTCCTAGCGTACTATGACCAAACAAAACCAGTAACACTGGAAGTAGATGCATCGCAGAAGGGTCTGGGGGTAGCACTGACACAAGCAGGCAAGCCAATCGCATTCGGTTCCAAAACGCTGACTGAATGCCAATCTAGATACAGCAATATCGAGCGCGAAATGCTTGCAATTGTACATGGTATTCAGCGCTACCATACGTACCTTTATGCAAGTACTTTTACAGTAGTGACCGACCACAAACCCCTAGTCACTATATGCTCAAAGCCATTGCACTCAGCACCACCACGTTTGCAACGTATGCTGTTAAAGATACAAGGATACAACTTCAGGGTAGTCTACCGCCCAGGCAAAGATATGATCCTTGCAGACACACTTAGCCGACTGCCCAACCCAGAAAACAACAGTGTCGTCGAACTAGACGAAAGAATTGATGGCATAGACACAGGAGCTGATGATGAGCACCTCACCATTGCAACCATCAATTTCTCAATGGAGAAAAGAACTTTGCTATGCAAGGAAACCACAAGGGACCGAACACTAAATCTCCTGAAGGAAATCGTATTTCAAGGATGGCCAGAAACTATTCGAGATGTACCGACTGACATCAGAATATACTGGTCATTCCGTGACGAACTAGCCCTCGAGACAGGAATACTTTTCAAAGGAAAACAAGTTCTGATCCCAGAATCCATGAGGGACGACATTCTACATCAACTCCATGAAGCCCACCAAGGCATTGAGAAAACCTGTCGACTCGCAAGAGAGAGTGTATACTGGCCAAACATAAATAAGGACATTGAAAAAATGTGCCAGTCATGTTCGCTTTGCCAGGAACACCAAGATGCAAACAGGTGTGAACCAATTGAGCCACATAATATCCCATCACAACCGTGGCAATACATTGCATCAGACCTGTTTGAAGTAAATGGACGCCAATACCTCCTCACTGTGGACAGGTACTCAAAATACCCAGTGGTTGATGAAATGCCTACACCAATATCCAGCAAAGCAGTAGCCGACAAAATCAAGAGCTACGCATCTTTATTCGGACGACCTGACCAAATCATGACGGACAATGGACCACAATTCACCGGACAAGCTTTCCAGAACTTCATTACTTCATGGGGTATCAGACATATCACCAGCTCACCACGCTTCGCAAGAAGCAACGGGTTCATTGAGAGACATGTACGGCATGTCAAATCAGTAATGAAGAAATGCTTGAAAAGCAAGGGTGACATACAACTTGCACTACTGCAGATCAGAGCAACTCCAATAGATAGCAAGCTACCATCACCCGCTGAACTACTATTTGGACGAGCTATACCCACGACGCTACCCAGCCGAGTAGAGCCTGGAAAGGAAGAGTACCGACAAAGATTAGAGGAAAGGTCCGAAGAAATGAAGAAAACCCATGATGGTAGGATGCAAACCATAGACCTACCACCACTATACCCGGGCCAACATGTAACCATAGTAAACCAAGCAGACAAGCTATGGTACCCCGGGACAGTTGTTCGGAAGGACGAGGACAACCCAAGGAGCTACATTGTACAGACTCCAAACGGGAACAGACTTCGCCGCAACAGAGCCCACCTTCGTTCTGCACCAATACGGACTACAATAAAAAAAAGTCCACTTCGACAGCTCTACACCAACAACACAGAGCACGGGACAAGCCCACATACACAGTGGACAGAAACAAACTATCACGCACCACAATAACACAAAAAGCACACAAGAAGACCCAATCCAAAAAAGTCCTACTCGTACTCGATCTGGACGGGCCATAAAAACCCCAGCACGATTCAAGGACTAAAATAAACACTAACACATAACTAAACAGGGGGGATGTTATGATACGAAAACAATGCTAAGTCTATGCATGCAGACTTAGTACGAAACGAGATATAGCTCGTACTCTATGTAACTACCCGTAATAAATAAATAGACACGTGCTCCGTTCCCGGTCCTCGTCTCTATTCATTATACCACATATCACTTCACATATTTTCTGACCAATCAGTGATGACTAGCACGAAATTCCAATTTTAAATTTTCCGATCCAGCGTCTGTGTTTAAGAAACACAAGTTATCGTTCTAAAGCAAATATAATATTATTTCAATTTTTTTATCAGGACTCACATGTGCGATAGGAAAAATTGCCGTAAATTATTTTTTTATTAATTAAAATTTGCAAAGTGGATTCCACAGTGAGTTTACTTTGGAAACTTGTGGCATCAATCTGGGGCGTCTTCTCAGCTCTCAGAATTGCGGGAAAATGGCTTAACAGATAACTGCTTAAATTCTTCACGTGTCACGCTTGACAGGTTTCTATGGTAGCACCTTCTCTTTCTCTGCACATCGACTGTCTGTTCAGAATAAATGACAGCTAAGCTTGGTATAGACTAACATCAAAAGTTTCTTTGTTTTTTTTATTAACCTAAATTCTTTTATTTTCTGGTGTTCCTTTCATTCAGACCATTTAGAAAATAACAATAACTCCTTTCACCACTCTAGCAAGAAAAGTCAAGAAAAATATTTTCGCAAACCGATATGAAATTATTTTCTAACCAATGAAAAGCTTGTCTTTGAATAGTTCACACCTTTGTGTGAAATTAGATTTTGATCTCCCTTACAGATATAAAAATTTTGGAGGCCTGTTTAATACACTCACCCACCACACACACTCACGCAAATTCACACAAGGCTTTGTCCATGCACACAATAGAATGGATTAACCAGCATCAAAGGCTTTTAAAACATGTTTCTGATGCTACTATATATATATATATATATATATATATATATATATATATATATATATATATATATAGTAATATTTTTATTATTGGAGTTTATAATAAAAACATTTTTTTTTCACTACACAAGAGCTGTCATGTTTCGGTGCTATATCACACACCTCATCATGTGATATATGGTTGTAAGAATTAGGAAATGATATATTAGAAATTTGAATCTACTGTTCCCTTATTCTAGTGGGTTTGGCTTGATATACCGCTGGAAAGTTAACATGAATAATGGCATGGGGTTGGAGGGTGGATGATAGAATTTGAGCGGTCACTACAAAGCCATAAAATTAAGTGATGTATAGGGGAATGGGATTAGAGGTTGTAGGTGGGCAGGAGATGTTGAGAGGTCATGAAAAGTTATATTTATAGTAGAAAAATGTACCCGGGAGAGGTACCTGCAAAATGTAGAACTACTTAAGAATGGTAGAAAACGTAATTAACTATACTTTAAGGTTGCGATGATATCGAGCAAAGCGAGGGACCGGATGTTTGCTCTCCAAGATACAGAAAGCAAATGACCAAAACTGGTCTTTGTGCACCCGGTTCCACACATATGTTCCGGCAGAAAACCAAAAATTAATAAGTATCAAATTCCTGTTCGCGAGCCTACGCGAATTTTATTTATCATCCAATTGGAAGCCCAGGATTAAATACGGGTGTGAATTCTCAAATGACCTGCTGGGACCCACAAAGACGAAATAAAAAGCCGACACAGAAAGCATCGCTAGAGTTGAGAAAGTACGAGCATAATTAGCACCTCCCTTGACCTCGTCAAGCGATCCACTATGCTCGCCTCATTTCCCTCTCATCGTCTTCTTTGCTGTCTCTAGGCTACTTACCCGACCAAAGGAGCGGAGACATCAAAGACATTCCTAACTGATAAACGCTCACACATACACATGCACAAACTCTCTCTTCGGCATTTACTGCTATAAACATTTTAACGTCCTTTGAACCCATCCTAAAGACATTACTTTTATTTGTAAAAAAACCTTAATTGATATTTGTGTCTATATAAAGCTTTTTTTTATACTCAGTTTGATTTTCTTGTTTTATAACCCTTTTTATAACTTATAGTGGGCTATCTACTAACGAGGCCAAATTTAGTTAAACTGCTTCAACGCACAACTATGCTTCACAAACGGATAACCCACTATAAGTTAAACAAAAGGCTGTGTTGACAGGTGACTATTAATTCATTTTGCTTATTTAGCAGAGTTAATTTAGGAAACTGAATAATTTGAAACTTTTCTTGAAAATACAAGGAACAGGGCTCACATAAGGATCTACAGGTTCTAGCTATTTTAACTATTTTCCATTTTATGGTAGGGGCTTTGTTGAATTCTTTTAAATACCAAAAGTATTTAGAGAGAGATATTTCTGTACTTATTATTAAAGGATAAAATATACTGATACCATCGAGATTTGAAGGTGTTCTTGGTGCTCTTGTAAAATTTATTGACTTGGGTTTTCAGTGGTGGAAATAGTGGATAGGTAAGTAGTAGAATCAGTTAGACCCCTCTTCTTAATGGACACTCAGTTTTGGCAATTGCATGTGTTGATATGTTATCTTTTGAGTTTTTTTTAGGATAGTGTTGATTCCTTAGGTCATTATATTTGTTTAAAATTTTATTATCGTGTTTTTGATGATCTTTTCAAGGTTGTCCATACAACTGTAGCTTAATTTAAGGGTATTTTTGTTAAAAATCTTACCAATCTTATTTTTAGGAAAGTGCTTTTCAACTATATTGAGGAATTTATGTCAACTATATTGAGGAATTTATGTACTAACCATTTACTTAAATGGGGGTGTGTACTGTAATGTCTAAACTCGGCCCACGAGAGACAAAGAATATGTGTGTGTGGAGAGAGAGAACAAATGCTAAGATGTGTTTATGTAGACGCCTGAGATGCAAACTGATTTGTTTTTACCAGGCCTTTCTGTTATTTCTGGATCTATTCTGCACATGGCATGTTTAACTTCCGATTCCAGATGGTGTGGTGTGGTGTTGAAATGAAATTAGGGGTTACTCCCCTTTGGCTACAATATTAGACCCCTCTCATTCTTTGTAAAATCATGCATATATAAAGTTTATCATATTTGTGAGGAAGTGGGTGTGGGGAACAGTCTATTTTGCTTACTAATATTTAATATGTGTGAATGTCATGGGGATAATATAAACATCTTTGTGTGTGTAGAGTACAAATTTCATTTGGGTGGGTAACTGAAAAAAGGGTCTGCGTGTATTGTGTGTATATCTGTGTAGATAATAGAGACAATGAAATGTAATGTCCAATCTATTAATATTTTTTTCATTTTTTTTTTTTATAAGCGTTTCACCCCGAGCAAGGCATGTCACTGCCACTACTGTGCAGGGGGCTACGTAGAGTGGAGAAAGGATGATTAAATATAGGAAATGACAGAGGGTGGGTGATAGGCGGGTAAGGATACCGAGAATGAGGGTTGGGTAGATGAGAGTGTTGTGAGAATAGTTGGGAGTTAGTGTGATAGGAGGTGTCTATTGACCCTACATTTAAACACCTGGAGATTGTAACTGTCGGGAAAGCAGACTTGTGGAAGGGAGTTCCACAGGCGGGAAGCGCGAGAAAAGAAGCTGTTGGAGTAGAGAGTTCAGCAGGTGGAAGTCTTTCTGCAGCAGATTGCGTCTTACTGGTAGTGTGGGTGCTTCAGAGGGCCTTTCTGACTGTGGGTGTGGGTGGTGGTCATATTCAGTGTCTGATTCTAACTCCACCCCTTCTCCAGGAAAAGCGTTTGGGTTTATTTGCTTCAAGAAAGAGGTTCCAGGTGATTTGATAATTTCCTCTCTGTGCTCTCACCATTGCTGCCATTTCTCTTTATAATGGTAAAAGGCTGAGGGTTGTAAGGTGGGGATAGCTTGTTTGCTTTCTTCTGTTTAATGAGGTAAGGCGGTGAGCGCTTTGTCTGTCTTTTTATGTCGGCATAAGTTTTATCATTCTTTGCTACGTGGTTATGGACTAGCATTGTTGTGAAGTCTTTAGGAGCATCAAGTATGCCAAGGTTCATTTTCTTTCCAGTGAGGGCTTCAAATGAAGTTGTTTTTGTTGTGCAGTGGTGTGGTGGTGGCCCTGTACTGTCTTAGGAAATGGGACAGCTAGATTTTCCAGTTTAATCCCTCCACAGTGGTGGTGTGGAAGTATTTCTTTAGAGTCTGCATGAATCTTTCGACCTCTTCATTTGCATCAGGCCACAAAGGTGTAAAACCTGACTTCGTGGCAAAATACTTGAACTCCTGTCCTTTAGAATGGGGCACATTGTCAGACTTGACAATAGCAGGACAGCCTTGTCAGGCAAAGATTGTGTCCAGGCAAGAGATAACTACTCTTGCTGATAATGAGAGGAGTACCGCTACCTCAAGGAACCGGATGTAGTCGTCAATGGCAACTAGTAAATAATCTTTGTACTATCTCTACAATTGAAAATCCCGATGCTAAAAAGTTTTATATCGGTTCAACTAAAAACCTATTCAAAACTTACTGGTATCAACACACACTATCTTTTTATAATAGTTCCTATAAATACAGTACTTCGTTATCCAAGTACTTTTAGTGTTTAAAAGAAAAAACAAAACACCTATTGTTAAATGGAATGTTCTTACAAAGACTCGAACTTGTAATTCTCTTCATGTACCTTGCTACCTTTGTCTCAATGAAAAGTTAGAAATTATCAAATTTAAGGGCAAGGTTAAATTGTTAAACCAGAGAAATGAACTTGCTGTTCATTGTAAATATTATTTACTTTAAAATATGGGTTGTAATATTAAGAATTTATGTATACTACTTTCACTGGTGTCAATTGTTATTTGCCTGTATTTGATGGGTATTTCATCTAATTTGTATGTACTAATTAATTTTTACTAGGTGTTTCATCCAACATATATCAGCATATTATTATTTGCTGAGTACTTAATTTAACATTGATCATCAAGTTATATAGTTCTGAGGTATTAAATGTAATATTAATTATCATGTCAAAATTTTATAGATTTATTCTAGCAGACATCATACTTCCACATAGGTATGTATAAATTCATTTATGCATATACTTACATATACCCGCAGACACACATCCATCCAGACTCACATACAAATCTTACATTCGCACACACACATGTATATTTTTATGAAGACCGGATTTCTATACATATAATTAGTAGTAACATATATTTATGCAAGTATACTCACAAATCTCAAATATACTCAGGAAATATGCATATATTTGCAAACTTACACACATACATACGTATATTTCCCTGTGTATGTGTGACAGAGTGAGTTCGTGTGAGTGTATACTCGTCTATTTGTCCATATGTAGATGTCTTTAGATTTGAGTATGTGTACACCCACATCTTTTACTTGTTTAATATCTAAATTTACTTTATAACAACTTAAATCTAATGCTTTTGTTAAACTCAGAATTTAAAATTCATGATCAAAATAAGTAAATAAAGTAAAGTAAATTGAATCTAATAGTCGATTAATAATGCTGACCTCTATTCTAATCAAATATTAATGTTAAGGCCCCAATAAATTATTTTTAGGGTCTGTTCTTACATTCTTCAAATTAGGAATTGCTTTGTTTTGATTGGTCTACTCTCTGTCTATGTAACAATGCTTCCTTGTTTAAAGTGGTTTGGCTAGTCTTGAAACTTTAAAAAAAAACTCTCCAACTTGAAATAAACTTGATCTGTAGAGGATTTTTAGTACTCTAATGATTTATATTACGATTCGTCCAACAAGAAATAATAAAAACAACAACTCCAATTTGTAGCCAATAAATTAAAATATATTCAACAAACAACAAGACATGTAATATCAGTACATATACAATAAAGTAAAGTAAAGAGGAAAGAGTTGTTCCCCTTTATCTGTTCGTAGATAAAAGCAAATTGAAAAGAAGTTTTTTGGAATGTAATTGTAAATGGTACAGATTTTGTTCAAAGATTAAAGATCAAAAGTTCTTGATAAAAATGTTTTGGACAGAAGATAAGGTTCTGTGTGTGTTTGTGTGTGCGTTTAGGCAGAGATGTCAGACAGAAAGAAAGTTCTTTGTCCATGTGTCCGTTATGCAGAAGTGAGAGAGAGAGAGAGAGAAGGTCTACGTGTAGCGTAGCCTTTAGGCCTGTGTGTGTCTACTGATTAAGCTTGCGAAAAGTCGTCTGTTTATCTGTAGAAAGTGGATCAAACGAGCAAGCGAGCAAGCGCGGAAGAAACTTTGTTTATATAAGAAAAATCTGTGATTGGCTAAAAATTAACCAATCAACAAAACACACGTGAAAGTTGCTTCTGAGGTGAAAGGTAAAAGTGACTGCGATTGTTAAATTGTCCTATACAATAACAGTAGTTATTTATAAGCCAATCGCAGACGACTAAATTACATGGGTCGAATGTGGATAAGAAAAACACATAGCAACCGCTATAGATCGCTTGATAAGACACAGATAGTGTCGAAACAAAATGGCTACTTTTGTACTGATGTTATAACATATTTCTATTATAAATTCTAAATAAATATTATTCGCTCTATTTTCTATTGAGCACTTTTTTAAGATAATGTTCCTTTGGATATGAAATTTTATTCCATCCATGCCTACCCTATATATATATATATATATATATATAGTCATCCGAAAACCTGATATAACATGGAGTGTAGTAAAAAAAAAGCCAAACCTCACAATGGTGGTGATTTCTGCAGATTGTATCAAGAAGAAAAGTTAGCCATAATACTGTTTCCAGAACAAACAAAAAAAAAAATACTAAATGAAAGACCAGAAATAATGTCCAAATGTAATCCCAACTATAAATACATCTTAGGATCATACAAACCTGGATTAAAGTGTTTTAAGATTCTTAAGTACCTCCTCCTTAATTTCGAAAATGTTCGGTTGTTGTTGCAGAAATAACTCATTTCCAAATGAAAAATATTCAAAAGCTCTACAATATAAATGTATTAAGCACTTTTTAATACAACTGGGTACTGGTCTAATACAATTGGGTACTGGTTTAATTATGACCAAAAACTAACTCACAATAATCATATATGAATAGAATAAGTAAAGATCAAATAGGAAGAAAGTGCCTTTAATCTAACATGTTTCCCTTTAACAATATTCTTTAAATTTGAATGATTTAAAAATCTTTCTAAAAAGTTCAAGCGACAGTATGTTGATTGAGGTATGATTATGACAATGTCTAAAATGGTGTATGGACGTAAGAGTTAACTGATTATTTTATATTTTTTTACAGATGAAAAAGAGTTAACTAATAACATTTTGATTTATTCGGACGAGAAAGGGTTAAAAGAAAGTGATATTGTTTTTTTGTTTTTGTTTTTTGGAATGAGATAAAAATGAAAATTATGATTATTGTTCCCTCGGATAAATAGATTGGCTATGGGAGGTCAGATGTCAGACGACTGTGTTGAAGTAAGTTTAACAAACTGGCAATACATAGATGGAAAACAATTGAGTAAGAAATTTTTAAATTTGTGCCAAACTGATGATAATAATAAGAAAAAACACAAAAGAACTCCGATGAAGCCCTTGTGCCAAACTGATGATAATGATAATAAGAAGATACTGACAAACATTTTCGCAAAGTACAAAAAACAATAGTGTTTGAATTTAGCAGTTACCTGATTATCAAGTCTGGCCTGTCTTAGAGAAACTGGTCGAAATTTTCATTCTGTCGCCAATTAATAGGAACAGATTGGGAAAAAGAAAAACTGTAATTATTTTTCTCTTATTTTTTGTATATAAATACTATCTAAAGTTTATTCAGGCGTCATCCATTTTGGAAATTGGTGCCGTTTTATTTCCACAATTGTTCATGCGTATCCAACTTGATTTAGCTTGGCTGAGATACCCCATTGATAATTCAGTTTAATTCTTTTAAGATCAAAATCACAACATGGGTAGAAGAGATTACAGTTGAAGAGGCCAACCCAAAGACCAGCTGCTGTGTCAACACCATCAACGACTGACGAATGTGAGCTGATGGCTTGTTCTCAGACCAGGATCAATCCTGACAAACGTGACAACAGGCCGTGAAGGCTGTGGTACCCCCTGCGTCACATTATTATTATTATTATTATTATTATTATTATTATTATTATTATTATTATGTCATTTTTCATCATATTTCGATTTCTGCTTTGGTCTCACTACCAACCAAGTCTGCGGGGAGACCTAAGGCAGGTAGTGGCGTGTTGTTATGGCTCAATTTCATGTTTTTCTATCTTCCCTATCATCTCCAGCATTACATAGATAAAGTTTTCCTTAGTGTGTGGGCTGTACTTAATAAGACAATTTTTTGTATATCTCTTAAGCCTTTGGATGATGCATCTTATGCTTAGAAAGAAGCTTTCTTGTTTTAGCATCCATTCGCCTGATGTCGTTTAGAGTCCAGTTTAAGATGTTAAAGCTATATTGGACAACTGGGATTGCAAGGCTATTAATGGCCATAACTCTGTTCTGTGAATTTAATTCAGTTTTTAATATCATTCGTAGCCTTCTATAGTACTCTTTACGCACTATTTCTTTCATTTTTTTATGGTGAATGTTTTCGCTCTCATTTACACCTAGGTATTTATAAGCTTCTTCTGGTTTCAATTCTTTTATTGTTACAGCAGGGTCTAAGCTAATTGAGGATGTTTCTTGTATTGATCCACGTAAAACTGTAGCTTTAGCACATTTATTCAAATTAAATTTCATTCCAATGTCTTCGCTGAAGCATTTTACAGTTTGCAGAAGACCTTCCAGCTCATTATCATTCTTAGCATATAACTTCAAGTCATCCATGTAAAATAGATGGCTTATTTTCTTTTGTCCTATTTTATAACCACATTCTGTCTTATTAAGTTGACTGGTTAGTGCTATTAATGATATGCAGAATAGTAAGGGAGATAAAGAATCACCTTGAAATATACCTCTTTTGATGTTTATTTCATCAGACTTATAGGTTCCATTTATATGATTGAGGTAAAGGGTTGTTTTCCATATAGACATGCACTGTTTGATGAAATTGATGATGACGGGCGATATCTTGTATATATTTAAAGTCTTTAAAATCCAGTCATGTGGCACACTATCGAATGCCTTTCGATAGTCTATCCAGGCTGTACTAAGATTTTTCTTTGTACTGTAGCAGTTTTCCAGGATCATTTTGTTAATCAGCAATTGGTCTTTACAACCATAACAGCCACGTTTGCACCCTTTTTGTTCAAGCGGTATCATGTCATTTCTTTCTAAGAATAAATATGTCTGTTTTGTTAAAATAGATGTTAATAGCTTATATGTTGTCGGAAGACATGTAATTGGTCTGTAGTTTTTCGGGTTGTTTGTGTCACCATTCTTGGGTAGAAGAAATGTAATTCCTTTGGTCATCCATGCAGGAATTTTAATGGGATCGTCAACCATTTCTTGAAGTTCTTTGGCTAGTTTTTTATGTGCTGCATTTAAATAATATAGCCAAAAGTTAGGAATTTTATCTATTCCTGGGAATTTCCAATTGTGTGCTTTTTTTAGTGCAAATTTAACATCATCTTCTGTAATTCCAGACCATGTCTGTTCGGGTTTATTTTTCATTCGTTCTATCTCTTGCGTAATCCGATGTACTTCCTTGTTAAGTTCTTTAGGGCAAGTCCATATCTTTTCCCAGAACTGTGTGACTTCTTCCATTCTGGGGGGTACTGTCACTTCAATTCTTTTTTTACCCATTTCCCTGTAAAATCTCTTTGTATCAGTCTGAAAAATCTTGTTTTGTCTGTAAAATCTTGCTCTTTTTTCATAGCGTCTTATTTGAGCCTTCAGTTGGATTTTTTGCTTTATTTTTTCTTTGTTTGATAAGACTTCATTTACATTCCTGATGTTATATCTTTTTTCGGCTCTTCTGCGTTTCCTAGTTCTTACATTTATTCCTCTACTCAGTTCATCCAGTACTGATAGTTCGCTTCTAAGTTATTCGATTTCTTTTTGTATTTTTCTTTTCCAAGGTGGATCTTCACGCCTGCGAGACTGCCTTGTTTTTATTTTGATATTTAATTTTTTTGTTGCTGCTGTTGCTGATGCATATATTACTTCGTTAAGATTTGTATGAGGGTCTTCATCCAGTATTGATTTCAGTGCTGCATTGTAGAGTTTAATAGTTCGGAGGTTATGTTTTGTTGGTTGTAATTTTGGGAGCTGTTCACGTTCCTCCATTGTAATATTTTGTATTTGACTTAGATGGTTTTTTATTTCTATCTTGGCTTCCTGTATATTGTTCTTATTTTCCGTCAAATAATTATCTTCGATGTGTTCTGAACTCGTTTTATTTTTGTCTTTTAACTGACTCAGATCACACCTTTCCAGCACTTTTAAACTTACAGCATTATCTTCGCAGTGATTTGCGTGTTTCACGGTTTCTACATTATGACCTGTGGCTTGTTTGGTGTTATTACTTTTTATTTCTGATTCCGGTTCCTTTTCATATTTTGTTGATTCGTCTCTTCTTGTTACAATTCTTTTAATTTCATTAATTTCAGCCTCTGTCAGTCGGTTATTACGAATAATGTACCTACGTACATTGGCTAATTTATTTTCGTCAATATACTTTCTATTTGCATGACCAACTTTTTCACGCCAAATGTCATATGTTTGGCGAGTCATGTTTTTTTGAGGTTTGAGTAACGCTTCATGAAATGCAGTCATAACGACTTTGTACTCCTCACGAGACCATTTTATTTTTTCTTTCTTTAAATATACGATTGTAGATCTCGCTGGTGAATTTTCAGGACCATCATTAGGATTATCCTGGTTGTGGGGACCTGAAGATTCATTCTTTGTGTAGGAGTTTGTTCCTATGGCAGATTTTTCGACCTCAGGTAGGTTCCCTCCTGAAGGACGGGGATTATTATTTTTATTATTTGATATTATTTATTATTGTATATTATATTGCTTAACTGTAATATTGCAATGATTTAGTATGGTAATTTATATGTACGTTTCTGATTTATATATTATTACTTATGCTACTGTAATAACTTTAATGCAAAGATATTTAGTATTTTATTATTTCATTGAAAGATTCTAAGCATTAACATACTATTTTTCAAAATTTATTTATTCATAAAAAGCTTGTTTATTACTTTTATACATTATTTTTGCTAGAATTTTAAACAGAAATATATTTCATTTTTATGATTCTAGACTCATAAACGCACAAATTCATACATGATTTCTCTCATACACATACATTCATACATGATTCTCTCATTTTATTTGAAAATAGAAAATTGTTCCATTACTTGACATGCGTATACAATACTTGCTGCATATTTTGAACGGAAATGTATTTAATGACTGTCATTCACACATTACACATATGTTACCAACATATACACACACTTAATTTGTCTATAGTTTAAATATGCTTACATTACTTTCGCTTAAATATACTTACAAGCTTCTTTCATTTTTAAGATGTGTAACTATTTACATTGCTCATCCTGTTGTCCACATCTTTATCACCATATTCATGATATTTTGCCTGTTGCATACTCCGGCCTTCTTCGAATTGGAATTGAAATTTCAAACTGAACCCTTTATATAGTCCACAGAAGTAGATTGTTCTGGTTCCACATGTCATTCCTTTTCTGGATGTCTCTGTTTCAGTTATTTTCCTTTAGTTGGCCAGGTATTGAACTCACAACTTTGGGTCAGGTCACTGGATTACTTCACCCAACACTTTTATCCATTGGTCCAAGAAAATATTCAAGTAAATCTACCTTTATAAAAGTGAAAAGCAGGCATCTGAGTATAAAACATAGAACAGGTGATTAATACAATATGGCAACACTACAAGTCATATGATGAAATCCAGTTTAGTCTACAGAAAAAAACACACCATGTGTTCTGAAAAACAAAAACAAAATTATCTGCCTCTGTTTTGACAAGTTAATCACAAAATGTTATTCTTGTCAATTTTGTTTCTGGAATGGTTCCAACAATGCTTCATCCCAGAAGTTAAAAAGTACTTGAAAGCGTATGGATTGAAAGTCTTTTTAATAAAAGACATTGTGTTAGGTCATCTTGAATCTGTTTGTCATGAAAATAAATATGTCAAAATCATATTTTTACATCCAAATATGATCTCATATTTTGGTCCTTTAACAAGAACATTACTTTGTGCTTCAAGACCATATACACCCACCTGATATCTGCCGACCAACATTCAGGCAGCAATTGATGCTAACCCTAATCTTGATATTATGTAGTTGGGTAGGGATGGTGGTCAAATAGGCATTAAATTTTAATCATGTGGCATTTTTTCTAAGAATTAATGGATTTATTTATAATCCAACATTTTTATTACTTTAATCATTATTATAATGGATATTTATATTTAAAATGGATGTTGGATTATTACTTCCGCCTTAAGGCAGAGGTATTGTATTTGGTCATGCTTGTTTGTCTGTCTGTAGTCAGGATATCTTGAGATTTGTTAATATTGCAAAATGTAAAATGTCCTGTTTATAGGAATTACAAATCAAGTTATTTTCTCCCCTAGTAGAAATTGTTACTTGCTATCATGCAACATTGTCAGGTGAATTTCAACTTCACAAACTGATTATTTTTTAATGTTTCAAATATATTTTATACCTGAACAGGTTCAGTATAAATCTAGAGAACAGTCACTTGACTGATTTTGATATCAATTTTAGCCAATAAAATTTGCTTATACTTCACTGCTTTTTGAAACCCACAGAATAAGATAAAAGAAAGCCATCAGTAGCCTTTTTTTCAGTAGAAATTCAACAAGGCAACATTTACCACAGATAACTGTTTCTTCTACTGTAAAATACTGTAAATGTATTTCCTTGTCTGACCTTCCTCTCACATCCTCTGTGCAATCTATTTTCTTTACATTTGTTTTTTATCATGAAAAAAGAACATTTCTCCTCATATACATATGTAGTGTGTCTCACCACAGATCATGCCATAATAAACTTTGCACTCAATGTCACATTAGACCATCAAGAGGTTGACCTGAGGTAACCTCCCAGTCACAGAGTGCAGATTCATGTGACCAGACCAGTGCTATAAATGAGTTGCAAGCATTGAAAATAAGCACATAACGTAGATATATGAAAACCCACCTCAGCAATAACAGGGGCAGTCACTCAGACATCACAGAAGTAAATGTAAGGTCCACCTTTCAGATTAGGAGCCTCTGGTGGCACAAACTCAGTAGTCAATGGGAATTGACAAATTTATAGATGTTGAATAAATGTAACGTTAAATATAAGAGATTAAGTCTTACATTATAACAACTTCTTTACACATAAATTTTAAATTTAATTAAGATTATATATTTTCAAAGCCAATTTTAACACACACATTAAAATAACTGTTTAAATTTTCCATTTTTTAAAAATTTACTTCTAAAATTAACCTTTTAAGATTATGAAAATTCTGCTATTAAAGATCCTAAATTTTTCATGATTTAACTTTGCACTGAGGAAACATTATTATTATTATTATTGCCACTTAAATTTGCCTATTAAAACTTTTTTTTTCAAGTTATAAAATTTATTTTGTTGAGATACTTTGTGTTCTCATTCTTTTCCTCTCATCAAAAATTATTTGAAGTATGTTTTGTTGTGTTCTTTATACAGTATTTTATTATTATCTACTAAAAATAAATGAACTCCAATCTGTGATGGATTGGGGTAAGAAATGGCTTGTAAATTTTAATGCTTTCAGAATGAACCTGCTCTCCTTTAACCATCATAGGGAAGCTTTCCTACCTTCCGTTAATATGGATCACACTAGTCTCTCTGAAAGCAATACACTTTACTCTTGCAGCCAATCTTATAGAATGAACACATTGAATCAATAGCTACATCTGCTGCTAATAGCTACATCTGAGCCAGAAATCTTTTCTCATCAGAATCCATCTTGCACATTTACAAATCTATCATTTGTCTGTGCATTAAATACTGTTGCCATATCTGGTCAGATGCTCCTGCTGTTCATCTCGGGGTTCTCAACAAAATCCAAAGGAAGATCTGATTTGGCTGCTCGCCTTCAGCCACTTTTTCACCGATGGAATGAGTCTTCCTTCTGTCTTTTCTACAAGTATTTTCATGGCTTCTGCTTTGATAAGTTTTATTCCCTGGTGCCCTGACCTAACGAATTTACTCGTGCAACTAGATTGGCAACTAGGCTCTGCCATTTTACTGTCAAAATAGGCAAATATAATCACCAATTCTTCTCTATCAGTTTATTTTCTTACACTTTCTCATGCCTGCTTCTATGATAGCTACAATCTCCAAAGGCGCAACATCAATTACCATCTTCTATCTTCGTGACTCTCACCTCTCTCATATCCTTTCTACAACATCACCTATACTGTTTTCTTTTGTCATGTCACCTCTCATTGTAACCCTCTGTGCACCAGTAGCAGTGTGGCAGTATTGCCTTGCTTGGGGTGAAACGATTATAAAAAAAATATTTACCTAATGCTAAATTATTGGATATAAGGTGAGCAAGGTTTGTGTTTCTTTTTATATTCTCATATCTGTAGCTTGTTTAATACTCACCCATAATTATGGAGTTTGATGGATCCAACTTCAATGTTATGAAATGTCATAAGTTTATTTATCTTAGTCTTAAAGAGGCTGTTGGTGTTTTATTTCTCTTTTTAGCTTTGTTATTAAGAATAGAGTCTAATTTTTTGCATTATAGTCTTACTTGTTTAAAATAAACTCATTTAAATATATAAATGCACACACATACACACAAAATATAGATAGATAAAGAGAGAGAGACAAGACTGATGATTGTTTAAGGAATGAAGCATTGATTTCTATGTCTACACTGTTTATATTTATATATACTTAATATTAAGCACTCACCCCACTCCTAAATATAGCAAATTTTAAGCAGTATAATTATGTATGAGGAGATGCCAAAAAATTCTTATGTCTTTTCATCTGGTCATATTGTGGGTAGTGTGTAGAGCCAAGAAATTTTCATACATAACCCATCCCTAATCAGAAGATATAAATTACATTTAATTCTGGAGTAGTTGACTTTTTTTTAAAAACTTTCAAATGAATATATATAGTTATAAAAAGTTATAAAATTATAAAAATTCAAAATTCAAAAAAAGAAATGAAAGGAAAAAAGTTTATTTTAAATTCAAATTCTGATTAGCATAAGTATCATCATTCAACTACAGGAAAATCGTCGAGAACAGATATTCATCTTGGTAAGTCCACAATGCCTTAATTTGGACCCACTATGTTTTAATGGTGGTGTGTCACAGAGGTCAAGTAATCTGTCTCTCTCTTCCACTTCATCAATAGCATCATCCAACAGATCTTGATGATCTAAACAGGCCCGTTGCACTTTAAGAATCTGGATATCTCTGTAAATTTGCAGAAATTGGCAGGCAAGCTTCTCATCATGATGCCTCAACTGCACCTGCAGAATACAACGGATAAGAAAAATAACATTATTATAACTGACATAATTTTCTTATGAAATGCAAAAGTAAAATATATAAATCAAAGATGAGATGTTTTAGTTTCTTTTTGCACTAATGTTATAAAATCAGACTTGACTTTTATGCAACAGACCTGCATTAATTTTATGCTTAGTACAGTTTATGACGCTATTTTATAATGATTAGGAGTATTTTTATGGATGCAAATGCAAATTAAAAATGCACTAAAAACAGGATTTTTTTTTTAGATCAATATGCCAACAGAGAAATAGAAAAGAAATAACTAATACACTTTACATCTCAGGGAATGGAGATACTAAATCATTTTTTGGTTATTGCAATCTTAATGAAAAATCCATCATAAAATTTAATCAGAATATTTCATTATTTCATAAATAGCGCACATTTTGATTTCTTCATGTTATATTCTGTGTACAATCACAAGAAAACAAATGAAAACAACAAAGTATTGCCAACAAAGTGGAAAGAAAAAGAGACGTTAAAATAGAATTCTCTGCGTTTCCATTATAAAGGATCAAGGTGGAAGGCTTCTTTGTGCGTGAGGGAAACAATGTAGAGAATAGAGGAGTCAACAGTGTACAGGCCTGGTATTGATGTTTAAATTGTATTTTATATTGGGAGAGTTTCTGTTTTGTGTGCCAGATGCAATGCTTGGAGTCACTGTGCAGAGAGGAACATTTTATTTTTAATTTTGCTTCACATCTGACAAGTTTTTGACGTGGAGTGAATCAGAAAGATTTGAAATCTGAAACAGAGTATAACATTCAGTTCTACTTCAGACATCCTCAAAAAACTAATACCTTCATTGTCATATTCTCTGCTATTCAGGCTAATTTGTTCATCTTGGTTATTATACTCACAATGATTTGAACACTGTGGCCTTCTGTGTGCTTGATAACCTTCTTGGAATTTTGAACTAAACTTTATATTCAATCCATGAGCTTAGTACAGTGCAATATGTGTGTATAAACAAAGAATTAAGATCTTCAAACATGAATCTACAAATTTCAATAATTTTTTATTCATTATTTTTCTTTCAAACTGAAAGAAATGAATTACAAAGATTCTTTGCAAACAACTTCTCACAGAATATTTTGTGTATCTTTTTTACAGTGCAACTAAATGAATTGCATTAGTATAAGATAAATGGAAAATGCATCTATGTGTGTACAAATATATGTGACTTTTAACTGTCCCTATAAATTGTAGTCATAGACATTAAGAAAGAAGGTAGGAAGTTAGCTGTGACTATTGAAGCAAGTAAATCAAACTATCGCTAAGTATCAGTTTTGCAATATTGTGTAGCTTTCTCTCTCTTCTTGCTCCTGCATTTCTGTTCTCTGCCTCCTCACTGTAGTTACCTTCCTCCTCCCAACTTTGGTCTTCCATCTCCACATCTTTCAACACAATCCTTTTTCTAAATTGATCCACATAAGCCAAAACATACTGCCTCTTCTCAATCAAAGCCATTATTTATTGCCTCTCTGCAAAAGGAAGTTCACTTCTTTGGGATTTGCACTTTTGTGTTTCTTGTACCATACTCTCTCTCTCTCTTGTGGCAAAAGTTATGATAATGATGGCTCTAATCTGCCTACCCATGAGGACCAATGAACTCAACTTTCTCTCCACATATAGTATCAACCTATAACTGAGGAGCATTTTTGCTAGAAGTGCCTCAATGTTTTCTGTGACAGGTGAGAATACATTCAATGTCATATTAACTGTTTGTACCATCTGCTCTGCAATTCTGTTGGATTGAAGATGGTATGGAAGAGTTTTATATGGCACACAGCCTATCTGCCTCAACTATATACACAAATTTTTGTCCCAAAATTCAGGGTCATTATCTGACACTAACGTTTGCAATACTCCATTCCTTGCAAATACATCTCTCAAAACCTGTTTGACTGTGGATACTCTCCGGTCTTTAACCTTGATTACTTTTGGCCAACCAGAGTACGCATCCACCATTATAAGAAATGATTCTATGCTACTGACATGTGCGTGTCCATATGTACTCTAAGCCAAGGTTGTGTCTCATTAGGCCATGAATGAAGCCATTTTTTTTGCCCAAATGTCACTGCCACTACTGCGCAGGGGGCTACATAGAGTGGAGAAAGGATGATTAAATATAGGAAATGTCAGAGGGTGGGTGATAGGTGGGTAAGGATACCAAGAATGAGGGTGGGATAGATGAGAGTGTTCTGAGAATAATAATTGGGAGTTAGTGTGATAGGAGGTATCTATCGACCCTACATTTAAACACCTGGAGATTGTAGCTGTTGGGAAAGCAGACTTGTAGAAGGGAGTTCCACAGGCGGGAAGTGCGAGAAAAGAAGCTGTTGGAGGAGAATTTATGGTTACATCTTATCTGTTTAACTGTAAAAGGGTGGGACCTAGTTGCTAATCTAGTATCTCTTGTAAATTCGTGCTTAGGCGGCACCAGTGCTCTAAGTTCATCCGAGCAGAAGCCATGAAAGTACTTGTAGAAGAGGCACAAGGAAGCCACATCACGCCGGTGAGAGAGTGGTTGCAGCCGGTCTGCCAAGTCAGTATCAACCACGTTACAGATCCTCTGGTGTATTTTGTCAATAAGCCCAAGGAAAGCAGCAGGGGCACCTGACCAGATATGGCAACAATATTCAATACACAGGCGGATGGTAGATTTGTAGATGTGCAGAATAGATTCAGGTGGGAAAAACTTCTGGGCCCTGCACAGAGAGCCGACTTTCATAGCGGCAGATTTGGCAATGGATTCGATATAGTCATTCCATTTGAGATCCGCCGAAAGTGTAAGGCCAAGGAGGTGTAGTATTTTACTCTCTGGGAGGCAAGCCTGTCCCATGCTAATGGGAGGTAGATGCGATTGTCTATGGTGGTTAGTTGATAACAGCTTCGTTTTAGAAGCATTGAAATTTACTAGCCATTTCCTACCCCAGGCCACTATGGATTGGCCACCATGCTTGTAATTTTAATCTTTCAACCTTTTTCAATCGCCATAATATTTGATTCACTGTTTGTTTTAATTCTTGTTTGGTCTTCACTCCTAACACTATTTCATCTTGGTAAATAATCATGTTAATTACCTTGCCTAACAATATTCCTTTGATTGCCTTTTGAAATATATGACTAGAAGTTTTAATTCCAAATGGTAAGTGAATCCACTTTAAAAGACCTGTGAGGATGTTGATTGTAGCAATTTCTTTAAATTTTTTCATCAATCTGAATTTAGTTGTAGGCAGATCTCAAGTTAATTTTTGCTAAATATTCCATGTTTGCCAGTTCATGCCTTGTCATTTTGATGTTTGGTAATGGAAATGAGTTGATTTACTCCAGTTTTATAGTCACAATTGTTTTAACTTTAAATCATTTTCTTTTAACTTGTCTTAGCCTAGCTTGATCCAAATATTTCTTGGAATTAGATTTATCTCACTAACCATGTCAAATTGCATGTAAATGTACTGCCATTTATTTGCATATTCTCTCTATCGTTCTTTTGCATATTTACTGTAAATACACTGGCTGTTCTTCAGTGAGGTTTTATTACTTTCATTTTTTTCTACATGTTTTTCATTTCTGAAAACGGTTTTAAAATTATTCATTTTCCCACATTTAAGATACTGTTTCCCCAGCACCAGACTCTTGAATTTATTCTTTTCATGTGCCATTCCACAATAACTGCACTTCACTTTGGCTTTGGTTACATTCAACTTGTATGACTCTAATTCTCTTGGTTGGTTAAAATCTCTGATTTGCTCCATCTCCACACATAATTCTAAGTTTATATGCCTGTCTTGCATGCATACCAGTTATTGTATCTTTGAAATGAAAGCATGTAAATCGGAAATACGGACAATGTTTATTATGCCCTGCGGCCACAACAGGAAACTGACTCCTCACTTAAAGTCTCCTTTTTCCGAGAGTATCTAAACCAAAGGTTTAATGGCAAGTTACTTCCCTTGGACTGTAAACACAACAATCCTCCATTACTTTGGATAAGGCTTTTAAGTTATATAGTCCTTGAGGTAAGTTGGGAGTTTTCTTTGGTGTTGTGGTCTGGAATGTAGTCTTGTGTCAAACGTAGTGATTTTGGGTGAGGAGATCTCTGGTTCCAACAAAGGGGTGATGATTGATGTGGGTGTGGTGTTAATACTGGTTTCAGCTGAATGGTAAGGCCCCTCAGCATTTTTTTACCCATTCTCATTTTCTCCTTCCAAACAAGCAGGTGATAAACCTTTTATGGGTTTAAAATGGGATGAGTTCTGTGTGATGCTATTTTGGCCACATTGTGCTGTTATCATACTTCCTTTCTTTTGAGTTATTGTGTAAGGCAGGGGGGAAAAGGGTGGTGGTAGTTTGTTTTTTTGTTGCTGTTTTACTAGGACAATGTTGCCAAGTTGAAGTGTTGAGGGACAGGATATTCACACATCTTCTGTTTGCTGATGTAATCATTTTCACATAATTTTTTGTTTATTTTGTCATGTGTGCTGTTTGGGGTTGGGACTTGAGAGGGTATGCTAGGTAGGCCAATTTTCATCTTCCTACCTGTGAGGGCCTGAAATGGGGACATTTTTGTTGAAGTATGGGGGGTGGCCCTATACATACGAAGAAATATGGGTAGTTGAGATTTCCATGTGTGTGTATCCTCAGTTACACATGACCTAATGTTTTTGTTAAGCGTGGCCATGAAACGTTCCACCTCCCCATTTGTCTCTGGCCAGAAGGGTGTTATTTTTCTGTGTTGTATCCCAAATTCATGCATAGCTTTAGAAAACTCTTCCCCATTAAATGGAAGACCATTGTCTGTCTTGATTGAGGTAGGGATTCCTTGACGTGAGAAGATGGCTTCAAGTCTTGGCAGGACTGCTCTTGTTGAGGTGGATGAGATTATTTCTACCTCAGTGAAACAACTGTATTCATCTATGACTACAAGTAAGTAGTCACCTGAGAGAAAAGGACCAGCAAGGTCAATAGCAAGGAAGCTCCATGGTTCTGGTGATAGTGGTGTGGGCTGTAGCGATTCACGTCAACTGTGGCCTGGGTGAGATGCCTGGCATGGTATGCAAGATTTTATCAATTCCTGGAAACACACCTTTTCTCTAATGCAGTTTTGTTTTGATTGTGCCTTGGTGGGCCAGGTGGGCAATAGCTATCGTCTTCTGATGTAGGGTTTGGGGCATGATTATCCTGTTTTGCCTGAGGATAAGCCCATCATAGATAGACAACTCATCCTTGAGTTATTTAAAGTCCTTTATGTCTGGGTCAATCCAGTGGCCAGATCGTATAGCTTACATTACTTTTTGGAGCTGAGCTGTTGATCTTTTCCAGTTGCAGATTTTACTTCTGTCAAAGTCAGAGATTTTGGGATTGCATTCATTGATATATATGCACTTCTCCTGCACTGTCGTGCTTGGATATTTCATGGGAATGTCTGTTTATGTAGTTAGCAGGGTTGTTTTCATCACGTCCAGGTCTGTATATCAGATACATGCTGTATGACATTAGGAATAGGCGCCAACTCTATAGCTTGGCTGTGGTGAGTTTTTTCCCCCATTCATTATTTCTATTAGTGGTCTCTGATGACTGTGAAATGTGCCCCAAAAAGATAAAGGTGAAAATGCTCAACTCCATATACAACTGCTAGGTATTCTCTATCAGTCTGGGAGTATTTTTGTTGTTTCTGTCAGAGCTCTACTTGCATAGCAAATGGGCTGACCTTCTTGTATTAGAATTGCTCCTCGTCCTTCAGGGCTGGCATCCACCAAGATTTCTGTTGGTTTGTGGGGGTTAAAATATGACATCACTTTACTACTGGTGAGTGTCTCTTTCAGCTTATTGAAAGCATTTTGTTCCTGTTTACCCCAATTCCAGACTGGACTTTTTTGTCAGATTCCTTAGAGGTTCTGTGATGGCGGCATATCTTGGGATGAATCTGGCGACATACTGTGTCATGCCCAGAAATGACCGGATTTCAGTCACTGGTGCTGGTGGAGCAGAGTCACAGATAGCTTGAACCTTTACTGAGTCCGGAGAGATCCTTTACTCTTCAAATATATGGCCATAAAATTTTAATGTTTTAACAGAAGAGACAATTTTCTTTGTTAAGTTTGGCTCCACTTTCCTCGAGTCTCTTTAAAGTGTGTCTCAGATTTTTATCATGTTCCGTTTGGTTTGCTCCATATACAATATCATCAGACAGGTTTTTTGTTCCTGAGATATCCCTTAGAAGTTCTGATATGGCATTCTGGAATATCTCAACTGCTGCATTGACTCCAAATAGTAGTCTTTTGTATCTTCTGAGACCTACATGTGTAGTGAAAGTTGTTATGTACCTGTTGGCTTCATCAAGTTCTCTGAAGACTGTTGCACTATTCGAATCCGCTTTCAGATCATCAATAGTTGGCACTGGGTGTTTGATTTGTGTTATTGCTTGATTTGCTTCCCGCATGTCTATGCAAAGATGCACTCCACCTGTTTTAAGAACAGCAACTATGGGGTTGACCCACGGTGTTGGGTCTTCGACCTTTTCAATAATGTCCAGGTTCTCCAATTTTTCTAACTCCTCCTCAACATTTTTCTGGACATGAAAGGGAATATGACAATGTGTTTGAGCAACTGGAGTTATGGAGCTGTCAATGTGGAGGGTGACTTTATAGTTGTTGATGCAACCCAATTTTCCGTCATATAAGTAAGGGAATTGTTCAGGTATGTCTTTTGGGCCTGTCTGTAGTGAAAAATGGATTAGGTTTAATTGTTGAGCGGTTTTACTGCTTATCAAATTTGAACATTCATTTGTGTTTAATACATAAAAGATAACCTCAACTGTTGATGATTTATGGCTAATTTTTGTTTTGAAAAATCCACGAACTGGATTTGGTTGGTTGAAAGCATAAATTTTGGGTAACAGCGTTTTGAGTAAGAGTGTCATGCACCCAAGTGATTCATATGCTGATTTTCCAGTAATATTGACTTAGGCCCCTGTATCAATGATAAAACTGATTCTTTGTTATTGATAGATGACAGGGTAGGGTTATTGACGAGAATGTTGTTGAGAGTACATTGACTGAGAACAGATATTCATTTTCAAATTGAGAGGAGTCTGATGGAGGTGAAAACTGAATCTGTTTTACCTTTGAGCCAGACAAACATGCCTGAGCAAATTGTCCAAATTTTTTACACTTGTTACACGTTTCTTCACTTGCAGGACATTCTGATCTGGGGTGAGGTTGTGGGGAATTGCAGAAAGTGCAGTATAGTGGTTGCTATATTTTACTTACTCACAATCGGTTCATATCATTTACTCGTCTGTGATTGGGTAATAAATCACTACTGTTCTTGTATAGGACAATTTAGCAATCGTAGTCGCCTTTAATCTTTCGGCTCTGAAGCAGCTCTTTCACAAGTGTGTGGTGATTGGTTAATTTTTAGCCAATCACATATTTTTCTTATGTAAACAAAGTTTGTCCCGTGCTTGCTGTTTGATCCGCTGTCCCCTCTTGTAAGTGGTGACTTTCAGCAAGCTTGTCAGTAGACCAACAGGCCGGCTAAAGGACTACACTACACATAAGTCTCTCTCTCTACTCATACCTAACGCACACACAGACACAGAACTTTTTCTTCTGTCTGAACATTTTCATCAAGAACCTTTGAACTCTGAACTCTTGACCAAAATTTGTATCACTTACAGTTACATTCAAAATAATTGTATTTTTCATGTTATTTGTTCTTATGTGAAAATCTTGCTAACAATTGTAACAAACCTTTTCAGCGAAAGAAAAAACTTCCCTCATTTTACTTTGGTCAACAAACAGTTAAAGGGGAACAACTCTTTCCTCCTACTCTATGTATACTGCTATTACATGTTTTGTTTGTTTATTGAATATACTTTATTTATATTGGTTACAAATTGGAGTTGTTGTCTTTATTTTTCTTGAATTGTATGTTGGACGAATCGTAATATAAATTGTAAAGGACTAAAAATCCTATACAATTTGGTGAGCCTGACGTGACTCGATCCAATGTGATTTTTTTTTAAATTAAAAAAAAAAACACCCAATTTTGTGCCAATAACTAACACTTTAAAAATCAGCTTTCAACTTTCCAGCATGGCACGAAAAAAATTTTTTTCCATTTATTTAATGACTACGTGCGTTTTTTTTTTAAATACCCATAATGACCGATCAAGAATGCAATGAAGCCACTGTGTTACTTAATCTGCCAGATTTTAACCATATAAATGTGCATGTCTTGTTCTATCAATCAAACGCCAAAAGGATTCATTGTCAGACAGCTCATTTTGCTTACGTTGTGGAGAAACTGCCACCAGAAATACTGGACAACATCCAAGCAGATAAACCTTTCGACACATTGAGGAATGCCATAATTTATCAGATGGGTAAATCAGAAGAATGCCTTATAAATGACCTTTTGAACACCCTTCAACTCGGCGACAATAAGCCTACGTGACTTTTGTGTAAAATGAAAAGTCTACTTGAAAAAATACAATGTCAGAGTCAATGCTCCGCAAACTTTGGATGGACAAACTGCCCACCCACATCCCCCAAATCCTAGCGACTCTTCCCGACACATTAGATTTGACAAAAATGGCTGAGACAGCCGATAAAATTTGGGAAGCAAAAGTAATCAACAACATGCATAGCCCCGAACCACACGGCACCCCCGTGGATAGCCTGATCGACAAGTTGCAGCAACAAATCAACAAGATGTCGATTCAACTTGATTATCTGAGCAGAGAGCGTTCGCCTTCATCTCACAACCCGTACAAGTATCACTGACGTTTTCAAAATAAGTCACGAGAAAGACTGACTACTATTTGTTGGTACCACCGCAGTTTTGGACAGTTGGCTAGACGCTGTGTTAAGCCATGTAACTTTCAGTCCCAGATGGCATTCAACAAATCTAAACAGGGAAATGCCACATCCAGCAGTGCATAAAGGCGAAATTTGCTGTTGGAGAAGATAGAACAAACCGTCTTTTTTATGTTCGTGATTGCAACACAGATGAATTGTTTTTAGTCGATACTGGTGCTCAATTGAGTGTGATACCACCCAGATCAGGTTTTCCATAAAAAAATCATCATATACCCTACATGCAGCTAACAGCTTGCAAATCTAGACTTACGGCCAGGTCTCATTGACCCTCAACATTGGATTAAAGAGAGCTTTTCAATGGTTTTTTACAGTGGTGGATGTAAAATTCCCAATACTTGATGCAGACTTCTTAGCACATTACAAGCTAGCTGTAAACATGGCTAATCACATGCTAATAGACCAGAAGACTGACCTTACATACTCAGGCATTACCTCTACATTAACATCTACTAAAATATGTGTTGCCTTGCCAGAAAATAATCCACTCCAACATGTACTGGATAAATTTTCAACACTTTCTCAACCCTTCACATACACCGAAACAGTAAAATATAAAACAGTACATAAAATACAAACATTCAGCCCACCAGTTTCTTCGCTGCCACGCAGACTCAGGCCTGAAAAATATTAAATAGCACGTGCTGAGTTTCAGCACATGTTGGATCTGGGCATAATTCACCCTTTTTCAAGCCCTTTCACATCTCCACTCCACATGGTACCCAAATCACAGGAGGGGCGTGGAGATCCTGTGGAGATTATAGACGTTTTAATGCACAGACAATTCCTGACAAATACCCTGTGCCAAACTTAGCAGATTTCGCCATCTCGTTACAGGGAGCAAACATTTGCACTAAGATCGACTAAAGAAAAGCTTTTCATCAAATCCCAGTGGCCACAGAAAACATACATAAAACTGCCATCACAACTCCTTTTGGTTTATATGAATTTCTCTGAATGCCTTTTGGACTTTGAAACGCGACACAATCATTCCAATGCTTAATAGATGAAACACTGCGTGGTTTGTCCCACTCGTTTGCATATATTGATGATTTACTCCAACATGGACAAACATGTGCTTCACATCACACAAGTTTTTTAGCATTTAGAGCATTTCAGGTTGAAAATCAACCCAGATAAATGTGTGTTTGCTGTGCCTAAACTGAATTTCCTTGGTCATGAAATTGATGGCACCGGCATCACATCTAGCCCAGATAAAGTCAAAGCCATCCAGGAATTTCCACAACCAACAACGCTTCGACAACTTCAATGTTTCTTAGGAGTGATAAATTACTGTCGTCATTTCATCCCTAACTGTTCCCATATTCTGGCACCTCTGACCAACCTAATTCGCAGCCAGGGTAAATGAAATGCAAAGATAACTCTGTCGGACAAAGCTCTTGCTGCCTTTGTCGAATCAAAAAATGCTCTAGCAAATTACACCAAACTTAATTATTTGTATGATAATGATTCAGCACAGCTTTTACTAACTACTGATGTCTCATCAGAAGCAATAGGAGCTGTTTTACACTAGCACATGGAGAAAGAGCTACATCTATTTCCTTTTTCTCTGTCAAACTAACCAAAACACAAAAAAATACTGTACTTTCTCACAGTAGTTATTAGCAATTTACATTTCTATAAAACATTTTCGACACATTTTAGAAGGCCAAGACTTTACAGTTTTTACTGACCAAAAGCCTTTAATTTTTGCTCTTCATGCAAAAACAAACAAGTATAATCCCCGTGACTACAGGCACCTAGACTTCATCTCACAATTTACAACAGACATTTGGTATGTTAAAGGAAATGACAACACCATTGCCAACACCCTTTCAAGAGCATCGTTACTTAACGCTGTTAAAGAAAAACTAGATCTCGAAAATATCGCCAACACACAGAAAAGGGAGACGAATTTGTTGGATTCAGTGAAAGATTCGTCATTAAAAATTGAGCAGCGTTCCATACCCCTCTGTGACAATTCAATCGCATGTGATGTCACCACTTTTCATCCCAGACCCCTAGTTCCTGTTGGAATGAGAAAACAAATTTTTGACCATTTTCATTCTATGTTTCACCCCGGATGAAAAATGACGACCAAACTTATTTGTGAACGTTTTGTCTGGACAAACATGAATGTCGATATCAAGCACTGGATTCAGTGTGCCTTGTTTGCCAGTGTACGAAAATACATCGGCATACTAAATCCCCACCAGAGAATTTCACTACACCTGACGGTCATTTTTCTCATATTCATGTTGATTTAGTGGGTTCGTTACCCGAAGTACACAGATACTAGTATATCCTTACTATTATTGATAGATTTATGCAGTGACCTGTTGCCATCCCACTTCAATTAACACCCACCAAGTCTGTTGCTAAGGCGATATTGAAAGACTGGATTTCTGTCTATGGATGCCCATCAGTAATAACGACAGACCAGGGTCCTCAATTTCAGTCTACGTTATTTAAGGAATTTCTTAATCTTCTTGGAGTGAAGCACATTTCAACCACAGCATATCACCCATGTGCCAATGGCCTTGTGGAGTGCTTCCATTGGTAATTAAAGGCTGCGTTAACTAGCTCCAACTGTGACAACAACCAATCCTGGATGGATAATTTACCATTAATTATGTTGTCACTTCGATCTCTGTTTAAGGAAGATCTAACTGTTCATCCACGGCTCTTGCATTTGGCAAACCGCTAGGATTGCCAGGGCAATTTCTGACTGCGAATTCAACTCTACAGCTGTCATCAACATTTATTCGGTACCTTAAAAACAAGATGACAACCTTATCATTTACGCCTACTTGTTTCCAGACAAAGGGCATCTATATTCCTTCTTCTCTAAATACTTGTGATTTTGTTTTTGTAAGACAAGACTTCACCAAGTAGTCATTGACACCCAACTACTCAGGTCCATTTCGAGTTCTCTCTCGACACCAAATTTTTTACCATCCAGCTCAATAGCGATCAATCGAACATCTTGATCGATCGTCTTAAACCAGCACACATTGAGCGGAGTGCTATTTCAACTCAATTATCATCAGCATCATCACAAATAAAAACTGGTAGTTCTCAAACAAATTCAACACCAGATCAACAAGTTACAAGAAAAGGAAGGAGGGTCCACTCGCCTTCCAGATTCAAGCAGTATTGTACATACTAAAAAAATGTTTTCCCATTTTTTAAATCTGGAGCAAGGTAATATAGCGGTTGTTGTTTTTCTTACCAACAATCAGTCCATATCATTTACTTGTCTGCGATTGGGTAATATATCACTACTGTTCTTGTGTAGGACAATTTAGCAATTGCAGTTGCCTTTAATCTTTCGGCTCTGAAGCAGTTCTTGTTGGTTGGTTTCTGAGTTTCCTGACTTGGGTGTGTTTCGGCCTTGGATAGCTAGTATTTCTTTAGTGCTCGGTGAGCTGGTTCAGCTTTCTATCATGGACGCACGGCTTTTGGCGAGCTCAATACCTCGAGCTTTGTCAAAAAGCTGGGTTAGTGTTAAATTGTCTTTTAGAACTTTCCTCCAAAGTTTTTGTGACGTGTAATATTATTTGCCCCATGATTTCGTTTTCTATGTTTTCTATGTTGTGGAATCCGTAGTTTGCTGTGGCTGCACGTAACCGAATGTAAATCCATTTTTTTTTTCTTTTTGTTTTAACTGATGAAAATTAAAAGTCTCATAAAGTGTGTTTGTTTTGGGTATGAAGTGACTATGAGAGATTTTTTGAATACATCATTAAAGTGAGACTAGAGAGAGGGAGAAAAGCATCAGACGAACAGGAGGCAGATAGAGCTTAAGGAAGCTTTATTCCACAAACAAACGTTCACATAGACAGAGATAGTATCGTTTGTCCATCTTGTAAAGGTCCCTCTGTAGAATCCCAGGTAAAGGGGCGCAACTCCGTGATGTCCAGCAGAAAGACAGCATGGGAGAGTTACACTATTATCACCACAATCATATTCATTAATTCATTCGATGTTGGGTTTTTCGCCTCCTGACATCGAATTTATGCTTTTCTGTATGCCTGTCATGGTGTCATAGATTCCCATTATGTCGATACCTCCGTAATGTAAGAGTAAAGCTTTTTTTGTTTTTTTTTTACGTCTGTCTGTGTTTATATTCAGAGCTATGAGGTTATCCAGCTTGGAAATCCATTTTATTTTTTTCCATTTGTCACAGCTGTATGTTCTTCTCCGTGAACAATGAAATTTTTAAACTCTGGGAGTGACAGAGTTTTTTATATGAGGTTTGTTAATCGATTCAGCTTTATAATCTTCGTCGCCAGTTATTTTATCTTTGAAATGAAAGCATGTAAATCGGAGATACGGACAACAACGTTAATTATGCCCAGCGGCTACAACAGGAAACTGACTCCTCACTTAAAGTCTCCTTTTTCCGAGAGTATCTAAACAAAAGGGTTAATGGCAAGTTACTTCCCTTGGACACAACACCAGTATCAAAATATTGGGCATCAAAAGTCAGTAAAAAATGGAATTTTAGTGGCCAGGAATCAGTGCAGCTTTTAATGGCAGACATATTTCTAAGCTATTAAAGATTTTTATATGTTTGTTACCATAACAGCAAAAACGGTCCATCGTGGTACATTTTTCGCTCACACAATATGGTGAAAATGTTTTAATTTGAAAAATAACGCAATTTCTAGTTCTACTGGACTACTTAAGTTTTATTACTTAATTGACAACAAATTTAAAAAAAGAAAAAAATCAGTCTATTGAAGGAAATAACTGCAGGCCTGTTAGCTACTAATTACAGAGTTGTTTCCCTTAGCCTTAACTTAGCATCTTGGTTATAATCAACACTGTCAAAAAATTATAATGTAAATTCTATAAATAGGAACGAGTGCAGGCTGGCCAAAGTGGCATTTAATTTTTCTGCTTTCTTTTTCTGTATCCCTCAGTCTATTTTAATTCATTATTTACATGAATATGAGCATATAAGGAACACGACTCTTATCTCGTCACAATGAAAGAAAGCATAAAAATATTTACAAGGTCAATTACACTTCTTACTTATTTATTGAAGCAATACAAAACCGTCTTTATTATGTGTAAGTATTTACTTAATTATAGGAACAAATTTCTGCCTTGTTTTTTCATCTTGTGTTAGAAAGTAGTGAATTTAAATTCTAATGTATGATCATGAAAAAGAAGAATTCAAAACAAATAAAAAGACCAAAAGTAGCCTATTAATTCTCAATATTGGATTAACCAGACATATTATAAATTATCTAGTTCTTTTCTTTCCATCTTCATCTTTACTACAGTATACTCTTTGATTTACTATTATAATTTCATATTTGTCCTGTTAAAGTTAGAATCCTTACACAAACCTTAAATTTAATCTTGTAAATGCCTTATTAGTGTTTTTTAAGTTTTTGTGTTTCAAATTTTGAATGTTAAAACCTATTGTTTAATGATTTCAACATTAATTTTTTTATTTAATTCGTTGCCTTTATTTTTGAAATCTTCATCCAACAATCAGGTGTAGAGGCTCATCCCTTGTTCCCTGTTTAGGATGCGGTTTCCGGCTTTCTCTTTTTCAATCTTTTCACTCTTACGTAGCCCCCTGCACATCAGTGGTGTTACCGCCTTGCTTGGGGTGATATGATTAAAAAAAAAAAAAAAGTAACTTTTCTGGCAATTCCATTAGTATTGTCTAAAGTCACATGAATATGAACTTGAAGTGTTATCATTTTTCTAATCCTCTAGAACCAATTGAACTGAATCCTATTAACATCATAGTTATTTATTAAGTGCAACTTAGTTTTGGCACAAGATCATAAGTATGGAGCACCCAATATGCATTACACTCATTACCCAGTCAGAATAATCAACTAGTCCACCACAAAGACACATATACATTAACATTATATATATATACAGATACCAACAGTCACATTTTGTGAACTGCATTTATATTATGGGATACACATTTTTTTTCTATTAAAATAAGCAATAAGAAAATACATAAAAACATTATAGAAATTTTGGATCAAAACGGCATTAGAATTTAAATTACATTTTTATATTTCTCAACCAATCAGCTAAAAACATAGAATAAGAACATTCTAGAAAAATAGGATCAGAAGTCAATTAACAAAAAATATTTAGGCCCCAAAACAAAATAGTAAAATACAAATCTGATTGGTCAATAAATGTCTTCACACCTAAATGTTAGGAAGATTCTTTGATCCACTATTATGGTATATAAATAACACACAGTTAGGAAGAAAAAAGTCAGTCACCAAGCTAGCCATGAAGTCAGCATGTAACCACTTTGTCCGGCCAAGTCATTCTTTCACACCAGAGTTCATGACCTAGCTACAATTGGCCGTGAAAGGGAAAAACCCGACAAACTTTCTTTCATCAACGCGACATGTTGTCGCCACCCGAGATGAACTTAATGTAAGTAAGAACGACTTATTTACGGACTCCGTTAATATAAACTTACACACACCTTTAAACAAATTTAACTTCTTGCCAAACTTTATTTTCCAAAAGGCAATTTTTCACATCTTGTATTTTATTTGTTTCCACATGCTAATTTTATTTTATACATATTAAATTGTTTGTTGTTTAATGTTCGTTGTGACTTATTCCATTTCTTTTGCGCGATTGTAAAACATTGTGTTGTGTTTGTTGGGGAACTAATCTCGAGAGCAATACCCATAAAATATGGAAGCACATCAACCAAGCACGTACCAAATCCCCTACAATATTTACCTACATGAATAAGTAATGACATTATAAGAATAATTAAAAAATCACTTTAGACTCTTTGATAAGTTCTGTCCTCAACAAAAGCTGCACCTATTTGTAACTCATAAACAAAATTGTAGCCATTTTGCAATTAAATATTTATTACTGCTAAGTCAGAGGAATAAAATGCTGAAAAAATAAAAGCAGATTACTGCCAACCTTATTTTACAAAATTAAAGGAATTGTAAAAAAGTATTTGAACAGAATAAGTTCCTTAAAGTAATGAAAGAAGTAAAATAGAAAAAACAATGATTTTGTAATTATTCTGATGTTATGTAGTAAAAAGTTTCAAGTAAAAGTGATTTTCTATTATTTATGGTGAAATTAACCCATCAGTGCACACCATCATGATTATAATTATACAAATAGGAATAAAAAAACAGTATTAGTTTTAGGTTTCTAAACAATATAGTATTAAATATAGATTTATACTTATAACCCATCAATGCCCACTATTAAAAAAATGGAACAATGAACCTAAATAGGATAATTCTCACACAGATTACTTTGACAATCTCTTTTCATGAAACAAATCTTTATTCTCCTAAAAGAAATTAGCCATATTTTTAACCTGATAAAGATTAGAGATACCCAGTTAAAATTTTGCAAGCTTTTAACTTTATATAAAGCTAGATGCAGGTTTTGAACCTTCTTTTTACAAATTTTTTTAGAGAGCAGCTGAATGAAAACTATTCTCATGCCTACTCTAATGTCACCTCCTACTACTTGTATTCTGCTGAGGGTAAAGGTGTCTAAATGGTTAATACATAAATGATGTCATTAGTAGAGTACTATTCAATTTGTAAAATTTGACTTTTGAGTGTCAAGTGAAAAATGTTATGGGTAACACAGAATAGAAAACAGGTATTATGATTCAAATAAGTAAAAAGATCAATTGGATGTAAATGAAGATCAAGAGTTCAATCTGTACTAAGAGCTGTTCAGTCCATTCTTTAGAGAAAAAATTACATATATGTGACTAAAGAACAAAAGACTGCATATATAACAAAAATACTGTTTCATAATTATTGAAAATGTTCATTGACTGATCCATTGAATATGTGAGTAACAAGAAAGTTTTAGGGAAGGATATTTATACTTAGAATCAGAGAGAGAGAGAGAGAGCTGAAATTTCTAGGGCAAAATAAAGAAAGAGGGTTTGGAGAATTTGATATATCCAGGATATATTGAAGGCAACAGAGACAAAGGAAAGCAGTGAATGTGCTTGTGATAGCAGAACAAAGATTGGGAGAGATAGCAAAGGATACATGGCATATAGAAGAAAATCTATTGAAAGAAATAGAATTATTCTGCAATATTTGATTGCCTCTATGGTGTTACCATCATATTCTTGGTTGCTTTACATCAGTGATTCCCAAAGTGGGTGGAAAGAGCCGGGCTGGGGTCACCAAGAAAAATATGGGCAGCATATCTGAACCCTAATATACATCACACACACCCACATTGTACCTGAAGTGCAACTTTCCTTTACTTCACATTTATAGAACCATTATTAGAGAAATACAAAGATACTTCTGTGATATCACATTTTACAAGAAAAGCTAGTTATAGATATGAATGATTAACATTCTAGTACTAAGATTAAATTAATGACCATGTGACTTCTAAGCCAATCCTGTTAATTTTTGCTAAAACAATTGCTAAATTAGTCATTCTCTGTTTAGTATATTTTGCTAAGTTCTAAGACATAACGGTTGTACTGAACTTGTGAGGATGGTCAGCGACAGAGATAAAAACTTCAAGCATGATTTGGTCAATAGAAAAGAGACAAGAGTTCTCAAAAGACAGGATGTGCCATGATTTTGGAGGTAAGGGGTTGGGTGATAGCTGACAGTGAAGTACTTCTAATAAGGTTCATTCCTTGTGGCTATCCAAATTCATCACTGACACTGAATTGAACATTTTCAAAATAATTACCATCAACTTTTCAACAACCATTTTGTTTTCCCAAAACAGCAAGCCAATTAAGATCATGGAAATAATGGAATGCATATCATCTGATGTTGTTCATTGAATTTGCTTATATGTGTGTAGATATACAACTATATTTATCAGTAGAATGCAGTAAATTTTCTTGTTTTAAAATGCTCTAGTAGTAACACCTGTTTCAAGTAAGACTGATTATACTATAGTGGGTTATCCGTTATGGTGAAGTGTATTTGTGTGTTGAAACAGATTAACTGAATTTGGCCTTGTTAGTAGATAGCCCACTATAAGAGGGGTATAAAACAAGAAAATCAAATTGTGTATAGAAACAACATTTATATATATATATATATATATATATATATATATATATATATATTTTAGAACATGTACATAATTTTTTCATATATCCACTACAAATAGTACATTTGTTTCGACATTGAAACTTCAATGTCTCATCAGGCTGTGTGGATATGAATGGAAAGCCTCTTTTCTTATATTTGGTCAGTTGTGTGTGGGATGTTGGTGGGGGTTAGTGATAAGGGAACAAGTTTCGTGGATTTGTTAGAATTTTGAAGAAAGTGGTGTGGGTAGTGAATATGGTTGATTGATGAGTGTCTTTGATTTCTAGACAGATTTAACATTAGCAGTTAGAATGTAAGTTTTTATTATCTTGTGACTAGACTTATATCCTTTGGATTTCTTAGAAGAGCTGGTAAGGGGATGCTTATTTTGTACAGAATATTTTTGTATTTAAGCAGAGTCTTTATAATTAATATAAATTTGTATATTTAATCTTAATTTTGGATTTAGGAAATAGATTTTTCCTATTAAATTTTAAATTTTAATTAGATCACAGTTTGGAAACCGATTTTTTCTATTAAATTTTTAATTTTTAATTTCTTTTCTTATACTTGGTCAGTTGTGTGTGGGATGTTGGCGGGGGAGGGACAGTTAGTGATAAGGGAACAAGTCCTGTGGATTGACCTTTAGGATTTTGAAGAGAGTGGTGTGGGTAGTGAATATGGTTGATTAATGAGTGTCTTTGATTTCTAGACAGATTTAACATTAGCAGCTAGAATGTAAGTTTTTATTATCTTGTGACTAGACTATATCCTTTAGGATTTCTTAGAGGAACATGTTAGGGGTAGGATGCTAATTCAGTACAGAATATTTTTGTATTTAAGCAGAGTTTTCAGAATTAATCTAAATTTGTACATTTAATCTTAATTTTGGATTTAGGAAATAGATTTTTTCAATTAAATTTTAAATTTTAATTAGATCACAGTTTGGAAACCGATTTTTTTCTTTTAAATTTTAATTAGATCACCGTTTGTGGTAAGATTTAATGTAAGAGGTAAATTTTAATGTTAAAAATTTAAGGTAATAGGTAAGCAGGTAATAAGTGCGTAATAAGTAGAATTTTATGTAGGAGGAAAGATTGAATGTTTGTATTTAAGGTAATAGGTGTGTTTGTATTTAAGGTAATAGTTGAAGTTTAATGTGTGTATTAAGGACAGTTTTTATAATTAATCTAATTTTGAATATTAAACCTTACTTTAGAATTTAGTCAATCGATTTTTTCTATAGAATTTTTAATTTTTTAGAAAAATTTCTAGGGGGTCCTAGCTCTGGCTTTTGTAGTATAATAAAATTCTACTTATTACGCATTTAAATCGATTTCCTGAATCCAAAATTAAGATTAAATATACAAATTTAGATTAATTATAAAAACTCTGCTTAAATACTTCCACATATGTACACACAAATGTGTCTGTGCATATAACTACATATACAAACAAACACACATCCATCTATATTCACATATAAATATTGTGCTCTCACATATAAATTTATGAAGACTGGATTTATATGCCTATAATTAATAGTAACACATATTTACACAAGTATACTAACAAATCTCACATATACTCAGAACATACATGCATTGATAATTTGTCCTAGATATTTAATTTTTGACATAAACAATTTGCATTTTCCTTACTGATCTTAAAACAGTACCCTTTAATTCTCTCAAATATTTTTTTTTACATCTTCCATTTGTTAAGTTTGGGTCTCACTTTTAATAAGCACATCATCTAAATATGCTTGTGCACAATCCAAACCAGTAAACATCGTATCCATGATCTTTGGAATATGCTTGGTGCTACCTTTATGGCAAAAAGAAGCCAGTTAAATTTTTATAGTCTTTTATCAGTGTTAAGTGTTTATAGTTTTGAGGACTCTTTATCTACTAGTACTTGTAAGTAAGCATCTGACAGATCCAATTTAGGAAAAAATTTAACACGATTTAATTTGGCAAAAACTTCCTCTGAACTTGGTAACAGGTAGTTATATTGTTTCAAACTTTTATTTAGCCCTGTTGAAAAATCAGCAGATATGTGGATTTTATTATTTCTTTTTTTAACGTAAAAAACTGCTGGTGATGCCCATTTAGAATAGTCTATTTTTTATATCACACATAATTTTTTCAGTCTAATTCTTTATTAATTAGTTCTAAAGTAGCAAAAGTTACACTATTTGTTGGCTTAAATATCAGTGTTACATTCCCTTTTATTTCAAATTTAGCATTTGTTCTTGTGCATATTCCTAGACCTTCTGAGAAGACTTTTGGAAAACTCCTTCTTAATTCATTCTTTTTCTTTTCAGTTACCATATTAGCACTGCAAGAGTTCAATGGTGCTTATAATAGACTGGTTAGCACCCTAAATTGGGACAAAAATTCTAAAACCTTATCAATAAACACTTTCCTATAATTAATCCTCTTATTCAATAATAATACCCTTAAATTAAGCTATTGTTGCACGAATAACCTTGAAAAAAGAATTAAAAAACACAATAACAAAGTCCTCAACAAGTATCAAATTACAAAAAACTCAATGCATTGCATTGAATACCAAATATAATAAAGAATACCAAATATAATAAAAAACTAATGCCAGCAGATGCAATTGTAGGAAATTTAAGGATTGCCCACTATATAATAATTGCTTTTCCAGTTCCCTAGTTTATCTTTGCACTATCTCTACACTATCTCTACACTTGAAAATCTTGATATTAAAATTTTTTATATCAGGTCTACTAAAAACCCATTTAAAACCCAATAATACCAGCATGTACTATCTTTCAATAATAGTTTTTATAAATACAGTACTTCATTATCCAAATACTTTTGGTGTTTAAAAGTAAAAAAGCAAAACTCCTACCGTTAAATGGAAAGTACTTACAAGGGCTCAAACTTGTAATTTCCCTCTGTGCTCCTTGTTATCTTTGTCTTAATGAGAAGTTAGAGATCATCATATTTAAGGACAAGGTTAACCTGTTAAACCAGAGAAATGAACTTACTGTTAACTGTAAACATCAATTTTTACTTTACAATATGGGTAGCAATATTATATATATATATATATATATATATATATATATATATATATATATATATATATACTTCTTTCACTGATGTCAATTGTTATTTATCCTTATTTGCTGGGTTTTTCATCTGACATGGGTTGTCAAATTAATATTTGCTAGGTATTAAATTTGACATATACTATCATACTATTTGCTAAGTATTTAATCTAACATAGATTGTCATGTTAATATTTGATAGATTTTAATCTAGCATATATCATCTGGTTAATATTTAATAAGATTTTATTATAATGTCTAATAATTATGATTCTTTAGGCACCAATCTGCCATGGTTTCTGAATTTCTTCTTAGTACCTGGGTTAAATTGCATGTATATATGTATTTTTTTCTGTTTGTTTTTATCTGTGGTTATATTTGAATGCATGGGTTTATCTATGTATGAATACATGTATGTAAGTGTACATGTGGGTTTATGTACTTGTAGGTATATTGATATATTGTTTTACATGGATATATATATATATATATATATATATATATATATATATTTATTTTCTTGTTTATGTACATATATATGTGTGAATATAATTCTGTGTTAATGCTCTTGTGTATATTTGTGTGCATTAATTGGAGTAGATAGACTAAACTATCGCCTGGTTCACACTCCACCCACATCTATTGAACAGGTGAAGAGGCTCATCCCTTGTTTCCTGTTTAGGACGCGGTTTCCGTTTTTCTCTTTTCTAATCTTCTCACTTTGTTTTGTTTTTTTAATTGGAGTAGATAGACTAAACTATCGCCCGGTTCACACTCCACCCTCATCTATTGAACAGGTGAAGAGGCTCATCCCTTGTTTTCTGTTTAGGATGCGGTTCCTGGTTTTCTCTTTTCCAATCTCTCCACTCTTATGCACATCAGTGGTGTTACCACCTTGCTCGGGGTGATATGATTAAAAAAAAAAAAAAATTTATGCTATAGTTGGCGATAAGTATATCTGCGTATGTGGTTTTATTCTGTATATGATGCTTTGTGGATTTTTAAGTCGCATGTGTATATTGTTTTTTTGCATGTGAATTTGAGTGCATATATATTTAATAATATTTATTTGTTTATGCACTACAATATGACTGTGTTCGTATTGACCTCATTTAAAACTTCTCAGGTCCACATCAGCTTATGAATTCAGTCCTGAATGTAACCAATACATAGTGTTTATAGACGTTTTCTCAACTTGGCTCTAAATCTAACAGATAAATTGACACATTGCTAAAAACAAGAATTTAAAATTTTTTTTTCGTCTTTTTGCCTTGATAAAGTCTATTACAGGACGAAAGTGTAGGTGAGTCAAATACAGTTTTCCTCTTGTCTTCTTTTCATTTAACCATCCTGTTCTTAACCTCAGACCATAACTTAGTATGTTTTTATATATACATATATATACATATATACATTCATACATACATCTATATACATACATACATATATATATATATATACATTACACACACACACACACACACACACACACACACACAACGTAGAATCCTTAGTATTTTGTAAAGTAAATTCTAACAGAGACAAACTCAAAATAGAACTCAATGTTAAAATTTATTGTTACATTTAACAGAATAATATAATCAAGAAAAAAGTTTGGATATTTTACAAATTCATGAGTAATAAATATTTCACATCCCATGTTGAAATAAATAATCTTCTGAGCTGCCCAAGCATAGAAATGAACACAACATGGGAACCAGTAATATAGAGTGCTAGAGAAAATCATTAGTGTCAAAGATTGCAATATGAGCTCTGGTAAAAAATTGTTACTGAGACAATATCTCCCAAAAATTCATGTACTGATGTCCTCAAGGATACATTGATGCAGACATTGGTTAGTTCCAGTGACTTGACCCAAAGAGTTGTGAGTTCAATACCAAGCTACAGCAGTGGTAAACAAATAACTTAGAGAGTTAAGGGAGATAACAACATGGCTACCAGAACTAATATCACATATGAAATGAGAATGATATACCCCAGTTATCGTAATAAAGGGTTTAGTTTGAAATTCCTAGCACCTGAGTGCACCAAAGTGTACAATGGCCAAAATCTTGTAATAATGGCAATAAAGATGAGGACAGTAGTCCGAAGAATGTAAATAATGTACATACATACATACATACATGTACATACATACACACATATATACATATATCCATACGCATACATACATAAATGTATATATATATATTTGCATACATACATATACATACATGCACATATATATATATATATATTTTTTATTTGAATTGTTGAAACACTTTTTAATGAATGCTCATGTTTGAGTAGATGCTCTGTTCTTTTATTACTAAACAGTGTATTTATTTAAATATCTGGTCTGAATAATCAAGAAATCTTGTTAGTAAAATATGCATCTTATATATATATATATACAGCCTTTAGGATTTCACTTGCCCGATCGACTCAGTCAATTAAAAACTTAATTGGGCAATTAAAGTTCATTGCTTTACTCGCCCATAGTTGATTAAAAACCTCGCAATGAAATGTGTCCTTTCAAATATAGAAAAAGAAAATCTGATTCCTTTTATAACCCAAAAGTATGCCACTGAAGATTTACAAATTACTTTGAATGACCTATAATGACATTATTGAAATATTGGCTTTTATTGTCCCGGTCAGTGTAAACATTCATTTAATTAACGCTTTCAGAGTGGAGCCAAAATTTCTGTCACCCAGATTAAAGACGCTCACAGATTTTTAGAAACTTGGACTGTGGGCTGTGAGATGTTGAACCACCTCAGCGTTGATAATGGCCTCAAACACTTTGCCAAAAATTGGTAGGAGGCTGACAGGGCGCTAATTAGAGGGGTCCAGGGGTTCTCCAGAATATAGGAACCACAGAGAAGGACTTCCAACAGGCAGGAAAGCAAGAAGCAGAGAGGCAGTAGTTATAGAGTTTGGAGCAGACAGAGGAGAGTTCAGGGGCACATTTCTTCAGGACAATGATTGGGATTCTGTCACCTCCACTCACTTTATGGGGGTCAAGCTTTCATATTATGTTAGAGACCAGTGAGGGGGTAATGTGGACGTCATTCAGTTGGGCCTCAGTTCTAGGTGGGAAGTCAAATACAGATACTCCAGATGAATCCAGTGTTGATTTGGTGGAGAATCTGTGAGCAAAACACTTGGCCTTGTCCACTGAAGAAGTGAGGACCTCAAATTCATTGATTAGAGGGGGCATTGAGGGCTTACTGTTTAGTACACTTTTACAAAACCACCAGTAGTCTTTGGAGCCAAACTTACAGGATGATATACACTGATTCATTCTGTCAGCAAACAGTAACTTAGCTTCATTAAGTATCTTCTTGCACTCATTATGAGCAGAGGCAAAAAGGCACTTGATATGGTCTGATGCATGGCTCTGATAAAGCCAGAAGAATTGATTTCAGTGAGTGATAGTGGCTGAGCAAGCAGGAGAGAATCGAGGGCATGAATGGGGTTTAAGTCACAACTTCCTGGCTGGGATGAAAGCATTGATGCCAGCCTAACCCAAGAGGAGACCTTGGAGACACAATCTTCAATGGGAGGACTAAAAACTTTGTTTCAAGGGATGTCATACAGGAAATCATGGAACAAGTCCCTGTCTGCTCTTTGGTAGCAATAAGATATTCTGCTGGTCTGAGGTTCCTGGGTAGAGTGGGAGTGGAAGGAGATGTTAATGAAACCACCGTATGGTCAGGGTTTCAAGAGGGCAGAGTTGCTTGACATTGCAAGAGTCAGGGATGGAAGTGAAACAAAGATCTAGCAGTGAGTCAGGTCCATTAGGGTTATTAGAGAAACGTGTGAGGAAATCCACCACTTGTGTAAGGGACTGAGTGATTGAAAAGTTCATGGTATGGACACCAGCAGGATCTGTGACAGAGTTTTTGAGTTACTTGGTGTGGTGGGCATTAAAGTCTCCAAACACTAATATATAGGCAAACAGATGAGAAGAAATGGCCTTATCAATATTATTCAAGATGCTGTGAAGTACTAAACAGTTGGGAGAGATGAGGGTGAGTGGTAGAAAAAGAAAAGATAGCTAAACAAGCTTAATCGGGAGAGACGGAAACACATGTAAGAATGATCTAGAGATTCAAGAGAGATCACTCTAGCTAGAGGGAGATGTTCACTGACATAAACACCAAGTATATAGACATTGGAGTCCTTCCTGAAGAGGGGAAGGTAACCAGAGACGTAGAACTCAGATGAGGGGATAGAAGGTTCAAGGTTAGTTTCACAGAGAATTAATAGATTTGTTTATACTACATTGAGTACTGTTTTATTATCACATAAATAATATTTGTATACATGTGTGTATCCCAATATGTATATTTATTAATTCACATATATATATATATATATGGAATGAACAAGTATATGAGCAGACCTTTCTTTTTGGTGAATGAATTAATGACTCAAGTTCTTGATAGAGGCCAAAAAAGCAAAAGAGAAAGGGAAGAAAAGATAGAATGCTAAAGGAAGCATCAAACAAGTACAGAAATTAAATTATCTGTAAGTGTTCTAAAGGAAGACAGAAAGTGCAACACTGAAATCCAGAGATGTATTTGGATGGCCAAAGATACATTCCAAAAGCTAAGCAAAGTATTAGAGCCAAAAAAATGAACTCCATTAGAAACAAAGATGAGGGTACTGAACTGTTATGTAATATCAGTTCTCCTGTATGGCAGTAAATGTTGGACCTCCTCACAGATGACAGAGAGACTTGATAAAACAGAAATGTAAATCCACAGAAGGATGTTGAGGATACCATGGACTGAGCATGTGAGCAACAACAAAGTTCCAGAAACAATGGAAACAAAAAGCATACATACTTAACATCAGGAAGAGATAGTAGTAATTACTGGGGTACATAATGAGGAAAGAAGGCTTGGAAAAATCTGACACAGGACAGAGGAAGAGAGCACATAACATACTTGATGAGCTTAAGTAAATGGATGGCAGAACAGAGTTTAGGAAAAATAATGAAAAGACAAAATTTATTAAGAACAACAAAGGACAGGAAATTGTGGAGTGCCATGATTGTCTATGCTCTGAGAGAATACGGCGTATAAAGAAGTAGAAGAAAATCAACTGATATCCACAGAGAATAAATATCAGCAATTAATGTAAGAGCAGAAATACAGGAGGCCAGGAAAGTGCCAGCTGCTTCCCCAAAGGAAAAAAAGATAGAAAAAAAGGATTAACTAAAGACAAAGAAAAATAGAGAGAAAAGGAAAGCTATTTATTAGAAATAAAATCCTTTCTTCCCACCTTTCCTTTTATTTTTTTCTTTACTATATTGTCAACCAAAAATCTATTATAGATTGTGTAAGTGCTAAGAGGAAGGTGGGTAAGATGATGACAAAACCTAAGTAAATTTCTCCAATGTAAATATTTCCATAACCATCTTACTTAACTCCCTTCTGCTCAGGCAGATGTGCTTATACCTACAGTGGGTATGTTAGAGAGATATTTACTTTTCTTAGTGTCTCACAGGATGAACAGTATGAAAATGGGGGTAGTAATTTTCCAGGTAAGAAAGGCCTGCTTAATTTGAAATGCAAATTGTCTCTGCCTTTTGATATTTGCAAAGTTTACTGCAAGACCAGGTAGGAAGATTTGAATGGACAAATTGTATTGTATTAATCACCTCATATTGAAAAGTGAAAATAAGCATTTTAAATTCTCTCTTATCACACACACACAAATTTTATTATGCAAGTCAAATCCAAGAGAAATATATTCAAATCATGGAATATTTCCCATATTTAAATAAATTATTTTATTTTATATATTAAGCTTCTTCAACATTCTGTAACTTTCAATCATTAATTTTGTTTATTTTTTACCGTTTTGACTTTAAAATGAAGCAATTTTTATTGCTTCACAGATGTCCTTTCCTTGAATATTGTTTTTCTTTCTTATATTATTCCTTTTTTTCTTAAAGATTACATATTTTCTATTGGCTCAATATCTAGAGAAGCTAGCAAATCATTCCACTAATTTAGTGTCTTTAAAACTTTCTTTTTTTTTTTACTTATTTATATAATTTGCTTTTTGGTGCGTAGTTGAAAGAAGTATGCATATTTTTTTTCTTTCTTTTAAATGCTTGTTTTTACTTTTCGTAAGAGAGGAGCAAATATAGAATAATATTTTTCCAAATACTAAAGATTATCCCGCAGTAGGTTGCCATTACTTTCTGTGGTAGACTGGCTGCCAGCTAAGGCTAGAGAACATAATCTGTCTTGTTATTTAACCCATAAATGGAGGGAAGAGATGGATTAATACCCTTCCCATGGTTATTTACACGTAAGTAAATGCAGGGAATTCAACTGGAATTTGAACTCAGCTCCCTGATTTCACGTTCCGAGCCAGAACTCTTCAAAAATTAAATGCAATGCCAATCTTTATCTTTTTTTCTTCTTAATTTCTATTCTATTTTATTGTTCTTTCTTATTAATGCTTGTTTTTTTTTTACCTCACATTCTTGCATCTTAGTAGTTTTATTATAGTCTTGCTTGGAGTGAAATTATATATATAAAGTTACAAGCTTAGTAATTATGCATAAACATATGAGAGATGCTTTTGGGCTGACCATAGGATTCATGTGTGCTACTTACTTCATCAGACCATGAAACTCAACATGATACTGTATTATAAGTTGATGTTGGTTTTATAATGGTTTGCTTATTTTCATACTTCATGTGTTGGGTCAACCTGTCATCGACTGGTGACCAATATGTTGCACTGCTTAATGACCACTTGCCCCCATTCATGAAACAAAACAACAATAGATTATTACAGCATTATTGGGCCCAAGTTATCCAGAAGGATTCTGAAGATTTCTAACAAATGTTGTGGCTACCACAATTTAACTAATCTAATTGAGCATTTATAGAACCGGGTGGGTAAGTTTATTCACATATAAGATGTGGAATCTGTGGAGAACAACTGAAATGGCATGATTCAACATCTTTCCAGTGGTCTTCTGATCACTTGTGGAATTAATGCCATGTCTAGTTGTTGCACTTTGTTGGGATACAGGAGATATTGCATAATAATAGGCATCTATCCTATGACTTTTGGGATGCCTGTAATTTCATAACTGTTTTTATTTAAAATATTACAATGACTTATTTGGTGGAGTGAGGTTTTATTATGCAACTCAAGAATTTTATGATATATTGTAAATGAATATACAAAATAGTATAGTTACTGATATTTGTTAAATTTAACTAGAGATTGAATTTTTCATAGAAATATTCAACAAACATAACTTAAAAGATATCAGTAGAAAAGTGGAGTAATATTTTGGGGTAATAAAATTATACATGTAAGTTGTAGCATTAAGATAACTTCAGAGAATTATTGTAAGATTTTGGACAAGATGCTTTTTGAGTTATACAGGATACAGTCAAAAAAATTTAATCTAAAGTGTATATTCATGTATGTTATGAATGCAGATAGCCACACACACCTACACACATATAAAGATTGGTCTGGAGTGGCAACAGGGAATAGTCACATGGGAGCCTAGAGTCAGTTTTGGGATAGCAGGTCAAAAGGTGACTGACCCAGATACCCTTAGTAACAGGTGTCTAGACAGGAACTAGACAGGGACCAGACATGAGGTCATGAAGCAGCTGGAGCTAAAGTTCACGCCAAACACAAGTCACTAGGAAGCCAGAGATTTGAAATCAGTTGCGGACTAGACTTTGAATGGACAAGTCACAATTGCTGAGTGCTGATAACTTATGAATGAAAAAAGAGAAACGCATTTGTGATAATGACGTAGTTTGACCAGTTCATCTTAAGCAATCCGGATAAGAAATATAAGTGTATATATTTTTTATTTGTTAAAATAAGAAGAAGACTAAGCCGAATCATTTAAAGAAAGAAAGAAAGAAAGGTAGTGACGCAGAGAAGATAACGTTCGGATAAAGAGCCAGTGAAGCGAAGAAATTGCAGAGATATTTGTATTCTGAAAATACAACAATTGTTTGAAGAAAAAGTAAAGAAGATTGCAGATATATTTATTGTAACCTGGGCAGTGTTTGAATCCGAGTTTGTATAAGGAAGAAGAAAGAAAGAAAGATCCTGAAAATACAACATTCGTTTGAAGATTGTTGATACATTTATTACAACCGGGTAGTGTTTGAATCCGAATTTGTGCAAAAAAGAAGAAAGAAAGAAAGAAAAAAGAAAGAGAGAAAAGAAAAGACAGTAAAACTAAAAGAGAAGAAACTGACATAAAGATAAGTTATTATATTCTTGGGCTTGTGTTCTAAGAAAATACACACACTTTCATGAATATTATGTTATTGCAAACACCATGCCATATGTCTAAATAATATGATATGAATCCTCCCCATTTTTATTTATGTGTTAATCTTCTGCATTCGTATTCGTTCATATTCTTTCATATTCGTTCGTATTTGTCGTAATTTGTTATTTCGACTAATTTGGTATCCGAATAAGTTTTGAGATTCAGGTCATTGGACATTACTCATATATATATTTTTTTATTTTAATATTTTGTTCACATATTAAAATTTTTATAGCAAAAATCATTTCGCCTTGAATTATTTCGCCTTGGTCAGTGCATGTGTTGATAAAGAAGCGAACCTGGGAAGATTACAGTTCGATTATATCAATAGAACAGTAATCTTATTTTTTTGTTTTTGTTTTTGTTTATTATTGCCCATTTGTCATGATCTATGAGAGATAACTTGTATCTGTCCATAGATGTGGAAAATGTAGATATCCCTGAATCGGCGCGTAATTATATTAATGATTATCGTCGAGGAAGGCATATGACAACGTAAGACATTGTTCCTTAATATTTTGTCATGCTGACTATTCCCTACCTTGCCAAAAAGAAGCCTCAAAAATACTAAATCAATGACTCCTAACCACTCCAGATATTAATCCAACAAAAAACAAGGTGCATATCCTAAAAGAAAACAGTATTCAAGGAAATAATATATGTGAAAAAAAAAAAATTTAAAAGAGCGGCAAGTAATATTATAGTCAAAACAGAAGTAAACAAAATCAATGGTTGAAAGACCAATGAAGATTATAAAATATCAACAAGCCTATATGAGCATGTAAAATAATAAAATAATTATTTATAAATAAAGAATTATGCTTCACTTAATTTGTTTACATAACAAAATGATAAACTCCAAAACAAGTTAATGTCAATATTTTAAAAAACTGACTTATATAATAATATTTGACTTAATGTAGATAGTTATTTTATGAATTGAAGGGTCATGAACATTCCAAAATTTGTTCAGATGATTGTTTATGCTGTTAATATTGTTAGCACGTTTTGGCCCAACTATTTTGCAACATTTTTCAAATATAAATATGAAACTTTTGTGTTCGAAATTAATTACTATAACATGTTGGAAATTATACAAATGTAATGGGTCTCCTCATTGGATGATGAATCCACCACATTGTTTTAAAACAATCCTGTTGATTGGCTGAATTAAGCCGACCTCGTTTTGAACTTTTGGCGGGCTTAGAACGGAAGGGAAGATTTCCGGTCTCTTTGGTTAGCCGGCTCCGACAGAGCACGGTCGCATTTTAGCACCGCTCCTATCTTTTACGTTGCCGCGGGGCCTTCAGTGGGCGCCCTCATGTCTCTATTTCCCGAGACAGTTATACCAATCAAGGTATTTCATTAGGCTAATGCCTTATCATTTTATTCAGAGAGACTTTCTCCAAATCCATCGTACCCTTTGAGGTATCCTTTTTGGGCAATTGCCTTACTTGTTCGAGAAAACTTCTCAAAGAATTCATCATGGCGAGTACATCGACCCCCCTTCGACCGAATGGAAACTGCTGTATGAATCAGACCTCAGAAGATTAATTCCTGATCGTCGCGGAATTTGCAGCTCCATACGTGAACTTCACCCCCTTCCAAGAAGAGGCCGAACCCCCCCCCCTCAAGTCTTCGGAAGGAAGCTAACTACTGCCTCGAAAAGAGACTATACCAAGCTAAGCAGTAGCTGCAAAATCAACTTATTTTGCAAGACTAATAAACTTGTTGTTCAACCCAGGTATGTCTTGTTATGTTTGTTGATTTCCAAACCACTGCTTGAGCTCTGAGTTATGTGTGAATAATTTCTCACAAACAATTATCATTTCTGTTTACTCTCTTGTTTTGTGAATGAAGAGTCATTTCTTTCTTTTTTTATGGAGGATACATCTGAAGAAAACTGTAGAATGAGCCAAGTGGAATGTTGTGATAACAGCATCAACAGCAGAAAGAATAAGGACAATTGTCTGAAAAATTCTTGAAAGTTAGATGGGTATAAAACAGACAGATAAAGATATTTAGATGGGTAGGTATACTTTTCTTAAACATTTAAAAAGGTAATAAAGCCACTAAAGCACTGTGGGTTTTACTAAGTATGAAAGAATATAAGAAAAAGAAAAACATTAAGAAGCAAGAACAATAAAAGAATAAGAATTTGTGACTGCACACATAGACTATCAAGAAAATACTTGTACCAATAAAAAGTGCATATAAAAAAGAAAAATTGAGAAGTATAAGCAGTCAATTGTTGATACCCCCTGATGGGTGGATAGAGTGATTCCCAGAAGATCCATTTACAAAACTCCAGAGTCAGGATACTGAAGGTATTATCAATCACTAAGCGACAAACTTTTTGTACTCATTCTATATATTTACTTATTTTAGTTTGGTTTAAGTCTATCACTGTGCTTAATTCAATGAAGATCAAAATAATTTGTAATGATTTGCAAGATGATCTACTAATTATTGCTCTAATATTTATTTAGTCAGACACAGATTTTTCAGGCTACTGACTTTTGTTTTTAAGCTGTCAACTACAAGCATTGACAGAAAAAGTTACACTTAACAAAACATATCATTGAGGTTAAACAGTCATAATCCTGCTCATGAGCATTTAACTTCAGTGATATGTTATGTTAAGTGTAACTTGAGTGTAAAACACCCAATGTATTAAGATTTTATGACCAAATTGTAGACAGTTTGTGTATGTGCATATGCGGAAGTGTTTGTTTGCACCAAGTATGTTTATGCATGTTCTTAAGAAAGTCATGTGTGTACAGGTAAACAAGTATATATATATATATATATTGTAAGAATTATTTTGGTTAGAAGGGGGATTTATTTCAGGTGGTACTTTTTAAACTTGCACCAACCCTTGATTTCATTTGGTCGTCCCCCTTTGGGAAGCAGCAGGCGTTGTGGGTTAATAGCAGAGCCGCTTTCGGTGTACCCTCACTGCTGACCAATCACAGGACATGAACTTGATGAGGGAACAGGAAGATTTCCCCCAAGAGACTTGCACCAGCCAGCAAAGAACACTAGCAGTCAGCAAAACTGGGCTCAGAGGCAGAGACAGTGGTAGCAGCACTGGGCACAGGAAGGAGGTCAGACTTTTTGCTGCGGTGTGACTGTGTGATGCGAAACCAGCTTTGTTTTTCCCCTACATTTAGAGGGGTCATTAGTTGTCACTCATCTTCAAACAGCCAAAGTGTGTTTTATCCCCTTAATAACGGGATATAATAGTTGAAGTATTTTTTGCGGTGTAGAGAACCTACACTTGCCTGGCTATTGTTGGTTATCTCATTAACCAAATTGAATCACCTAATTGTGGCTTCAGGAGTCCCTTTTTAACCCCATATTAACAGGATATAATTGATGAATTATTTTTTGCGATGTAGAAAACCTACACTTGCCTGGCTAGTCGTTGGTTATCCCATTAACCAAATTGAATTGCCTAATAGTGGCTTCTGAAGTCCCTAAAATATTTGACTCCATCTAAAATGTTACTGCATTTGAGAAACCCTTCAAGTGCTGTTACCCTAAAGAAGAAGAAGAAGAAGAAGAAGAAAGCATTGGCTTAACAAGTCCCTGGAGAAAGAAGCTTTCAGCTACGGGAACCCTGAATTCTCCGCCTCCCACTAATTCGAATATAAGAGAACAACTATTGGCTTACTAATATACATAGAAACAGCAAAGGACTGGATGATACAATTAGTTAAACAACATGAAAACAGAAAGAAAAAATATTCAATAATGAAACAAGATTTACATTTTGTAGATTCTGCAGAAAAGCAAAACATAAACTAAGAACCAACTATTGCAGCAAAAATTATGAAAAATATAGTCAAGGATAAAGCTCTTGAACAGAGAAAACACGCTGACAAGACAAACCTCTGCATGACCAATGTCCAGAGCATGCTAATAAATCCAATGTTGATAAAGTTAATACTCATCGATGGTTATGTGCATCTGGCTTAAAGTCTGAAACTGAAGGCTTTATTCTTGCAGCGCAAGACCAAAGTCTTTTCACTAGGAATTTGCAGGCAAATATTATACATAATAATGTGGATCCAAAATGCAGGTTCTGTGATAAATCCCAAGAAACAATAGACCATCTAATCTCAGGATGTTCTGGACTTGCCCCAAATGAATATAAAAATCATTACGATAGAGTGGGGCAATATTTACATGGGACAATGTGCAAACACTATGGAAAATATGTAAACAAACACTGGTATGAACATCACCCTGCACCAGTTACAGAAATAGAAGATGTCACCATTCTATGGGATTACACCATTTACACAGACAACAAAATTGAAGCAAATAGGCCGGACATTATTGTTAAAAACCAGAAAGAAAAATCTTGCCTATTAATAAATATGGTTTTTCCAAGGAATTCAAAAAACTGTTGAAATATAAAGTCCTGGAAATTGAAATAGAAAAACTGTGGAAATTGAAAACAAGTGATAGAAGGTGCACTTGGAATGATAAAAAAATGGAACAAAGCAACACATTGAAAGAATATGTATGTATGTAGATGGTAGGCAGAATGTCTGTGATTAGTGTCAGGAAGGAGATGATAGTGAAGAATAAAGCAAACCCAGTTTTCATATTGATATCTGTTTAGCAACTCTTCTAATTTCAAGCTATACAGGGTAGAGTACCCTAAAGGCAAACACAGAGAAAAAAAATAAGACCATCATCTCCAACAATGATAATTAGCTACAGCCATAGAAACTCTACAGGTGCTGATAACAAAGGTAAATCTGTTGCTTCTGCTTTTTTCTCATCCTCTGCTGTATCTTCTCATTCTCTTCCTTATCCTTCAATCTTCACTGGTAATCCATGTTTTTAATGAAATTTCATACAAACATGAATCAATTGTATATGCAAACTACTGAATATGGAATGCACAAATATTTTCTACTGTATCTTCTCTTTTTATCTTTCTTTTTTGATATCTCTTGATAAAGAATTTTGATGCCTTTGCATACTGACTTACTTTCCAATTGTTTGTTCTTTGTCACTTGATAACCAACCAGCAAGCCTGTTTCATGATGTCTTTTATTCATCACAATCCATTCCTTCTCTCTTTCTCTCTCATATATTAGGACCTTGAATAAGTTCTTGCTGATTTCTAATGAAAAGTAATCTTTTATTAACAAAAATTAAGAAACATGTCACTGAAAACATGTCCATTGCTAGCTAATACTTTTTCCCATTTTTCTAGCAGCATTTGAATTCCATGTCAAAAACACGTCTTTTGAGCATCTCCATAATGAAAGTGCTGCTCAGCCAGACCATGTGTCATCAATCAGAACAAGTGATAATTAGATGGGGCAATGTCTCGTGATAAAGTGGGTAGGGTAGGACTTCCCATTTAAGCGTTTCAAAGTATATTTTCACCCATTTTGCAACATGTGGCCTAGTATTATCATGTTGCAAAATCACTTTGTACTGTCTCTGCTCATATAGAAACAGTTTTTTCTTCAATGCTCAGTTCAAACACATCAACTGAAGTTGATAGCAATCTCTTGGGATGGTTTCGGTCAGCTTGAGCGAATCATACTGAACTACATCCAGCTGATCCCAGAAGCTTCAAACCATGGATATTCGGCTTTGACACTGATATTGATTCATGGACAGGCTTACTCCTTGATCTTCTACACTTAGGGTTATCGTAGTGTATCCGCTTTTCATTGCCGATCACAATACAATGCAAAAAACTTTTCTTTTTCTATTATTGAATCAGCTGTTCACATGTGACAAGATGCCGTTCAACATGTTTTAGCTTCAACTCATACAGCACCCAATGTTCTTGCTTTCGAATCATTCCTAATGATTTCAAACATTTCAAAATTATTGTGTGATCAACTCCTAATGATCCTGCAAGTTCAGCTCGTGCCTGACATGAGTCTTCAAGCAGTAATGTCTCCAATTCTTTGTCTTCAAACTTTTTTTGGTACAGCAGAGCATTCTTTATCTTCAATATCTAAACCAAACTTTACATGTTGTTTCCAACAGAGCATAATCACTATAAGTCTCAACAAGAATTCTGTATGCTGCAGAGTTCTTTTGAATAAAGTAGTGCAGTAAAATTCCCCACAAATTCACTTTCTTTGACACAATGTCAGACATGTTTAACACTATAAAAAACAGATTAGTTTACACTTCAGCAAAATGACATGCACTGAATTTCAAGCTTGCTTATAATACTTCCTTCCTGATAGATGCATTACCATATGAAACTACATGCACACAGTTCTGGGAAAAACAGCAAGAACTTATTCAAAGTAACAATATATATATATATATATATATATATATATTCTTTTGCTTTTCCCCACTCTTTCTCTCCATACATATAGTGAGAGAGATAGAGAGAAAGATTGATTTTCCTTTTCATTTGATTTTCTTTTCATTTATCTCTTTGTCACCTCTTACTTTTCTTCCCTCCCACCCTCTCTTCTCTGTTCTTTTTTATCTTCTCCATTTTCTCACTTTCCCCAATCCATTCCTGCTTAATATTATTATGTCTTTCTCTTGATCAGAACACATAAATGATTCTTTTTCATAAGGGTCAGGGATCAGGCAGATAATCAATTCTGATCTGGGATACAAATGCATAGTAGTTTTACATACAAACACACAGATTAAGAGCAGCAATGATAATTGGACACACTGTAAGGGCTAAACTAGTTGCATATTTCCTATATCTATAAATAAAACTAAAATTGGCAAAATTTTAATAAGGAAAATAAATTATACAAAATTTTCAATAGAAATAATGTAAAACTAAGTTATTCCTGCATGCCGAATATTGGAAAACTTATTAATGGATTTAATAAAGCTAAACTTATGGATAAAACTAATGTAGTTAAGACTACTTGTAATTGTAGAAATAAAAACAATTGTCCTCTCTATGGCAAATGCCAACAAGATTGTGTCATTTACCAGGTGATAATTTATAAAGGCATAGAAGATCTGGAACCCAAAGTATACATAGGTGCAACTCAGGACAGTTTTAAAAAACGATATTATAACCATACCAGTAGTTATAAAAATGAAAGATATATGCACAGCACTATTCTGTCCACTTATGTATGGTCAATTAAACAAGAATTAAATATTGACCCCATTTTAAAATGGGAAATATTAAAAAGGTGTACAAAATTCAAACCAGGCCAAAAATTTTGTATATTGTGTGGGAAAGAAAAATTAGCTATAGCATCTTTTGAACCTACATACAGTTTGTTGAATTCTAAATCTGAAATTCTAAATAAGTGTAAACATAGGAAATCTTAGCTTTTAAATTAGGATGTAAGTTTACTTTATTTTTTTCTTTTTGCATTGTTGTTGTTGGTATGTTTAGGTTGCTTTCTTTGCTTGTTGGCGGTTTTTTTTTTTTCTGAATAAAATTTTTTCCCCCACTTTTGCGTTTGGTGTCTTCTTAGTTTTGATCACGTGGGTTTGAGTTCCCGATATCTTGTCGTTTTTAGTATCCTCTTTAGCCAGTCTTCCCTGAAGATCCGGTTAGGTGAAACCTAGGTAGGTTTGTTGGCTCTTTAGATTATCTATTTTGTCTGCTCTGCTTACGTATTGAGCACTTTTTTGTTATAGATTACTCATCTTGGGTTTTTTTCTTTAGGCTACATACTTTGACTGATGTTCACATGCTTAGCTCTTTCTTTTTTTACATCCATTTTTTCCTCAGAGGGTTTTTCGAAATGAGTATAGTGATAAATTTACATTTTTATATATATATATATATATATATATATATATATCTATATATATATATATCAATGGTTGGTGTTCAAGGTCAAGTAAAAAACAGAATTTTGAATGTTGATTTTCAAAGCAAGCACATTTTTTCAATTTATATTTGTTTCATGCTTTATTAATCTGAGATTAGTAAATATTACTCAGACAATAATAAAATACTTTGAGATTTAAGAGATGTTAAAGGAAGAGCCATGAGGTGATGGGAATATTTTAAAAAGAAAAATAGAGAATTAGAAATGTGTTGTATGACACCAACTTTTCCCTATGTGGACTTACTAATACAGAGAACTATATATAGTTAGCACTGCATTCACAGCATCTTATTCTGGAAATTAATAATGTCTTACTAATCTCTGTCTATCCACTTATTGTACTCTCCATTGCAATAACACACACTTCTTTCCATCTACTATCTGTTGGTCATTCTTTACTATTGAGTAACAACCTCATATATTGTAACCCTTTATTAAGGATACAACAAAATAAGAGAAATAGAACAGAAAAGAATAAAAAGAGAATGATAAAAACCTGATATTCAAACTACAGATAGTACTCGTTTTCAGTAAGAAACTATTGTTTCTTAAAAGGAAAATGTCAATAAAATTAGAAATGTTTTTGTTTAGAAATTGCAATTTCAGGTGATGTCATGGAGCTGATGACCCACAAAAATGATTTGTAATATTCTTATATCTTCAGAAATTAAAGACCCACCAACAACTATCATTAATTTATTACTAATTTTACCTCATCTTATAATCTTTGCTTTTCATTGCCTCACTCTGGGCCAATATGCTCATCATTATGATAATTATTTTATTACAAGATTTACTTATTTATGGAATTTGTTTTTTATGTCTCAACTAGTTTTTTTTTCCAAGTGGGGGGGATTAATCAATTCATCCCCAAGCAAAGAAATAAAACCATTAAGATACAAGAGGTTACTCAGCGCTAGAGTATCTGAGAAAAACAAAATATCATTAAGGAGAAGGAGAAAGAATGATAAAAGAACAGGAATTATAAAAAGAGAAGATAATCGTTGACATTGCATTTAAATTTCTCAAAATCAAAGTTGATTGGAAAGCAAGAAGCTAGAACTGTGCAAGAGAACAAACTGTTAGCATAGAACTTACAGTTGCATCTCGCCATTTCAAATGTAAAAAAAATGAGACCTTGTTGCCAATCTAGTACTGCATTTATAAAGCTAAAATTCCAAGTCAGGACCAATAATATTTCAGATTCTTCATTGGATTTTATCTAGAATCTCTAAATATATAGTAGAAGCACCAGACCTGATACACTCACGAATATTAAAATTTCAAGTGCAGATACCAAAATAAGAATTGATGCAATAAAAGGAAAGAAGTGACAGCTGATCTCTCTGTATGATAAGAATTCTTGATAAAAATGGGCAAAGAGATTGGCCCATAGAAATGAATTCTTATTTAGAATTTGTAAGCTAAACTAAGAATATCAACATATAACATTTGTCTGGAAACAAGAACATAATGAGAAGCACCTTGGCAATATGCTGAAAATGTAAAGTGTACACTGAATATATAATACCAACAATGACATACACGTGGAAACTATTAAAGCAAATTTAGAAGTGTGGAAAGAGCAATGCTAAGGATAGCAATAAAAGAGACACAGAACAAAATAGATTAGAGAATAGAAGAGTGCAAGATAAAAAAATACAGAATGATTACATGACAAAAATGAAGGTTAGTGGAAATATATTACAAAAAGAACAAATAATAAACAGTGCAAAATGTAAAATATTGTTGGTAGGTAAAAGAATAGCATAATCAAAACCTTTCACATAAGAAGTTTGGAAAGGGTATTTTCTATCAGGCTTATATATATATATATATATATATATATATATATATGGATTAGAAATTGACAGAATGAATGGATAATGAACAAATATGAAACATCTATAAATCTAATGTTTCACTTTTATTTAAGCTTAATCAGAAATATCTGGTATTTTTATTTTCGTGTTGCTTGTTTTTTTATTGGTTAAGCAGGCCTCACCTGTATCTGTTCTGCCAAGTAGCATTTGAGTGTATAATTATTTGTATTTGTGAATCACAATTCTAGTTTGTTTACTCAGATGCACAAACATGCTTACTCATTATGAACCAAAAACTGCATAGACCCACTAGAATTGTGGATTATACACATCAACACTGCTTGACAGAACAGATACAGTGAGGCCTGCTTAACCAATGGAATATAAACAATAAAAAAATAAAAATACTAGAATTTTCTTTTCTTCTCCACATTTCGTTTTCTAATGAAGTTTTAAAAAATGAAACATGTTAAATTTATAAATGTTTCCTATTTGTTTGAGGTCTTTGTCACTTGCCAACGCCCACACTTTGTTAAACATTGTGATATTGCCAGTAAAAAAGACAGTTTGTCAAAGAATACAAGTTTTTCATTAGTATTACTTAAATACAAAATGGACAGACTTTATACAAATACACCTCTCTCTTTCTCACACAGTCACACACATATACAGGGTGTGATGGGTAAATTGCTGCCATTTTATATTTTTACTTTTGCATGTTTGTTTGTATTGTTTGTTTTTGATTTTGTTGACTGCACAGTATAAGATCAATTGGGCAACATCTATGAGAAAAAGAACATTCTGACACAATTTACTCCACCAGAAATTTGGAAGCGGTATGCTATACTGCTTGGAATTCGCAATGGATTCACCAATACAGACATTTCTAAGTGTTTGGGTGTCAATCTGAGAACAGTGAAGAGGATTCAGAAAGAGTTGGATGAGTCTAATGGTGATTACAAAGGTATGGCAGCTCAGAAAACTGACTCTGATCTGTCTGATAAGAAAAGAACTCCTGAATTCATTAGTGAGGGCTTCACTCAACACAGAGACCTAGATCAAGTAGCTTGAGGAGGAAGTGCTGCTCTGAGTCAAAAAGGTGGCTTTGGAAAAACTCTATGTCTGATAACAGGACTCTACACCTTACTACACAAGCAAGAAAACCCAGTCATCACTGTCAGACAATTTCTGCGACCACATCACCCCTTATATTTGGCCCTCTAACTCAACCCCTTTGATTATTATGTGTGAAGCAGAGTTTAATGAGAAGACAAGGATTATGGCAGCATACACAAACAATTATAAAGTTATAAGTTTATAAAGCATAAAACATAGAAGTTATACATATATATATATATATATATATATATGAGCTGTGATACAGTGAAACAGGCTTGTATGTGGATGACTAATATATATATATATATATATATATATATATATATATATATATATATATGTATGTATGTATGTATGTATATGAAATAAAACAAAAATTTCGATATTTAAATCTGTTGAATAGCCATTTCTACGAGGAAATCCTTGCTTCTTCAGCAACAGTGAAACAAAAATTTTATTTGCTCAAATTCAAATGACAAAAGATTTTATACCGGTAGAAGTAAAAAAAAAATCATCCATTCACAGGAAAATAAAATGGGGTGGGATTAACAATTTTCAAATTTAAGGAAGTAAAGGGGAAAGCAGACAGATACCTATGTTTCATATTAGAAGACATACCCCTCCTCCTTACTTGAGTTGAGAGTTTAAAAGTTGAAATTTAGCCATGTTAGAGGAATAGAAGTGGTAGGGGGAACAAAAAGAAAAAAGGTAAAAAGGGGAAGGGGAAGTAAGCTAAGAAAAAATTATACCCATAGAAACAAAAGAAAACTGCTACCATCAATGTTGAAAAAAACATTAAAAAATTTACCCATGAGATTTTAGTTTAAATAAATAATGACTGGGACAAATTTTATAGAAAAAATTTAAATATAAATCTTAAATTTTAAATAAAAAAAAAGGGTTCTTCAAGGGTAGAACTCAAAAGAATTCATTACTACAAGTACACACACACACACACACATACACACACACACATTCCCGAACATAATTTACTTAAAAATCTAAAGGAAATTTGCAATTCATGAGTTAAATTTAATTTTAATTATTTTTAAAAACTTAAGAAACTAAATTTAAGGCAGCTTAGTATCAAAGGAATGCAATTATTATCTATATTTATTGTAAGGGCTCTGCTAAAAATTAACCAAAATTAATCTTTTTGTGTAAAAGGTAATATAGATTTAGCATTAAAAATAAAAATTTAAATATACATATACAATTATAACAAGGTGCATGGAAGTTATATGAGTAATAGAGTCATGGAAAAACAAAATAGAAATAAGAATTGTTGCAAAAACAAAACAAAATATTATAAAGGTGCAGGAAAAATGAGGGCTGAAGAGTTAGTCTACAGGTTCTTACATGTTAAATAGTAGATATTTAGATAGAAACAGGAAGAAGGAAGGTATCTATAAGGCTGGGATTAGTATTTGGTAGTGGGGTCTAAATTTACTAGCTTAAAAAAAACGTTTAATTTACTAAATTCATAAATTAAGTTTAAAACTTAAATCTTAAGTTTTAAAATTCACAAATTTCGACTTATGGCAGCATTTGCTTATGAATTCTTCATGTAAATTTAAAAGTAGGTGTTTTTTATTATTTTCATTTTTTCCTCTAAACATAGATTGCACCTATCGTGAAATTTTCTGAGAGTACAGGCTGAGCCTATCAGTTTCAAACTAACTATAGGATTTAGCCCTTCTTCCTTCATTTCCAAAATCTTTGGGAAAGGGCTGTTTGATATTTTTGATTTAGGTTGGAAAAGACTACCTATGGTTATAATGTCAATACATGTCTGGTAATTTATTCTATTGTTGGTTGGTGAGATTTGAGCTTCGTAGATTACCTGGGTGGATTTATACTTGCTTTCCACTGGACAGATACTCACAGAGCTACAATTACAATCATTAGAAATTCCCGACTTTGAATTGGTATTATATAAATTCTTTAGAATCTGATTATTGGGTGAATTAATAATATCATCCATATTTGGAGTACAGGAATACCTAATTTTTAATGTGTTCCTATTAAAGATTTTATATAGAGTTTTGTTGCTATTGAAATGTTTATTTATTAGCTTGAGAAAATATTTTCCTATATTAATATTAGTTAGTCTAGAGTATGGGGGATTAAACCATATCACCTTCCTTTTCCTACATTTATTTTTATTTTTGGTATTAGATAGTTTAGGGTTAATAGTTGGTTTTACATACATTAATTTATTTTTGTATCTGCTCATCTGAAGAGCCTTGTTGTAAAGTTCTTTATTTTCATTGAAAGTTTTGTTGGATGATAAACAGTTAATTCTAGTATTTACGATGTTGGGTATCTGTTTTAAAATAGTTTTTGGGTGATCAGATGAGATATTAATGTAAGTAGTGAAACTATTTTCCTTGAATTAAGGCTGGTGGGAGTCATCATTTAGGTTAATATCTAAGTAGTTAACTATTTTAAGATTGGAAGAAACTTCAACTTTAAAACCAAGAAAATTTAGGGCTCTAATGATCTTTTATGGATTCTATTCGTTAAAGGTCCATTGCTATTGAGGATAAACATTAGACCATCATCACGATATAATCCAATTTGTTTGTGGTCCAAAATTTTACTTAATATGTCTAAAATATAGATTCCTACAAGATCTGGGCCAAATCATATGGATGGATGATTTTTTTTTGACTTCTACCAGTATAAAATCTTTTGTCGTTTGAATTTGAGCAAATAAAATTTTTGTTTTGCTGTTGCTGAAGAAGCGAGGATTTCCTCGTAGAAATGGCTATTCAACGGATTTAAATATCGAAATTTTTGTTTTACTTTTTATATTTGGCTCCGTAAATAGAATATAATATTTGCATCGAGCCCTCCACCTTGATCAATTTTAATACTAATGAAATTAATATTAATTAGGATTGGGTTTTTGGGAATTACCTACCTGATCATCCTTTTGGATTTAAAATATATATTTATGTGAGCCGAAAGCTTAGACCCGATAAAAAATTCAACAAATACTGATTTTTTGTTGTCTTTCAACGACATCACCATCATGTATATCAGACGGTATGAACGGATCCTACACAAAATTAATAGACAAAACTTGTCTATATTATTCAATGAAACCTGCATTAATGAAAAAATGCTGCCAAAATACACACAATTTAAATTACATGATCCAGCAGCCCAACACACCATCACCACCTTGAAATATAAAAGGCAAATTGAAATAGCGAAAGAAAATCTTGACACATTATACAAGAACAAACATGACCTCTACAACAAACTGAAAGATATAACTACCTCAAACCAACTAGAAGAAATAATACTCAGACTATCCAAAATCACTGCAAAATCTGAAGTTGAACACCGTGCTAAAATTGTCAAAAAACTTAATTCACTATACAATGGCACGATCACTCTTCCCAAAAAATTCGATAAATTCATAAATCTTTCCAACCACGAACTAACTAAGCACCAAAAAGAATTACTCAACCTTGGACCTAACTGCCATATATACCGTAAGTATAACCAGCTTACTAAAAAAATTGAAATAGAAACACTCTATCAAAGCATCACTAAATTACAAGATGAAAAACTTATAACCGTTAAACCCGAACTGAAAGACCTACTTAAGGCTGAGGCAATCAAAGATCGCCATGATAAAAGCAGAAGTTCCTCAAAAATTCTATCGAAACAACTAAAAAGTGCCGCGCACGAACTACGCAACCACCCTCACATAATTGTAAAAAAAGCTGACAAGGCTAACATCTTTGTTGTACTTAACAAATCAGATTTCAACACAAAACTCAACCACATACTTCATGACCACACAAAATTTAAAAAAATTAACAAAAACCTGACACACCAACTAAAATTTAAACTTAATAAACTCATTAGTGCCAACAACGCTGATCAGAATTCCTTAAAACTCCCTAAAATTATTGATGACTATAAACCTGGTTACATATACGGAACCATAAAAACTCATAAACCTAACTATCCTCTCCGCCCTATCATATCCCAAATTCCTACTCCTGTATACCAGTTAACTAAACATATTAACCAGCTTATCACACCCTACCTTCCGAGTAAATACAGCATAAAGTCAACCCTAGAGGCAATCCAAATCCTCAAGAGTGAAAAACCTAACAATGAAATCATAGCTTCACTTGATGTGGAAAACCTTTTTACTAATGTACCCGTCAGTGAAACGATTGATATAATTATAAGAAATGTTTACAGTAATCCTTCATTACCCCCACTCAAAATTAATCCCAACATCCTAAGAAAAATTCTACTAGCTTGTACTACTGAAGTGCCTTTTGTTGATCCAAACAACACTATATATATACAACGTGACGGAGTCTCCATGGGTCCGACTTTTAGTAATTTCTTGGTCCGACTTTTAGTAATTTCTACATGTCTAACCTTGAAAATACTACCTTTGCAAAATTTACAAAACCATCAATATATCTACGATATGTTGATGATATCCTACTATTAATTAAAAATACTGATGAAATCTTACAACTTCAAAAACAGTTTCAAAATAACTCAGTTTTAAAATTCACTTATGAACTTAGCAAAGATAACAAAATTCCTTTTCTTGATATTTTAATTAACACTGACAACAATAAATTTACTATCTCACCGTATCAAAAACCCACTAATAAAAATCCCTCCACACTCAATTATATTAGTGAATGCCCCCACTATTACAAAATAGCCATTATAAAAAATCTATTATATCGTGCAAAAGTCAATTCATCTACAAATCAGATCTTCCACAGTGAACTAAAAAACATAAAACAGACACTCATCAATAATAATTTTCCCAACTACATAGTTGATGAACAAATACGTTATTTTCTTAAAAAGCTTAACATGGAAAAAACAACACATGATACTAACCCAACCAATCCTAAACATATCACTCTCTTATACCATAGCCAGATGCTCTCCAACTACCAACTAGATGAAAACATCCTAAAAAAACTCATAAATACTAATATTTCTCTGACAGACTCTAACAAAAGAATTAAGTTTATTATATATTACACTAAATCCACTACATCTAATTCATTTGTCCGCAACGACTCTTCCCCCACTGTTAGTGATTTGCAAAAAACCAATGTAGTATATAAATTCATATGTCCATTTAGAGAATGTATTTCTAACAACCTCAATAATATCTACATTGGCCACACCACAAATTCGCTCTCACGGCGTCTGACGTTGCACTTAAATGAAAATTCAAATATATTCCGTCATTTAGAACAAGAAAAACGCTTGTTGAAAACACGTACATACTTCAACAAGAAAATAACAAACAGAAACTAAAAATCCTCGAAGCACTCTACATTAAACAATTTAAACCTGGTTTGAATACAATCAATTTCGATATTTCCAATAATGTACTCAAATGTCTGTAATCAGACCAGGGACCACAACACCACTATTTTGTCACTGTCTTCGGCCATCCGCCACGGTAGGGATGGACTTATATTTTCAATTCAATTCTCTTTATTGTTAATAACTTAAATGTTCTATGTTTACTGTGTTAATATTTATTCTTTGATAATGGCTTATGTGAGCCGAAAGCTTAGACCCGATAAAAAATTCAACAAATACTGTGATTTTTGTTGTCTTTCAACGACATCACCATCAAGTATATCAGACGGTATGAACGGATCCGACACAAAATTAATAGACAAAACTTGTCTATATTATTCAATGAAACCTGCATTAATATATATATATATATATATAAAATAAAAAGTGTGAGAAGCCGTGAACGTTTTCTTTAAAATGTATGTTTATTGTTTTGGTATTTATACAAGTTATGAAGTATTAATTGTTCATGATGTGCGCTACACGTGTTTCGAGCCTAAAATTGACTCTCTTCAGGCGAACAAATTCGTGGTTTTATGTTTGGGTTTCTTCGAAGAAACCCAAACATAAAACATAAAACTCAAACAAAACCACGAATTTGTTCGCCTGAAGAGTCAATTTTAGGCTCGAAACACATGTAACGCACATCATGATCAATTAATACTTCATAACTTGTATAAATAACAAAACAATAAACATACATTTTAAAGAAAACGTTCACGGCTTCTCACACTTTTTATTTTATACTAATTACTCTCGTTGGAACAACCCTATTCCTTTATTCGATATATATATATATATATATATTGTTAAATATAACAGACAATAAATGTCTATTATGTTTAATCATGAGCCATTGTAAACATTATATTTTGGCTTTAATTTCAGGTGAAAATAAAGACAAAAATTGTCCAACATTTGGATATTTTTTCTATTATGCTGGTTCTAAGCTTTTGGCTCACATGAACCATCTTCAGAGAGGATACAGAGACATTAACATAAAGACATTCATCATCAAAGATGATATTATCTGGTGTTAACATAAAACTTTGCTATGTGACGATAACAGTTACCGAATAGCAGACACAGTTCATAAATTTGTAATGCGTGAGAGGCCAAAATGTTAACAAAACCATATGACTAAATGCAATGTAATATGTCGTGACTAAATTGAAATGTGATTTTATTGTGGGTTGATTTTATTATGGGTTAAAGTGTGGGTTGCTTTGATTTAATGTAGATGTCCTCCAATATCTGAAGGTTCTTTTTACTGTGTGTATGTGTGAGTATTATTGTGTTATCAACTAAAGTCTGTCTAATATTACCTACATGACTATGTTTTTCTAAAAAATGTCATTTAATTGAATTATGATCAGAAAGGTGGCAGGTAAGTCCTCGTGAGAGTGTAGTTGTAGTAAAACCAATATAGATAGTGGATTTATTACTAGTACCAGAGATATAATCTCTGAACGGGCATGTAAATTGACACACTACATTGGTTTTCTGTAGAGGATTTAGTTTTGTGGTTGAAGGGTTATTAGAGAATATGAGGTCAATTGTTTTAAATTTTTATAATATATGATAAGCTTAATTTGATTATTATTATTTATTGGTTTAACATTTCTATGTATTATGTTTTTGAGTGTTGTTTCATATATATATATATATATATATATATATATATATATATATGAAACAACACTCTTATATAGTTAAAAATTTTCTATATTTATAGGAGAAAAGTGAAAATGATAAGTTTTAGAGATAGAGTGTTTATAGATATAGCATAATCAAATGATGACTTAACATGAGACTTAAATCACTCATATTTAATATTTCATTTTATTCAACTTCTGACTGTGTCAATTTCTCTTGTCTAGTACATGAACAGGTCTGTGTTCCTTATCTGAAACATGGATCTTACATTTCCATTCTGAAAAAAACTACACTCCTCCTCTCTGGGGTGGCTGTTTATATATTTGCTATACAGCTCTTTCAAGTATCCATTTATTTACAGCTGTGCTGATCACTGACAGTCACCATGTAACATTGATTCCTATAGCCACTCACTGCTTTTCTCTCTCTCTCTCTCTCTATATATATATATACATATATATATATATATATATATACAGCCTTTGAGATTTCATTCACTCAATAAACTCAGTCGGCTAAAAACTTAATTGGGCAATTAAAGTTTATTGCTTTACTTGCCCGCATTTGATTAAAAATCTCACAATGAAACGTGTCCCTTCAAATACAGAAAAAAAGAAATCTGATTCCTTTTACAATCCCAAAGTATGCCATTGAAGATTCACAAGTTACTTAGAATGACTTACAATGACATTATTGAACTCTTTGGTCTCACTTTTATCGTCCCGGTTAGTGTAAACATTTGTTTAATTAATACTTCCAGAGTAGAACCCAAATGTTTCTATCGCCCAGATTAAAGACGCACACAGATTTTTAGAAACTCATTTGTAAAAATATTATCCTCGACTCAACATCTATATTTTCATCCCCACTTAGGAAAAGTGAAAACAAACATTTAAAAGAAAGAAAAAAAATATGCATACTGCTGTCAACCACGCACCGAAAAACATTATACAAGTAAGTAGTTTTTTATAGAAAATAGTTGAGAAAATTAGATTTGTTAATTTTTTATCATCTATGAGATGGAGGTTGTAGTCAAACAGAAGAAAGAAACTATGAATTTACCTCCACTCAATTGCCAAAAAACAGCATATCATGATGTTAAAAAGGTTCAAACTTAATAGAAACAAAGTTTTATCATTAAAATGTTTATGCTATTATTAAGAGGAAAGATCAAATTTTGTTATTATTTAAAAAAAAAATTAAAATTCTTTCTAACATGTTCGAAATTTCAATTAAAATTTAATTTTTTGTTTTCCGTCAGCGATTCATGCTATGTTTACATAAGGTGACTATTAAGAAAATGGAGTCAGTCAAGTAAAATGATTTTGGGGCGAGTAAATTTTCCCTCGCTCTTGACCGCCAAATGATTTCTTTTCAAAATCTCAAAGCTATATGTATATATATATATATATATATATTGTGTGTTCAGACAGCAATCCTTCTATGCAAGTTTCGTCAAAAATGACAGACATGGTGATGTGGTTAAGTTTTTTATTTAATTTTTCATGAAATCTTACAATTTTTATATAATTTATGTACCAAAAAGAAGAAAAAATTATAATATCACACAAAAAATTATATAAAAAATTTAACCTCAGCACTCTGTCATGAAATTTGCATAAAAGAGGGATTGCTGCCTAAATAAACTATATATGTATGTATGTATGTATGTATGTACATATATCCTGGGAATTTAGCATTTTTTAAATTTAATTTTTTTGTTTTAAATCTAATCAATAAAGAAATTTAAATGAAATTGGCTAGATTAGAAAAAATTTAACTCTATAGACAACAATATTTTTATTTTTAGGCTATTACATTAATATTATTATCAATCTTTCACCGGGTTTATTTTCATTTTATTTCTGTTGTTTTTTATTGAAATTCTCAGATTGTTATTTTCTGACTGTTAAATGAACAGTATGGATCAGTAATGGAGTCATCATAGTACAATAGGCTCTCAAGGATAAGAGATGTTTATTCAAATCTTAGCAGAATCTTTATTTCTGATCCACACTACTTATTTGTTTGACTTGTCAGGAAGGTGACCTCTTGAAATTATTGGCCTGTAAAGGCAATCACAGCAGACAGAATCTTTGGAAAGTGTCTAAAAACTATATGACGGGTTGACTCAAGGTTTGTGAGCAGAATTGGGTAGATGGAAGTACTTGTGAGCCATCAATGGCTGAGCTAGCATGAAGTCACAAGTCATCATAGCTGAGTATTTAATTGTACTGGCTTTCTTCAAACTGTTGATTACACCAGATAATGCACTCTCTTCTAGAAACTGTAACAAAAGCCCACTCAATATAGCTGCAGGTGGGATCTGTGGGTATTGAACAACACAAATGTGCCTAGCCATTCTAGCAAACAGGCATACTTAGATACTCCTGGCCAGCTATTATATTACTATTATTTATTTTGTTATTTGTAGAATAGCATTTTCAGAATTGTAATAAAAAGCAATAAGAAAAATTAGTCCAAAGTTTACATGAATAACCCAAAAACTAAAAATTCAATTTATTGTCTTGAAGTGTATGTGTGTATTAATAATAAGAACATTCTTTTTCTAATAAATTATACCCGAATAACAGTTTTAAAAAATCAATATCTTTTTTGTATACTTACAAGTTCAGATTGCAGAAGATTAAGTTTTTGTCCAAAATCTGTGTTTTTGTCAATAGGACATCTGCCATTATTATTGCTAATCTCCAGCCTTTCTTTTTGATCTGAATTCCCACAATGATGTATCATGTTGGCATTTTGCGATAAAGAAGAAGATGTATTGGCCGGTGAAAACTTTATAAATGGAGAACATGACAATGATGAAGATGATGAACTATTGGATGTGTCAGAACCATTTGCATCACCTTGCTTTTTCACTGGGAAGTTGCAGCTCTTCTTCCCATCACTTCTCTTCTTTCTACTTTCAGGTACATTCAAACTGTCTGGTTTGCATAAAGCATTACCCAATATATCATCATCATTATCATCAACAGATGCTCCAAGGCCATCATCTTGATGGTCAGATATTTGGGTCTTTCCTAAGATTTGCAAGTAAGTCTTGAGACTTTGGTTGTCAGTGTCTGCACCATTTTTATCCAATCTTTGTCTAAGAGGAGAAAAATGGCAAAATTTGGTTTCTAAGTCTTGAATGCTTGAGTGGGGATGTCGAAATGGCATTAATGGTAAAGATGAGTTTGGTGGGATTGTTGATGCCATTACTGTTTGCTTTCCCTTGACTTTTGCACCTCTGCAATTTTCTTTATGTGGTTTTTTTATTAGTGGTAGTGACATATGTGTACTTAAAATTTCTTGTTGTTGATTGTAGGAACTTGTAAGCATTGATTTTTTATTTAATTCACCAGAACTTTTACCATTATCTTCTTTAGCAGAAGTGTCTGAAACTGATTCAAAAGCATCCTCATAGTCAGAGTTGGATGTAGCCTCTAATCCAAAGCTTTTTAATTCATCATCACTTGTGCAAATGATTTCAGCATCGTTTGAGGTTTCTGTATCAGTATCATCTTCTGTATCAATGTCTACAGCAGTTTGGAAGTGAAGGTAATGTCTCTGCCTTTCCAAGTTCTTCAGTGGTTCTCTGCTTTTCTGTGGTGAGCTTAAACCTGTGTTTAAGTGTTGTTTTGGAGGTTGGGAACCAGAGGTGATCTGATCAATTTTGTATTGCTGCAGTTGGTATGATGTAGAAAGATTTAACTTTTGATTTCCATATTCAAATACCTTATGGCTTTGTTGCTTCCGCCGTAAGAATGAACTCTTTTCATCCTTTTTGTCATTGGCACTATACACAGAAGACAGTGTAGAAGATGCAGAGGTAGATGTGTTGTTTTTCTCCCATCTGCTCTTATCAAAAATGTCATCATTGCTGTTTTTGACAGTCTTATTGTTTTTTCGTGTTGTTTGCAAGCACATTTCTTCATGCACACCAGGAACAGCAGTTAGTACTGGATTGTGCAATTTCAGCTTCTGAGCAAGGACTATTACTGTAGTCAGGCTATCACTGGTTAATTCTTGATGTTGGGAAGGCCACATGTTTAGCTTGATTCTGTAGATGACTGTTTATCTTTCTCAACTCTTTACAGAATTGACTTTTATAAAAACAATTCTCTGTAAATTAGTATAAAATCATAAAAAGTTGTTAAGAACAATTAATTATAGAAGGAAAGAAACTTTTCTTAAAAAGATCAAAAATATTAAAGTAAGTTTAAAAATATTAACAGAGTTTAGAAATTTTCATAATTATGGACAAGAAGACATCTTGTAGTTAGTTTTTCTTCTTTAAAGTAGAATTTGGTTAAGGATGACCTCAGTTTTGGTAATTTGAATTCTGAGTCTTGCAGGTTCCAGTTTAATACTCTACTCTAAGAGTTGGTTATTTTATTTTTCTTGATTTTATGTTATTAGTTAACTTTCCATCAACTAAATCTGTTTTAAGCCATTAATGTAAACTCTTTGTTGATGATCTTTGATTCACATTAATAATATGAGTTGTCTCATCATAACTTGATATGAGTTTGTGTTGAGTGTCTTTCCTCTAGTCATCTTGAAGCTGAGTTGAAATTAAATACAAAACTGATATTTCCTTTGACAAACTGAAGCCATAAAAACAGCTGTCTTTTTTTTTCTTTTGTTTGATGAATTATTTTTTATTGTATGAAATGCTTATGCTTGGTTTTGCTATCGAATGTCAAACAGATAAGAATCTATATGGATGTAACTGATATTCAGCAAAAGGTCAATGTACTGTTTATTAATGAATCAAATGGATTTGGTGCAGTCCCAGGGGCTTCTTTTCTTTTTCTCATGTAAAAACTCAGCTATGTTATTCTAAAAGATAAAAATAAAAAAAATCATATCATTAGACATCAAATGTTATGAAATGAATGATTCATACAGGCTTCGAATTATCTTTTAACAGCAACACATTAGAATGTACTTGTGTGTTTACACAAGTCAACAAAAAATGCAGTAACTTCTATTATTGTAAGTCAAACAGTGGTGCAAATGTGTAATGAAACATAATTGCAGACCAAGAATAGCACAAAGCTTGAATCTCTATTCAATATTACATTTTATTAATTCTGGTACTTCATGAATTCCTCTCAGCAAGTGTGTGTGTGTGTGTGTGTGTGTGTGTGTGCATGTCTGAAACCTATTCTTGTTTGCAATATCTGAGGGACTGACCCCTAACTGCTGTGATATATATCTATATTGGTCATACAGCTCATTCCTACACTTAAAAACTTTGCAGGTGCAGCTGGGAGGTTATCTAAAGTTAACCCTGCAATTTACTTCAGAGTATATTCTGCTTGACTCAAAGTCTGAGAGATGCCAAAAATTCAATCTCCTTTTTTATTGAATGAAATTATTTGGAAATACTTTTTGGCATCATGTGTTGTGGTGCAGTGAATATTAGCTCAGAACAAGAAATCAGAGAGCTGAGTTAGAATTCCACTTGAATTGGTTGAATTCAATTATGCACAAATATACTTGAGAAAGGTATTAATCCATTTCTTCTCCTTCCAGCTATGGGTTAAATAGCATGACAGATTGGGTTATATAGCCTTCGTTGGAAACCAGTCTACTGCAGAAATTAATGGCAACCTACTGTGAGTAAATTTTCTTCCCAGCCAGTTATGTCTCTTTTGAGTCATGATTGCTCAATCATGTATCATGTATGGCACTTAACTGACTAAAATCGTTGATTAAGCTGTGTGAATATTCCTCATCTAACAGATTTGAGAAAGCGAATCACAAACTTCTCAACATAAATATCCTATTAACTGTTTAGTTCTAAGGACTGAGCTGCTGGACCCTTATTCATCAAAGATGATGGGAGAGTTCATTATACTTATATTAGTGTGGGAGTGGAGATGTATTGCATGTGTGTGTATATATATATATATATATATATGTATAGATTTTTGAAAAGTACTATATGCATGTTTGTATATATAATGTACAGATGTATGTGTGTTTATAATTCTGTCCATTCATTTGCACCTTCTGCATAAATATACAAATGATTCCAACTCATGGACATTACTGGAACCAATGTTTACAGCCAGATAACCTTTTTGCTCTTAACCTATAAAAGAAGTGGATAAGAGAGATTAATAGGTTAAAATCTCATCTCTATCCCACCTTGGACTGGGGAACAAGCAGGCATGTTTGACTCCCCAAAGTGTTTTTCGTCTTTATACAATTTAAAATTATACACATAATAAGAAAAGTCAAATTAGGTCAGAATTGAATGCAATCCAATTAAATGCAACAGATTTTTTTTTACTGAGTCAAGGAATATTATTTAGGCAAGGGTAAATCAGGAAGAAAATAACTTGGTCATCATATTAACTATCAATTCATTTCCTATCCTTAGTAACCAAAAGTAATTTGTACTTACTAAAATGTTACTAATCTTTCTTTTTTTTTACATTTTAGATGCCACCATCAGTCGACAACATTACCAGTTTCTACTATAAGTCCCCAAAATAACAACAGTTAGTGATATTAAGTCAACATAATGCTACTGCTAACTTTTGGTTCAGTAATTAGATCATTGAACTGGCAGGTCTGAGGTTCCATGAAAAGTACTATAAGTGCATTCCTCTTAGGATTATAATCACTCTCATTTCGTCTGTATTCTAAATGTAAGGATAAAGTTCCACTCAGATTTATCTCAAGAACTGTTACTTTTTGGAAGAGACTCTTGTATGGATTCTTTCCTGACAATTACAATCTAAACCTCTTCAAGTCAAGAGTCAATTATTATCTTTCTTATCCTCATAATTTCCTGCAATCTCCTTTTTCATTTGTATTACACACCACATTCATCATAACCATTTTAACAGTAACCCCTTCTATCTTGAGTGGCTCTTCAGCTTTTTATTAGGCAAATCTTAGTATAAAAGAGGCAAAACATTATTGTTGATTTGTAAGCTACCACATTATTCACTGGGTTGGCATAAACACAATATTTAGTAAACTCAACTTAGGATGACAAATTGGAGTAAATGAAGATCACAAGCCTTATTTGCTTTATTATAGTTATCTTACACTAAGGCCATCCCCCACACCAAAAAGCATCTGTCCCAAAGCTTCTAAATGTGCATGTACTCACAATCATATAGAAAATAACACAAAGCATGTAAATTAAAATTCAATTTTTAAGCAATATTAAAGCAAAATTACTTGAAAGTGATAAATCATAATCTACTTGTTATTTTTAATAATTTTTTACCAGTATTTCTTTCATCTTTATTCTCTTTCTATATCTCTCCTGTTTAAATTAATTATCATTAATGCAAAATCTTTTTTAGTGATATGAAATTACATTTTACTCAAAAATTGATAATAATGATTTGTAGATTATGATCACCTTGATTTAAAACAGAAAACAGTTTATTAATGTAAAAATTTGTCAGTAACTTTCACACCATCACAATGTAGCTTCCCTGTGCCTTTTCTATACAATAATTCATGGTAATTGTTCAGATGAACTTTGCTCTAGGTTATCGAGTCTATGAAATTAAATGCAGCTCAGAGTCTTCTCATTTTACTGCTGCAGTCATTAGATATAACTGTAAGTTCTTTACTAACACTTTGACAACTGCCATCTCAACGCTATGTAAAAAGTTATTGTCATTATTAAAACTAATACATAAACACAAGAATTGTTATTACCAGCATTAAACAGAGTAAAAGATGTATAAAATGATGAAATGATGATGTGTGTACTGGTTAGAACTCAATGCAAGATAAAAATATTTAAGAAGTGTATGGTATGTGAGGGTGTGAACAAAGGAATTATGGGTCATAGTCAGTGATAATAAAAGGGAGAAGAAAGTATGACCAGCACTCCTTACTCATTCTTCTGAGTGAGTAATTGAGATGGATATTCTGAATTTTAACTGCTGATTGCTGATTTCTTACTCTTTGGTAAACATTCTGTGCTCTGCTAACAATTTGATTTAATCTTGTTATTAGCACAAAACAATGGAACATAGACACACTAAAAAATCCTATTTAAATTTCCAACATTATCATCTACTTTAGACAAAATTAATTGGAGTAGAAAGACTAAACTATCGCCCGGTTCACACTCCACCCACATCTATTGAACAGGTGAAGAGGCTCATCCCTTGTTTCCTGTTTAGGATGTGGTTTCCGGTTTTTCTCTTTTCCAATCTTTTCACTCTTACATAGCCCCCTGTGCATCAGTGGCGTTTTCGCCTTGCTTGGGGCGATATGATTTAAAAAAAAAAAAAAGTACAATTTTTTAAATGTGGATTGAAGCCATATTTGATAACAAATAACAGCTAAATGATACATATTATCACAAATGCACAATTTGTTATTCACAATAAAACATTTTCCCATGTATTATATAAAAATATATTAGAAAAGAATTTCAAAACATTTATTATTTTTATAATGGATTTAAAAATGCATATACAAGGTCTGATCAAAATTATTGGAACTGGTGCTATAAAAAGAAAAATACAACAGATATCAATCTAGCATTTAATCTCCTTTGAAAAAGTCCCCTTCTGAAGCCACACAATTCATCCAGCATTGTTTCCCTTGATGGGGGCATTCTTGGAAGTTTTTTTTGTGATAACGAGCAGCTGTCTCATTGCATTCTCTTAAATTTTCTCGACATCCTTTAAATCTTGTTTGTTTCATGTGGGATCTGATTTTTGGAAAGGGGAAAATTCACAAGTGGCAAGATTTGGGGAAGATGGTGGCTGTCAGACCTGGAGAATGTTGTTTGGCCAAAAACTGCTGCACAAGACATGGTCACTGATTCAACCTCTGTGGTATGGTAGGATGGCCACACTCTACACACTCTCCTTCCAAGTACAGTATGCATGACAGAGTTTAAGGTCAATCTGTACCATTTGGCCTCACTCTGCATATTTTAGCTTCATTACTATAGCAACAATCCTGACACATTTGTTATCATATAACAAAAATTAAAAAAAAAAACATTTATTCTATTTATTTGAAAAAGTGATTATTTGAGAGAACACTAATGGATTTATAGGATAAAACCTTCTTTGCATATGATATTAGAAGGATTCATTTGTAGAGACATTATTTCAAATTTCTATTAAATTTCCCTTTCATAAAATAGGCACTTGTTATAGTATTTAAGCCCCTTAGATGAAGCACTACCAATTAATATTAATCTTTTGATGAACACGAAATAGCCATCCATTTAATATTAATGAAAAAAAAAAACCTGCCTAGGGCAATTGTGCTTTAATCATATTCAAAGGACTTCCTTAGAACCTGTACACTTATCCCAAATTTCAATAGTCTGCAAAATTCACTTTTGAGAACACAATCAATTATTTTGTCACATTCTCCTGAATAAGTGTTGCAATGGCACTTTTGATTTTGGAAATGCTAGAATTTTCAGTGAGTCAAATCTAGACTGTTATGAAACTGACAGATCTAGGTGATGTGAAGTTTTGTTGAAGAGTCTAGACACATAGTGCACAAGTTTACTCAGTCGCATAGCACTATTGATTGAGTTACCCATGAGGTGTGTGTCTGTTCATGTGTGTGCAGTAAGCTCACCGTTAATTGGCTGCAAAGTTACATCAAGGTCACACCAATAGTAATAATATTCAAAGTGACGGGAGACATTTCAGACAGGTTAGATATTTGTTTCATTTTAATTTCTGTAGATTTTTATTGCAACTCCTAAATATTAATTCCATGAGCATTAATAAACAACAAAGATCAGAAATAAAAAAACAAAATAAGCCTCCAATTTTTAAATTGGAGGCTTATTTTGTTTTTTTATTTCTGATCTTATCATTTATACTTTGAGACTTGCCATCCTATATCAGCTGCATTCCCAATTTAGCAAGTCATCCAAATTTAACTGTTTATTAGTTCCTGCACCTGCTTGCTGGCCTTTATAGATCAATTCATAAGGCAGGCTGACATGGAAAGAGAGGCTGCCAAGTGTGATGCTGGGATTGCGAGAGGTTGATCAAAGAAAAAGGGAAAGAAAGAAAGAAGGAAGAAGAAAGAGTCTACTAACTGGATGATAACTGTTGAAACTCACAGGAAGATGGATTGAAAACTTAAGAAAATTAAAACAAAAGCATTGAAAAATCATGTTTTAATATATTTCCAAGGAGAATCGAACCTAAATTTAACTAGATGGAATTCAGTAAGATTGAACAAAACCAAGACTATCAATCCTTCCCCACCTCCTACTGATGAGAAAGAGATCAGTAATGTATCTTTGAAGATATCAAACAGAAAAAATACATATTGTTGATAAGAAAACTAACATTTAATATTTCTCTGAACAAAAGGCCAAGGAAAAAAACCTCTGGTTTGAATCAGCCCTACAGAGATAGAAGCTAGCTTGACGCATTTGTTCATTATAATTTTTGTAATATTCATCCAGAAAATCTTTTAGGATTTCTTTGGATACAAGTGATAAAGAAAAATTAATTACTATTTTGGAGTGACTATGAACAAAAAGGCTGTGTGGTCTTGTTGATTGTAAAAACTGAGGAAAGATAAACTTTTGAGATTGAGAATAATTTTCTTTCTCACCCATGACAATTTCTTGAGTGATCTAGACCATCAAGAAACAACTAGCATGAGACAAGCCTGGTAAAGAAAGATTAATCATTGAAAATTCTTTTTGTTTTTGCTTATGCCATCTGAAGGTTGGATTTGTCACAAAGACAGTGTACTAGCCCTTGGAATGCTGAGAACATGGGAGAAGGAAAAGAGAAATTAGCATTGCCTATATGGAGCAACAGTGTGAAATGAGACATGAAGTGAGTCGGAGTTAAGGGGTGGCTTGATTCCTCTGACCACTCTCACATGGGAGCTGAACAACCCCAAATTTGGAAAAACACTTGAGTGAATATATTTCAAAAATATAGAAATTTTTTAAAAAAGATTGATGCTAGGGTGGAAGACAACCAAACACAGACCCTGTTTAAACACACCTCTGTCAGATGCAGAACTCCATTTAACCTGGAAATTTGGACAGCTGAGATACACACAGAGTCTCCACATTACTGCTACTGGAATCCACATCATTCACCAATACCTCTTGACAAAGGCCTTGTGTCAGCCATGAAGACCGGAACTAAGAAATTTAAGTTACTACTAACACAAACTGCAGACTCTAAAGAAAACCCCAGTGTCATTTAATTATAACAGTAAGTAGGAAGGGTTAAAACCGCTGTATACAACAAATTATATACTAATCAAATTGTTATTAAATTTTTAACCAGAGTTACTTCTTCATTTGAAAAGATTCTTTTTTGTGTAACTCTCGCGATGTCAAACCATCTTCACTTCAGTTTGTTTCATCAGCAATCTTCTCACCCTCTGAGATAAAAAAAAAGACATGTGGCAGAGGAGTGAATAGTTGTGAACAGATAAATACCACCTAAGTCAAGTGGGACCATGCAGACCATCATGACACTATTAACAAATGAACCATGCATTAGTGAGTGAGAAGTCAGCTAGATGGTAACCTCAATGTTCAAAAGGAACTTGACGACCAACATGGGGCTACATTATTTTGTTGATGATGATTGACTCGTGGGGTGACACAACACATATAGAATCTAAGTTCAATTCAGAGACTCATTCTTTATCCATGTTGCTTGCAAATAAACAGAAAATAATAATCAGGGTATTGAGATAAAAAGCAAACAGAAATTAAAATGGCATATAGACTAGTGAAAATTTAATAATTATTGACTGATCTTCACCTAAGAGGCTTGAAAATTATTACTGTTGCAGGGCCAATATCAGGTGAGTGAATCGACCCCGCAAACTTTTGTATGTGTGAAAACAGCAAAAACAATGAGGAGACAGAGGTGAAGATGTTGAGTTTTAATGTCAATTTAATTGTGGTAAAATTGATGAGCAAACAGTATGAAAAATCAAAATAAGGCTGGGACATCAGCAGCAGTTGGCAGGATCAACTTGAACTGGAATGTTTTTGTTGAGAATGTCATGGGTCTCTCATATGAAAGGCATAGGCTGGGAAGTCATCAGTGTCTGACAGTGTTGATGCAGGTTGGAATGTCATCATCATCAGTTGGAAGGAAACATCGTCAGTGCCTAGCATGAATGGAACAAGCTAGAACTTAGTCAGTGTCTGGCATGAATAGCTTAGAATGGAATGTCATCAAGTACGTCATCAGTTGGCAGGAACATCAGCATCTGGTATGAAAGGCACAAGTTGGAAAGTCATCAGCATCTGGCAGGATCAACATAGACTGGAACTTCATTGGTGGGTAGGAAACATTGCATGTATGGCTCAGGCAGGAAAGTCGTCATGATCGGTATGAACATTGAGGTCAAGTCTCGGTTGCAATTGAATGTAGTCCGAGGAGGACAGGTTCAGTTGCAGCCTAGCACATGTACATACCCAAGCAGGCAGACGAGCTAGCATGTGTGCAGTGTGGTTGTAGCTGGCTCGTGTTTTGCTTCCTCTGCAGGATTCGACCATGGTTAAATGGGATTGCTGCGAGCTAGCATGTGCAAAAGCCATGAAACCAGACTTGAACAGTTGTTGTCTCCTTTGCTGGATCAACCATGGGTAACAGGATCTCAAGCTGACTAGACCATTCCACCTCCAAAGCAGAGTCAAATCTAAAGTGGGACCGGCTGCTAACTAAAACATAATGTGCTCCAAGAATCAACCCTGAGTAGTGTGTTCGCAAACAAAGCATAAACCTAGCTGGAGGTGGCCGGAAAGAAGAAAAGTGAGTATCTGAGAACAGCTATTATGCTTTGATGCCTCTCACTGGGTCGTGGAAGTGGTTTTTACCCCTCCTCCCCAAGACACAAGGCGAGATGTGATGCAAGGTTGTTTTTTTAAAGTGGGGACCCCAGGTGCGAATGGTTGAGTAAATGGTCAAAGATTATCCAGCCCTTGTCCATGTGGTAACTGGGTATGAAGCTAGTCTTAGTTGTCATTGTCTCAGGTAGTCATTGCTAGTCAAAGCTGTTCATTGCTTGTTAAAAGTTGATCTTAGCTGGTCATTGCTTCTATTTGGTCAGTGGGCAGGAAGTAAGTATCTGAGAACAGATACTACACTTTGATACTGCCCGGCAGGCTGCAGAAGAGTATTTACCCATCCTCCCCCACTGGAGCGAGATGTGACACAAGGTCGGACTTTTTAAAGGTGCAAACACTCAAGTTACTAGTCAAAGATTACTCAGCCCCCACCTACTGGAGTGAGATGTGATACAAGGTCAGATTTTTTAAAGTGAGGCCCTAAGTGCAAACACTCGAGTTACTGGTCAAAAATTACTCAACCCCCACCTACGCGTTGACTGGGTACAAAGCTAGTCTTAACTGGTCATTGCTTCCAGGCAGCTGGCAAGCAGGAAGTGAATATCTGAGAAAAGATACTCCACTTTGATTCTGTCCAAAGGCCATGGAAGGGTATTTATCCGCCTTCCCCCACTGATGCAGGAAGTGACACAAGGTCGGACTTTTTTAAAGTTGGGACCTTGTGCACAAATACTTGGGTTACTGGTCAAAGATTACCCGCCCCCCGACTACGCGGTAATTGGGTATGAAGCTAGTCTTAGCTGGTCATTGCTTTCAAACCTGGCTGGTGAACAGGAAGTGAGTATCTGAGGACAGATACAATACTTTTATCCTACCCGGCGATCTGTGGAAGAGTGTTTATCTGTCCTCCCCAACTAAGGCGAGATGTGACACAAGGTCAGATTTTTTTAATCGCTTGGGTTACTGATTATCCATTCCCCGCCTATGTGATAACTGGGTACAAAGCTTGTCTTAGCTAGTCTTAGCTGGTCATTGCTTGTCAAAGCTGGTCAAAAGCTAGTCTTAGTTGGTCCATGCTCCAAAACGCAGTCGAGAAGGAATTGGGCATCTGAGAACAGATACCACACTTTAATCCAAGATTTACCCTACTTCCCCACTGGAGAGAGTTGTGACACAAGGTTGGTTTTTAAAGTAGAGAAGCTGAGTGCGGACACTCAGGCCATTGGTCAAAGATTACACAGCCCCCGCATACATAGTAACTTGGTACAAAGCTGGTCATTGCTTGTCTAAAGCTAGTCTTAGTTGGTCAGAATTTACCCTACTCCCCCACTGGAGCAAGTTATAACACAAGGTTGATTTTTAATGTGGGGAACCTGAGTATGCACGCTCAGGCCACTGGTCAAAGATTACCCAGCCCCCACTTATGCAATAACTGGGTACAAACCTGGTCAGGAATTACCCTACTCTCCCACTGGAGTGAGTTGGAGCAGGCAATATGTATCCAAGAGCAGATACTACACTTTGATTCGAGATTTACCCTACTCCTCCACTGGAGTGAGTTGTGACACAAAGTCAATTTTTTAAAGTGGGGAACCTCAGCGCAGCAGCTCAGGCCATTGGCCAAAGATTACCTAGTCCCCCACTTACATAGTAACTGGTACAAAGTTGGTCATTGCCTCAAAACCCAACCGGCAAGCAGAAAGTGTGTATCTAAGAACAGATACTACTTTTGATTTACCTACTCCCCCACTGGAGTGAGTTGTGACACAAGGTCAGTCTTTTACATGGGGAACCTGAGCACATAGACTCAGGCCATTGGTCAAAGATTACCCAGCCCCACTCCAGCGAACAGGCAGTGAGTATCTGAGAACAGATACTACACTTTGATCCTGACTGAAGGGTCTCTAAAAAAATCACGGCTGTTGAGAATAAAGCTGGTAATAAAGGATCAGCAGTCAGCAACATTTCATTGTTGCTGATTTTTGCATACATGTTCAAGGTTGCCTGTTTGTTAAAAATTATAATGAGCAGTAGGCTGCGACATTACATCTAAGAGAAAATGCTGAAATGTTTTCAGATAACCAAGAATTGTATTACAAAAAAATCATCCTGAGGTTTGATAACTTGCTTAGACTTCCAGAAGTGGGCGAGGTCAAGTACTTTTTAGCACCCGCTAATAAATTTACTAGTGTAATGTAAACAAAGATGGTGGCATTTTGAAATATTAGCATATGAAGAAATATGAAAGATGGTTAAATTTGGATGAGGCTTTCATAGAATAATTTTAAAACAGCTGTTGATAGATAAGGGATGAGAGTTCAAACCTTGATAGAGGTTTATCCTTTATTTCAAATGTGTGTGCTGCTTGCTTATTTATAGAACACAAAAGAGTCATGATAAAAACAATGAAAATTAAAGTAAAAGAAATATTATAAAAGTTACTATTCTCAAAAATTCAAATAAATTGAATTTGCTATTTGAAACATCATAAAAAATATTTTAGCCACTTGTTATTAGCATTAGAATTATAAGCACATGTGCCCCTGTGAAATGTTTCATCATGAGTCATCAGTTACCATGGAAATAGACTCATACCAACATGACATATTGAGGCTGGCACTGTGTCTGTGTGTTTGATTATCAACACTGTTTTACACATCTTCTACTTTCTACCCATTGCTCAGACTAGGGACTACTTTTTTCCTTGATGACCATGTCTGATGGCTTTTGGGAGCAACATCAGCGACACCAGTGAATCTGATTCACATGATCTGTTCACAGAAGCAGTTTCTGCAAGTATCCAGGATTATAGGTTCAATTATAAGGAATCATTTGCAGTGATCTTGGCCAATGCTAATCAAATCCAGAGCAGATGTTATTTTCTGACCAATTATCCATTCAAAATATCCTGTTAATGTCTCCTCTTTTTCTTTCTTTCCTTCTCTTTCTTTTTTCATTCTCTTATTCAGTTTAACTCATTCCTCCTTCTATACCTTTTCCTTCTCCTACATCAATATACTGATTTTTTTAAAGTGCCACTTAGATGTGGCACAAGGCCAAAAGCATGGGGTACCCAGTGAGGATTGAACTCACTACTCAGTTGTAACAGGTTCTAGCAAGACAAGCTTGCTAACCATTGCACCACATCGGGGTGCCCTATCCTATCTCAATATATCACTGTATCTCTTTGGTGACAATTGATTTACTTCCTTCGTAAGAAACTTATTTAAGATTATGTCTATTATTTTCATCTAGGATTTCTCCAGATTTCAAACCACAACTTATAGAGACTTGCATAGTACATTCAAGATGTACAAATACATAATTGGTTAAGAGATTAAACAGTTATCCCTTAAACTACCAGGCATCATTAAACATTTAGTCAAGGTTCAAGAGTAAATTCTAAAAAAAATATCTACATTTTATTTCTCTATCAAATCACATAATTTTTAAAATTTAATCCTGTACATATGCACATGACAAATTTTATGATTTCTCCTTTAAATAACAAAGATCAACACTTCTATAGTTCTTTAATACTTTTTGATAAAAATTTGTTTTTTATATAATTTTTTTTAATATAATATATATTAAATATTTGTCATTTAAAAAATTGATTCTGTAGCAGACTGAAAATTTTATTGTTTTTATATAGTAGATTAATAAAAAATTTAGTAGATTTACTCAGTAGTGCTGTGTTGAAATTAAGTCCATTTCTGAAATCTTATGTCATATTTTCCTATTATCAAGATCTGCTATTTTGTATTAATAAAGATCTTCTTCTATGTGCCTTGTCTTTTCAAGACATAGGTGATCATAGTTTTCCACGTCTCCCTCTCCCTGGTGGCTCTTAGCACGCTTTCTCCTGTTACACTACTGTCATCCACCTGCTCAGGCCCTTCAAATATGTTACCTGCTGCTTTCCCCTGTTTTTTTTCTCTCTATGAGGTCTGTTAGTATCAGGTTCTCCAAGCCCTCCTTCCTTATTGCATGTCCCAGGAATATTAGCTGTCTTTTCCTGATGCTCATTATTAATTTCCTTTTCGTTTCCATCCTTTCCAAAACCTCCTCATTGCTCACATGCTCGATCCATGATATCTGCAGCATCCATCTGTAGAACCACATTTCAGATGCTCCAAGTTTTTCCTTCATCTTTGATGATATTGTTCAGCATTCACTGCCATATTGAAGAACTGACATCACATAGCAATCCAGTAATCTCTTCTTTGTTTCTAGCGAAATTTTCCTGTCTCTTAATAGTTTACTCAGCTTCTGGAATGTGTCCTTCACCATGTCAATTCACCTTCAGATCTCTGTGTTGCACTTTCCATCTTCTGTTAGAACACTTCCCAGATATTTAAACTTCCGTACTTGCTTGATTTTAGTATCCCCCACCTGTATATGGCATTTTGGGCTGCTCTTTTGGCTGATGACCATGCATTCAGTCTTCTTGCAGTTTATTTGTAGTCCTTTCTTGTCACTCTCTTCAGCTATCTTCTGTAGTAGGAAACAAAAAATGAACACATGAAGTACTAAATAGTGTTGAAAATATCTAATTTCATTAGTGTACCAAAGATTTTAAATACATTTGTTCAATATATACATTATTTTGTCTTTTTTGTTCTTTTTTATGATACATTTTAAAATTTGATTTTGAAATGAGGGTTGAGATTTGAAGAAATTTAAAGTGAAGGAAAATAGCTCTAATGTGAAAGGTTCTCATGAGAATTCAGTCACCAGTTATTCAAGAAATGCTGTAAAAAAATTGCCAAACTTAAATATATACTAACAACTGGATACAAATAAAGATAAACTTTATCTAGTCTATCCTTTTATTATTGTGCACTTATTATTCAAATCTTCTGCTCTTGGGTTATAATTTGCAAGTGAGAAAGAGAGAAATAAAGCAGAGATAGAAGAGGAGGAAAATGAGAAAGGGAAAGAAAAAGTGAGAGAGAAAGAAAGAAAAAAGAAATAGAAAGAAGAGAAATAAAATTAAAGAAAGAGTAAATCAGAGACAGGAATTAGAGAATGGGGGAAAGGATAAGAGAAGAAGAAGGAAGAGATGGAGAATGAAAGAAAATGAAGAAAAGAGATAGATAGATAGATAGATAGATAGATAGATAGATAGATAGATAGATTAAAAATTAAAGAAAAAGAAAATGAAAAAACTAGAAAGAGAGAGAAAGTCTGAGAAAATAAAGAAGAAAAGAAAATGAGAAGAGCAATAGAAAGGCAGGAGGAAAAGAAAGTGAAGAATAAAAAAGAAAAGGAAAATTTAAGTGAGAAAAGTGAAATAAAGGAAAAAAGAGATAAATGTAAAAGAGAAAGGAGAAGAAAAGGGGGAAAATATGAGAAAAGGAAAAAGAGAGATGAAAGAAAGAAAGAAAAAGCAAAAGAGAAAAGGAG